>CM053624.1:205767683-205810719 GCA_028646595.1 Phalanger gymnotis
GCGTTCTCAAGCCCCGCCTCAATGACCAGAGACCATTGGTTCCCGAGCTGGCCCCTCCTAAGTCACCAATCCACACCCACACAGGTTTCACACCTGACAGGGCCCTGGGCCTGGGGCTTAGCACTTAACAGCTGAAAGTACTTCCACTCAAAAGAAACAAAAGCCATGCTAATGAGACAATTTTGCTTAACAACACACGGGGTCTAACATAATTCTTAGCACATGATAAACACATGTTAAATGCTTAAAGAAGAAAGCATTTGTCTTTTTCATGAACAGAATTTCTGATAATAACCCTCAAGACTATCTATCCATCAGTGCAATGGGGAGGCAATATGGTCATTTAGGAGTTGAATATCATGAAGGTAAGAAAGATCAGTCAATAGTATTGAAAGGAAAAAAAAAGAATTAAAAAGAGATATTTCTTCACTCATTCTGAACTGCGAAAAGACCTCCATCACCATTTCTGTTGGGTCCTAAAAGGGAGGTGTGAAATATCTCAATATGGTTTTATTGAGTGAGGTTGTGTCAATATGTCAAGTGAGATTGTGTCCAAATCATAGAATGTCAAGCAAGCTATCCTGATTTTCTTAACAGAAAGACTAGATTCATACACTAATATATCAGTTAATTATCTCAAAAGAAAAAAGGATTAGAAGATATCAATGAGGATCAATTTATTCATGTATAGGTAGACAAGAAGAAGCTGAGTATTGCAGCAAAAGGTGTACTGTATTTCAAGTTAGAAGACATGAGTTTGAACCTTTGCTGATGTTTATCCTACTGTGTAACCTCAGAGAATTTTCTTAATCTTCCTGGGTCTCACTGTAATCATGAAGGTATCAGACTACAAATTATCTTCACTCTCTAAATCTTATAATGCTAAAATCTCTAACTGAAAAGGTTAAAAGCACAAATGCTACCTCAGTACATGATATTATTGTGATGTTTCTGGCACCAAAAATTGGCATGGATTTTCCTGAACAACTGAGGTTAAAAAAAAAAACAAAACTGTGGTTATGGTAACACAACAGTCTGTTGACAACTCACTGAAATTTGAGGGATTCTTCTTACAGTTAATGTTAATAATAAATATTCCTCATATATAAGAAATAAATATTCAAGTGAAAACTTGAGAAAGATAATTTACTCACTGATGGTGAAGAGAAAATTAAAGATAATTTTATGATTAGGGCACTTAGCATTTTCTTTCGAGAGTTTGTATATAACTAACTTTTAGTCCATTAGAAGTATGTCTTAAATGCTTGTAAAATTCCTGGCATTGTGAGTTAGCTACCAAGTTAGTAGAAGCCAAGCAGTTGGTAGAACACTGTCATGTAGTGATTCCCTACCAATTATTTTGCATGAAATTATTTGGGGAGCCATACTGCTACATATCTATCAGTGTGGATGCATCCTCTGATCCCACTAATTTGCTCAATGCAAGGAGTAATGTTCACAGGTGCTAAGCAACCTCTCGATGTTTTTTCAGAATCAAGGCACTAGAAAATATAAAGAATACCTGGATTTTTTTTTTTTGCTTAATGGAGAAACCATTCTTAATTTACTCTCTCCATCTTCCTTAATAGCTGGAAAATCATGTCCAGACCAATGATTTCCCTATGGCACCATTGCCATGGATTTTCTCAGAGCTCCTTTAGATACACATGCTTTGAACCCTTTGTTATTTTTATTCAGCTAGACTGATTTCTGAACGGAGATGTATGCCATGTACAAGATTAATCTTTCTCTGAAAAGAGCATCCCCTGGCAGTGGTTAATCTGTTGAAGCTTAAAAATTAAAATGGAATCTTTTGACTTCAAGTGCTATAAACTGGGGATACAGGATATTTGTGGTTTTTTTCTCCTTTTGATATTCAAATACCCCTCTGAGCCACTCTCAGATCTCAAGGTATGAGGAACGACTTCTATCTTGACATCAAAGTTCATTAGAAATCCTTATCCACATAATACTAAGTAGCTTTCTTGAACATCCTACATATAATTGAGCTTTAATGAGCAAATATGTACATCACAGTGATAGAATCGTTGAATAGGAGAAGAGAAAAAAATTAGAACTGGGGAGTATACAATCAATTTTATGTTTCATATTGTTTTGGCTATTTCATCCTGACAGTAGATAAACTATTACACCACTATACCCTGGGGACAGTCAGTAGTTGTTCTTTCTGAAGAGGTTGCCAATAAAGGCATACACCAATGCCAGCTACTACATAGTGTGAATATCAGTCATGGGTAACTTAATTAAAAGGCCACTGACTCTTTTAAAATTGAAATTATTTGGAGCTAGAAACTGGGCATGAAAAGTAATGTCTCCACTGACCAAGTTTGTACTTCCCTAGTCATTCCAACTCCATAACTGACACTAGGATGTATAGCCAGTTACAATCCTTGAGCAACCAATCATTGCCAACCCAGCAAGCAGTGGAAACAGTCCTGCTGGACTGTAGTTGTTCTGAGGAATAGAGCCATTTGTCGGCATAGGTACACTACAGGAATTTAATGGGAAGAATGTCTGATTACCAGCACTGAACTTACTTTACAAAGGCTAGCTAGTGCCTATTTGTAAGAAATTGACAAAAGGTTGGCATTTAGGTAATGGGAAGGAATTAAGCATGAAATTGAACTGCTGTGTCACCAAAGATTCTACTAAATAGGTTTGTGATACTGTGTGCTGAAAGTCATACAAGTTCAGAGGCCTAAAATGGGCTTCCTAGAACAAATTTCAACTCAGCACTGCCAAACAGAACCCCTACACATCAGTCTTTTCTTCAGGTTACAGCACTCTCATCTTTACAGAAAAGCTTCAAATAATAGAGTAATTATGCATATTGGTTTTCTACCCCAATCATCACCTTCCCCTGACCCACTGAGAAGTTAATCTGAGTTATTTCTTCTCTAGATAAATTAACTCCAAAAAAAGATAATTTGACATTAAAAATCATTAATAATTAGAGAAGAGAAAATCAAAACCTCTGTGAATCACCATTTTAATACCCATTAGGTTAAAAAAAAGATCATAGTACATGGGGAAATTCAGTGTTAGAGAAGGTATAAGAATATAGGCACATTATTTTGTTATTGATGATAATACGATTTAATCCAATTCTTATTGCAAATGATTTGGAATGATGTAAGGAAATTTACAAAACATACAATAACTTCCACATATTTTGAATGTACCTTTTTCACATGTTATTTCCCCTCTTGGAATATAAGCTTCTTGAAGTCAGAGACTTTGTTCTTTCTTTTTATTTATTCCCAGTGCTTAGCAAGGAAAGTGATTAATAACACATCGATGAAACGCTAGTGGTGGGAGTAGGTAGTGGCAAAAGAAGCAGCAGCTTAAGGACCTCTCGAGTCAGAAACTGTAAAGTACCTGGTAACTGGTCAGAAATAGTATTTGGTACCACTGTGCTAGCACTGGACATGAGACAGATACTGTTTGGCAACTCCGTTACCTATACCCACATCTAAGTCGCAATTCAAGGTCAGAGAAGGGTACCTTTAGTCAACAGGAAGCCAACCTCCTGAGAAAAAATGTTGCTTTGAGTCCCAAGGGAGCAGGGAACCTAAGGAGTAGTATATATTGCAATCCCAAGTGACTAGAGGCATTCCTGTGTAAGTGTCATATCACAGGCCAGGAGAATAGTTAACACACCTCTACCAAATCACACCTTGAAACCACTGTAAACTCCCAAACTCCCAGAACTGGCTCTGAAAAAAGTAGTTCAATGAAGCCTGAAACTTGGGACAGAGCCTACCTCTACCTACTCCTGCCCCTTGCAAGAAACAGAACCCAACTTTTACATAAAATTCAAAATCAAGAAATAATATAGAAAAAATGAACAAAAACTACAATAAAAACTATTATGGTGACAAGGAAGATCAATAAACAAATTCGGAAGAAGACAATGAACTTAAAAGAGGTACAAGCAAAGCCTCAAAGGAAAAAAAAGTGAATTGGATAGAAGCCTAAAAAATAATTCCTAGAAGAGTTGAAAATGAATTTGAAAATTAAATAAGAGTGGTAGTGGGAATATTAAGCAAAGAAATAAGAAGAAAGGAAGAAAATTATGAAAAGAAAATTAACAGATTGTGAAAAGGCACAAAATTACAGAAGAAAATAATAATATAATGGGAAAAATCAAAAAGGAGGTACAAAACTTCATTGAAATTAACTTCTTGAAAGACGCAGAACTGGACAAATGGAAAGAGAGGTACATAAGCTCACTTAAGGAAATAATTCCTTAAAAATTAGAATTGGGCAAGTAGAAACAAATGATTCCATGAGATAACAGACAACAGTAAAAAATATAGGATAGATTGTGAAATATGTCTTGAAAAAACAACTGACATTGAAAATAGATCAAGTAGAGATAATTAATAAGTCATTGAACTACCTGAAGGCTATGATCAAAGAAAGAGCCTAAATATCAGATTTCAAGAAACTACAAGACATATGCCTAATATCCAGAAATAAGGGGTAAAATAGAAATCACCACCTGAAAGAAAACCCAAAAGAAAAAAATACTCTCAGAAATATTATAAGTAAATTCCAGATGTCCCAGGTCAAGGAAAATATGTTGGAAGCAGCCAGAAAGAAACCATTCAAACATAGTGGCACCACAGTCAGAATCACACAAGATTTAGCAACTATGATTTAAAAGGAACAGAGAACATGGAATATGATATTCCAGAGAGTAAAAGCATTAGGATTACAAGCAAGAATAACCTACGCACTAAAACTAAGTATGACTTGTCCTTGGAAAAATGGATATTTAACAAAATAAAAGACTTTGAAGCATTCCTGATGAAAAGACCAGAGCTGAACAAAAATTTAATATCCAAGCAAAAATCTAAAGAGAATATAATAACAATTTAGATTTGAAGATCTTTGCCACCCATTAATAGGCCATGTGAACTGCTTATATCACAACAAGCCTAAGCCACATGTGGTGGGAGGAGTTTGCTGAGAAGAAAAGGAAGTTGTGTCACAGGAAATGTGGAGAGAGCCATTATGGCTGTTAATGGCCATCACAATATTTAGAGCTGAGGTAAAGAAAGTCGACCTGTGATAGCTGTACTGTGAATTTTGTTAGAGGACTCCAGCAGGGGGTTGGAGAGGAATGGTAAGGCTCCATGCTGTGATATTGTTGTTTTTTTTAAGTTCCTTGCTGTTATGATAAAGTGGGCTGACTGGTTGTGGGAGCAGATTGGTTGGTTATGGGATCTAGTTATCCGCTGTCTGAATAAATGTTTTGCTTCTTCTACCTTCTATATGGAGAGTTTTCATACTTTGCAATACAGAACTACATAAGCATACTCATGATTATCATCAATGTTGTGTTTATTGCCTTGCTGTTACATTATTTGGGGATGTATAGGATGAGATTGTAAGGTATAAGATATCTATTTGGAGGTAGAAGGACTTTAGAAGATGAAATGGCTATCCCAGGTTGGGAAGATGTAACTTATACCTCTCTGGCATTGGAATGGTCTAAAGGCACTGGTTTGTGTGAGCACTTGGAAACAAAAGCTACAGAGGGGAGAACCTAGAGATTTGGAAAGATGTCTGAAAGAAGAGATAGTCAAGTCAGGAAGAGAATTTTCAACAGCAGTCTCTAGGAGAGGCTGGATTTTACTCATAGCATATTATATTATATATGAAAGCAGGGACAGACTATTATGAAAGAATTCAGACTCAGACTGTTACCAAAACATCTAACTCAGACAAGAATATTTCTTCTATACCACAGTGAGATGGGCAAAGCAGGTGGTAGAACAACAGATTATTGTTCAAGAATCTACTGATTTGCTGTAAATTCAGCTAAAAGGCAGAGGGAACAAAGGAAGTCAAGAATGCATTTCACTTCACCCCAGGTCAAGTTTAGTAGCCAGTTTGGTTACAATGGTGACAGGGGGAGAGAATCTAGAGAGGAGGATACAACATCAGAAGCTGAAGATACTTTGTGGTATGATGCTACTCAGGAGCCGTGGAATGTTACACTATCGTACCAGACTTCTCAGACAGCAGTACGTCCCATGTAATGAAGGAGACAAGAAACCCAAGATAGTAATACAGTGTTCAGAGAGATGTTGGAGGATTTTACACTGCAAGAAATCACAGATATCTTGAGTAGGTTCACCCAGAGAATGCGAGAATTGTTGATATCTGGGATGGTGGGAATCAATGATGAATGAGGAGCAGGAGTATCTGTAAATACTGTGGATTATATGAGATTCATAATTATTAGTGAGAATCCATTTGTACTGCAAGTTTTTAGGGATTATCATTTGCAAGGAGGTAACCAAACAAGCAATTTGTTAGCTTTAGCAGCATCCAGTTGTAAGAGACAATATCATGCTGATACTATGTGGCCCACTGCAGATAGACCCTGGTATTCAATTAGGGACTGTATGATAAAGTTAAAGGAGGAGGTAATGAAGACTACTATTATGATAGGGAATGCCAAAGTTTATTATGACACTCCCTTGGTAATCTCTCATAGGAATTTGATTGTTAAAGCAGCTTCCCCCACTTATAATAATGTAATTCTGACTCTGCTAATTGCAAAAGTAGAGAACCCTCTTTCAGAGCTGCTGGATAAGATTTCACAGTTAAGTGACTTAGGAGAGTGGGGAAAAGATGAATTTCCTTGAGAGAGAAGGGTGAATAGCCAGTGGATTCAACATCAGAATAGAGTGATAGGAAAAGAAATGTTTACTACTCTATTGATATCAGGGGAGATTTTGGAAGAATAGATGATATTCCAACTGAGGAGCTATACAAAATGTATCAAAATAAGGCGGCTTAATAGCAGACAGACTAGAGAAGTAAGAACTGCCACTACAAATCCTACAGATCTTGAACCCAAGTACCCGAGTGAGTCACACCTTCAGGGAGACTAGGAAATAGGCCGAGCTCCAGCTCAGATTAAAGAAACACACAGATGGGATTACAGATCCCATATTAATCTGACTGTATATTGGAAAAATGGATCAAATACTATAACTACGGCATTGATAGACACTGGGGCAGAGGCCACCTTGATTTATGGAAACCCTGACAGATTTAATCATGAAACTCCTATTACCATCACAGGACTAGAAGGGGCTAAAATATCAGCCAGACAAATTAAACTGATAATGAAAATTGGACAATTGCCTAATAAACAACTTATCATGGTCGTTGTACCCATGCCTGAATACATCATTAGAATAGCTGTATTGAAAGGCATGACTCTGAATTTACCTGAGGGGAGACATCAATTAGCACTAAGGAAGATAGGAATTAATACAGGCTTAGTGGGAAAAATAAAAATGGACTCAATCACTTTACCTGAAACTTCTGAGGTAATTACTTTCAAGCAGTATCGTGTGCCAGTGGACAAGATGAAATTGCCAATACTATAAAGGAATATGTTGAAGGAGGAGTGTTAGTCAATGGAATAATCTTGTATGGCCAGTATGAAAGTCACATAGAATGTGGAGAATGACAGTGGATTATAGACAATTGAATAAAGTGAGTCATCCCTTGTATGCTGCAGTTCTAGATACTGTTACCTTAATAGAACAGATTCAAAAATATGATGAGACTTGGTACACAGTTATTGATTTCGCCAGTGCTTTCTTTATGATCTCAATAGACACCAAACAATGGAACCAGTTTGCTTTCCTATGTCAGGGCCAACAATACACTTTTACCCACTTGCCACTAGGATATCTGCATAGCCCAACTATTTGTCATAGGATTGTGGCCGAACACTTGGATTAGTTGAAGTTACCTGGTATACAGCTTACCGGCTACATAGATGATATTTTGATATAAGGAGAAAATGTAAAAGAAGTAGAGAGGAGTTTGACACTTTTTAAATGAGCATATGAAAAGCAAATGATGGGAAATTAATCCTGCAAAGATTCAATGACTAGCTCAGACATAAAGTTTTGGAGTATAAAATGGAATAAAGCATTGTGAGAAATTCTCCCACAAGCTCAACTGAAGATTCAAAATTTTCCTATCCCCACCAATAAAAAGGAGGCACAAAAGTTCGTAGGACTGTTTGGATATTGGAGGCAACACATTCCACATCATGGACAGATTTTGAAACTCTTATATAAAGTTACCAAGAAAAAAGTATGAATTTGACTGGGGACTTTAACAGTGAAAAGCTTTCGAAGAAGCCAAAGCTGCTATAAAATCAGCTCTGGATTTATATCCTAGGCAAAGTGGCCCAGTGGAATTACAAGTGACTGTACAAGGTGACTATGTAAATTGGAGTTTATGGCAGAAACAACAAAGCCAAAATTTACCCTTAGGATTTTGGTCAAGGAAACTACCTTCATCTGGATTACAATATACACCCTTTGAAAAGCAGTTGTTAGCTGCATATTGGGCTTTGGTAGAGACTGAACAACTGACTCTGGGTCATGAAGTGATATTAAAGCCTGGATCCTGATTATGACTTGGGTAATGATGTGTCGTTAAGCAAAATGGGCTCCTTAGCACTTAGTGCCCTTGAAGAGTTTGGCTTTTGTTTGCTTTGAGTAATGCTAAGCCCCAGGCCCAAACCCCTATTAGGTGTAGAACCTATGTGGGTGTGGATTGATGACTGAGGTGGGGCCCAAGGTGGGGCTAACTCCAGGGAGGGCCTAGTTTACAAGTCTGGGACTGCAGAGACTCTTAGACCACGTGGGTTTAAGTCTCCCTCTTTGTGACAATTTTAGGTCAAGTGGGTGACTTGCATGTGTGACTCACCCCTGATGCTGACAAAGATATAAAAGCCAGGGGTTGGCCTCTTCTTCCTTGGAGCTCTGAGCCACAGCAGGAGTGGCATGTGACTCTGAGCCAGCCTTGTTGAGCTCCTGGCTGAACTCAGATGTTGATGGTTCCTTGGTAACTATGAATTGTATTGGGTCTGTCTGTTTGTAATTTGTTTAAGGGCTCTTGAGATGGTATTGATGAAGAGACTCCGGGCAGCTGTAGCTAAGGAGCCCTCCAGCTTGTAAACCTGGATGCTGAGACTTTGTTGACCTCTCGTAACCATGTATTGGGATTTGAATCAGACAAAGTCTGTCTGTTGATGTTTGTAGTTTGCTTGTATTTTGCTCTGAAGTTCAGGGTGCTGGCTTTTTCCCTTGAACTAAGTGAATGATATCTGTATGCTGAATTAAAGTAAGCTTGCCAACCCCTTAACCTTGCTCTCCCTATTAAGGCAGATCAAAAGAACCTGGGCTTTCTGGCTGTCTGGCAGCTTTCTGGGTGCTGGCTGTGGGTGGATCTGGACCCCCCCACAGAAGCTGCTAGTCAGATTTCGGAAATAAATGAGTACCCCAGCATCTCACAGACTTGGAGATGGGCAAGAGGCTAGCATAATCAAATGGAAATGGTATATTCAGAATAGATCAAAAACAGATAAAAGTGAAGTTTCTGCTTTACATGAATTTGTAGCAAATATAGACACTGATAGAAATGACCAAACCCCTAAACGAAGCCAACAGTTTGTACAATCCTTGGTAAAATGTAATGATAGATATGATGGATTGACTGAAGAGCAGAAGAAACATTCATGGTTTACTGAGGGGACAGCAAAATATTTGGGACATAAAATACATTGGAAAGCAGTAGTCAATAATGCATGTACTCAGTGGATACTGGAAAAGTTAGAAGTGGTCAACATACTGAAATTTTGGCAGCGTATCAAGCTATTAAAATAGAGAAAGGAGGACGGTTCATATATGCACTAATGCATGGGTAGGAGCTAATGGATTAGCTACATGGATGACAATGTGGAAAAATCCAAATTGGGAAATTCATGGTAAAAAAGTTTGGGGCAAAGAACTATGGTAAGATGTAGGGGACATGTTTTTGGTTACTAATTTGTCAGTTTTTCATGTAGACTCTCATGTGGCCCTCGCTATGCCAGAATGTGAGTACAATGCACAAGTTGATAGACTAGTAAAGACTGCTGTGGAACATATTGTACCTACTCTTACACCAGCTGATGATCTAGTAGTAGCAAAATGGGTCCACCAAATGGCCAGCCATTTAGGGGCCCAGGTCACACAATGGTGTGCACAAGATCAAGGTATTAGTATCTCTTATTCATTGTTAAAGCAAGTAGCAGAAAAATGTCATATACGTCAATTGGAAAAGTAAGGAACTGTTCCTAGGGTAGAAATTGGAGAAAGAGCAAGAGGAAAAGTTCCAGCCGAGATTTGGCAGATAGATTATATTGAACCACTGAGGATGCAAATTTATATGTACTTGTGCTGACACCTACTCAGGTGTATTAGTGGCTTGTCCTCATAAGAATGCAACCCAGAAAACACCTGTAAAACTCTAGATATTATAAATCTATATTATGGAACCCCAATGCTGATTCAAAATGACAGTGGGTCACATTTCAAAGGTAATGAGATGAAGAGATATTGTGTATTAAATAATATAGAGTGGATATATAATATTCCATATTATGCACAAACATCTGGGTTGTTAGAAAGAATGGATTGTTGAAAGAACAGTTAAGAAAGTTAAGTTCTAATAATTGGTATCAACATTGGAAAGATAATTTTGTCACTGCTTTACTTAATTTTAATAATAGAACAATAGGAAGAAGTATACCTCTAGGCAGAATGATAATCCCAAATCTGCAAATTAGAAAACAGCAAACATATAAGATCCAAAATATTGAGTATTGGACTGTGAGGAAAGATGTTCCACCACCATGCCCAGGAATACCTGGTTTGGCAGGATATGATTTACATTGTTTAGAGGACTTTTGGTTGGATAAAAAAGAGATAAGGAAAATCTCTACTGGGATATGTACAAGAATCTCTAAGAATCATTTTGGACAGATATTAACTAAATTGGGATTAGCTCAGGGAATACATGTATTGTCTGGAGTCATAGATTCTAGTTATCAGGGAGAAATTCTGTAACATTCTAGAGTTTGGGTGAAAAACCTATACAATTTTTTAAAAATAATAGAATAGTTCAATTGATTACTATACCTTGTGAAACAATACCACTTCTGAAAACTGATGCTCCTTTCCAAAACAACTATCAGAGGAAAGGAAGAAACCCTTCCAATAGTATAAAAGTGTGAGCTAAGGTATGGGTAAAATGGAAGCTGGACAATGTTCCAAAGGCTGCAGAAATTATAGCACAAGAGTAAGATAATTCTGTAAAGTGGTTTACCCAGTAGAAAATGATTATGAAATTGTACCCATGACTCATGTATTCTATTGTGAATGAGGCTGTGATATTCTCTTTTTTATTTTTGGCTTTTGTCTGTTAAATTTGTTTGTGAGATTTGTTTCCCGCAGGCTTAGCACTGTCGACCTGAAGATGCCTGATTGCTTAAGCCCACATGTCACCCTCTGATGTGTTTGGATGTCACCTCTGAACCTGTTCAAGACCGTGATGTGTCATTTCTGGACCTGTCCATGACTGTGATGTATCATCCTTGGACCTGGCATCAACTGAGTTCCAGATGCCAGCTAAACAACTGACCTCTTGATTAGGACTCTACCTTTTGGGGCAGGGACAGCTCTACATTCAATTTCAGCATGAAGAAGCTATGGAGGACAAAACCTTCACCACTTAACCCAATATTTTGATCCCCAATTTTTAGAGGGGGGGGGAATGATGACATTTTATTTACTTACCTTTTGTTACCTCTGTTATATTGTGTAAGGTTCTGTTGTCACCAGTTATCCCAAAACTCCCATTTCCCTATGTAATGGATAAGAATGATCTTGAGGCCAATGTAATAGCAATTTAGATTTTAAGATCTTTCCCACTCATTAATGGGCCATGTGAGCTGCTTACATCACAGCAAGCCTAAGTCACATGTGGTGGGAGGAGCTTGCTGAGAGGAAAAGGAAGTTGTGTCACAGGAAATGTGGAGAGAGCCATTATGGCTGTTAATGGCCATCAAAATAGTTAGAGCTGAGGTAAAGAAAGATGACCTGTGATAATTGCACTGTGAGTTTTTTGGGACAACACCAGCAGGGGGTTGGAGAGGTTTTGGGATCCATGCTGTGATATTGTTTTTTAAGTTCCTTGCTGTTATGATGAAGTAGGCTGACTGGTTGTGGGAGCAGATTGTTTGGTTGTGGGATCTGGTTATCTGGTGTCTGAATAAATGTTTTGCTTCTTCTACTTTCTATATGGAGAGTTTTCATACTTTGCAATGCAGAACTACATAAGCATATTCACGATTATCATCAATGTTGTGTTTCTTGCCTTGCTGTTACAGAGAGCCTAAAAAAAGGTGAGAGAAATACTGAGAAACTTAATATGGTTAAATTGTTTACATTCTTATGTGGGAAGATGATTCATTTAAATAAGCAAAGGAGTCCTACAAAATTCCTTTTACAGCACAAATATTTTTGGGATACCTATAACAGCCAGCACCCTAGCATACCTAGGATGGCCTGCTAGCACAGGTTCTTAGATTTCCTTTTCTAGGAAAGACTGCTCTAAATCTCCTTTAATAACATTCACTAGTGCAGGGGAAAAGTCAGCTCCCTGAGCATCAGAGAAAATACAAACAGAGAAATTAAAGAGCATCAAACAGGGCTCTTAACTGCCTGAACCAAAGCAATATTGCTATATGCTTTTACAAATACCAATTGATTGAGAGAGCCTTTGCATCTTAGCAGTCAGGGAATTCTGAACATAAGACTATTCAGAATCTTCACTGGGGAATCACAAGGTCCTTCTCATAAGCTAACCCCCAAAGCAAAATACCAACTCAGAGTATATATACACTTCTCAGAGCCAGAAGGCATCACAACTTCATGACTTAGTGCCTAATTAGAAATTAGCAAAAGGTGTGAAAGCCTTCCTACAAGCAAGCTTCACCTAAGCAAGCTTCTGTTGTTGGTGGTGTTGGTAAAGAAAAGGAGTTTTAACACATAGGCTTAAGGACAAAATATTGTGCCTTCTGTAATACTATATATATATATACAGTATTTGCTTGCTGGTTCTTATCTGTATTGTATATGAGTGTGATTTACAGTTCAATAGGATTATGGATGTTGATCTCCAAACACATGAAAGATAATGTAGCTCAAATCAATTTTATGCATAAAGAAACTGACTTCATAGGACAGAAGTGACTTGCTGAATATCAAATGGAAGACGTGCCATTTCAACTATGTCTCTCTGTCTCCAAATGCATACATTTTTCCACTGATATCACTATACCTCTACTAACTAACTTCCTGGATAAATACGGCGTTACTTTTATTTTAAATACTCTCCAAAATAGCCTTGTAGGGTCTTTTGGAATCTTTGTCCTCATTTTGTAATTGGAGATAGAAAATTGTATTTCCAATTAGAGATTAAGTCGAGAATAGTTACAGACATCACATGATTATGCAATCTGAAGCTAAAATTCAGTTATTTCATCTGTCCTTAGAATCTGGGGAATCATTAGGAATTGCCACTCCAATGAATAAAAACAAGGAAGCCTAGAGCTATGTAAAGGGTCACCAATGATCAAAACACTACTTTATGAAAAATGTTAAATTTTTATACTCCACAAATTTTATCAATCTTCAGGAGCCTTTGTTTCAAGTAGCCCTGATGCTTAGAATGTTCCTGTCTTTATCTTTTATTTTTAAATCAATATCTATTTCTTTTCAGTTTGTATCTGAAAGAAGGGAGATCATGACCATATATAGGAAGGAAATTTGTTGTTGAGTTGTTTCAGTTAAGTCCGACTTTTGATGATGCCATTTGGGGTTTTCTTGGCAAGGAAAATGGAACAGTTTTACATGACCTTCTCCAGCTCATTTTACTGATGAGGAACTGAGGCAAACATAGCCAAGTGTCTTACTCAATGACACACTGCTTTAAGTGTTTGAGACCATATTTGAACTCATAAAGATTAGTCTTCTTGATTCCAAACCCAGTCCTGCATCCAGTAACCACCTAGCTGCCTAAGGAGAAATAGAAATGAGCTGTTTATGCTTATACTTTACCATTTTTGGTATTTATGATACTGTGTGTGTGTGTGCTTATGTTTATGTGCATATCTATATTTAAAGAGCTATGCAATAAAAGTTTGAAAACTCTTTGCATGTGTGTCATGAAAGTTTACTGTTTTAAGTTAATAAAATGAATAATAAAATAAAATGTTGGATTGCAAAGGAAACTAATTGTTCTAGAATATAGATGATTTTAAAAAATTCTATCTAATGTGATGTAATCCCTGAAATCTATCCATAGCTTTAAAAGGAGCACAAAAAACTAAAAACAAAACAACACCAAAAATCTAAGAGTTGAGAAACTGGTTGTACTCCTATTGGCTGGTGGAAGGGATAACCAAATGAAGGAATAAAGTTTTAAAACTTTACATTGTATGGAATTCTAAATATAACTACAAGGGATTCTTATTCATGTTTTTAATAACATGGTTGCAAAGATACTATTTCATTGTAAACTTATTAACAAAGTAATGATAAATGGTAGAGAAAATTCATAATAAAAAGTATTTTCTCTAGGAATGGGAGACCTCCATCAGATATTAAAGTTACAACCAATGTTAACATAATTTGACTTGTTATCTGACATTTCCTTTCAGCTACTAAAAATTTGGAATCATTTGCAGCACAGAATAATACAAGTCTTTTCCAGTAAAAGATGTGACTACTGAGGCAACATCATGGGTTTTTGATCATAGAAATGTTGCCTGAATGATTTTTTTTCTTTAATTTGGCCTCGTTCTTTAGCAGAAGTAGTGATGGACATTCAATAAAATATATTCTAGACTCTTTGCCTTTGCAATAAAAAAATAGGCATTTGCAAGGCAGTTGACTGGTTTTGCAGCATGTGATCTTGGAAAAGTTATTTAACATTGAGGGAGTAACTGTTCGTGAACCAAAAAAACTAATGTACCTTGCTCATATTTATCTTAGGTAAATCACTTCATATCTTTTGTTTCAGTATCCTTATTAACAAAAACAATAGGGGGCAGAGCCAAGATGGCAGCTGGAAAGCAGGGACTTGTGTGAGCTCCCTTCCAGGTCCCTCCAAAAACCTGTAAAAAATGGCTCTGAACAAGTTCTAGAACTGCAGAACCCACAAAATAGTAGGGGGAAGCAGGGATCCAGCCCAGGACAGCCTGGATGGTCACTGGATGAGGTCTATCGTGCATGGAGTGGAGGGGAGAGGAGCCCAGTGCCAGTGGCAGCAGGACCAACCAGACCAGGAGCCGGGCACAACAAGCCCTAGCACCCTGAATCAGTGAGCTGTGGCAGTTACCAGACTTCTCAACCCACAAACACCAAAGACAACAGAGAAGGTTAGTGGGAAAAGCTGTGGGGGACAGAGTGAAAAGAGTTTGGAGTTCAGCCACTGCCTAGGAAGCAGTGGGGGGAGGTGCAGCTACAGAACTACAGCTGCAGTTACTTCTGGCCCCAGGCTCACCTGGTGGGAGGAATTAAGTGGTGGAACAGAGCAGGAGTGTAGAGCCTGCTTAAGATTTTCGTCAGGTCCAGGTTGGTGGTTCTTGAGGAACAAGGACTGCTGGTGTGGCAGAGCTGGCTGTATAGAAATTGCTCTGAAATCAGCGGCACATCCCCTCAAGCTTAGAACAAAGTACTCTTTACACTACAAGCAGTCATACCCTGCTGAAAAACTCAAGGGTCAAGTAAGTTGGGTGGGAATATGGCAAGGCGGTGAAAACTCACTCAGATTCAGTCTCAGACTTTGGAATCTTTCTTTGGTGACAAAAAAGACCAAAACATAGTGCAAGAAGTCAACAAAGTTAAAGAGCCTACAACAAAAGCCTCCAAGAAAAACATGAACTTGTCTCAGGCCATGGAAGAACTCAAAAAGTATTTGGGAAAGCAAGTTAGAGAAGTAGAGGAAAAATTAGAAAGGGAAATGAGAATTATGAGAGAAAACCATGAAAAACAAGTTAATGACTTGCTAAAGGAGAACCAAAAAAATACTGAAAAAAATATTGAAGAAAACAACACCTTAAAAAATAGATTAACTCAAATGGCAAAAGAGCTCCAAAAAGCCAATGAGGAGAAGAATGCCTTGAAAGGCAAAATTACCCAAATGGAAAAGGAGGTCCAAAAGACCACTGAAGTAAATACTAGCTTAAAAATTAGATTGGAGCAAGTGGAAGCTAGTGACTTGATGAGAAATCAAGATATTATCAAACAGAACAAAAGGAATGAAAAAGTGGAAGAGAATGTGAAATATCTCATTGGAAAAAGCACTGACCTGGAAAATAGATCCAGGAGAGATAATTTAAAAATTATTGGACTACCTGAAAGCCATGATCAAAAAAGAGCCTAGATATCATTTTTGAAGAAATTATCAAGGAGAACTGCCCTGATATTCTAGAGCCACAGGCCAAAATAGAAATTTAAAGAATCCACCTATTGCCTCCTGAAAAAGATTTCCAAAAGAAAACTCCTAGGAATATTGTTGCCAAATTCCAGAGCTCCCAGGTCAAGGAGAAAATACGCAAGCAGCGAGACAGAAACAATTTGAGTAGAGTGGAAAAACAATCAGGATAACACAGTATCTAGCAGCTTCCACATTAAGGGACCAAAGGGCTTGGAATGTGATATTCTGGAGGTCAATGGAGCTAGGATTAAAACCAAGAATCACCTATCCAGCAGAACTGAGTATCATGTTCCAACACAAAATATGGATTTTCAACAAAATAGAGGACTTTCACGCTTTCTCAGTGAAAAGACCAGAGTTGAATAGAAAATTTGACTTTCAAACACAAGAATCAAGAGAGGCATGAAAAGGTAAACAAGAAAGAGAATTCATAAAGGACTTACTAAAGTTGAACTGTTTTGTTTACATTCCTATATGGAAAGATGATGTGTATACGATTCATGAGACCTCAGTATCATAGTAGCTGAAAGGAATATGCGTATATACATATATATATATATATATATGTATATACATATACATATATATGTGTGTATATGTATATATGTGTGTGTATGTATATGTATGCATATGTGTGTGTCTATGTATGTATATATGTAGGTGTGTGTGTGTGTGTGTATATATATATACATATATGTATATATATACATATGTAGACGGAGGGCACAAGGTGAGTTGAATATGAAGGGATGATATCTTAAAAAATAAAATCAAATTAAGGGATAAGAGAGGAATATATTGAGAGAGGGAGAAAGGGAGAGATAGAATGGGGCAAATTATCTCACCTAAAAGTGGCAAGAAAAAGCAGTTCTGTAATGAAGAGAAGAGAAGGCAGGTGAGGGGGAATGAGTGAATCTTGCTCTAATTGGATATGACCTGAGGAGGGACTACTCAGGAGGGATGGGCATCTTACCCCACAGGAAAGAAGGAGGAAGAAGATAAAAAGGGGGGATGATAGAAGGGAGGGAGGAGGTAATCAAAAACAAACCCTTTTGAAAAGGGACAGGGTCAAGGGAGAAAATTGGATAAAGGAAGATAGGTTAGGAAGGAGCAAAACATAGTTAATCTTTCCACAACATGAGTATTGTGGAAGGGTTTTACATAATGATATGCACATGGTCTATGTTGAATTGCTCGCCTTCTTAGGGAAAGTTGGGTGGGGAGGGAAGAGGGGAGAAAATTTGGAACTCAAAGTTTAGGAAATAAGATATACAGGCAATGAGGCATAGTAATCTATCTTGCCCTACAAGAAAGTAAGGGAAAAGGAGATGGGGGGTGTGGGGTGACAGAAAGGAGGGGTGACTGGGGAACAGGGCAACTAGAATATATGCCATCTTGGACTGGCTGGGAGGGTAGAAACGGGGAGTAAATTTGTAATTCAAACTCTTGTGAAAATCAATCCTGAAAACCAAATATATTAAATAAATTAAATTTAGAAAAAGAGTGAAGCCTATACAACACTGCAAAGTACTAAACACACATGATGTTTAAGAGATTGTTATTAGAGATAAATGTTCTCAAACGTTATTAGAGATTATGCCTTCTTTTTTCCATCCCTTGTACCACCTTTATTTGAAACTACATTCCTGCATATGGTTGTTATGCATGGGACCTATTTTTTGTATCATCATTATTTTGAATTTATGAATTACACAATAAAGAACTTTTAAACTCAAGAATGATAAACACTGAGACAGTGTGGCATATTGAATAGAGCATCAACCTTAAAGCCAGGAACACCTGTGTTTGAGACCTTACTCTGATATTATGGTTATGACAACATGGTAGATTCTCTTAATCTGCAACTGTTCTAGGTAACTCTCTAAGACTATAAATTGTAAGTTCTTGACCTACATAGGTTGAGGAAGTTTCATCACTTGGCAGCTAGGTAGCATAGTGCCTAAACTGCTATGCCTGGAATTTGGAAGACCATTTGCAAACACTACCTTACTAGCAGAGCAACCCCTGGCAAATAACTTAGCCTCAGTCTGCTTCAGTTTTCTATGAATTGTCATAAGGATCAAATGAGATAATACACATGAAACCTTAGTATAGTACCTTATACACAGTAGTCACAAAATAAATGCTAATTTCTTTCCTTTCCCTAACTTCCCCTCATCCCTCCCCTGGCCCAGGGTTCAACCCCTAAATGTATTTGCCAATGATCATAGAGATATTGAGGATTAGAGGAAAATAAATCTGTCTTTGAAGTAATAAAGAAAATTTTCAAAACTGCCTCATACATACTTGCTGTGTGAATATGGATCACCGGGTTTTAGATTTAGAGCTGTAATGGAACTTAGAGATCACACGGAACCACCTCAGTTCATTTGTAAGGAAACAGACACAAAAAAGAAAATTGACTTACAGAAAGTTGCACAGGTAATATGTAGCAGAGTTGATATTTTAAATCACCTCCTGTGACTCCAAATACTGGGATATTTCTAGTCATCTGTTCTAGTAGTGCCCCCAAGTAACACACTAATTATTACTTAAAGAAGCAGAGTTAACTAACTGCATCATTGGAGAGAGTTTTCACAGGAGTATGTGAAAACTGGTAAGGAATGGACTTATGATTTCACTGCTATTGGGATATCTTCAGAAACTAACTCCTTCTACAAAGTCAGTTCAGCACCTTATCTGCAACTTAAAGTTTTTAAACATTGCCTACCTCTAGAGGAATCAAAGGTTAAATATCTTGTGTAGGGTCACACCATCAGAATGTAACAGAGGCAGCATTTCAAGCTGAGCTTCAAGCGCCAGCAATCACAGTAACATACTGTTTTACTTCCACACCAGGAGTTTTCTAAATTGGTAAAAGCCTCAGAGTATAAGGTAAGGAAAGGAAAGAAAAGAAGGGAAAGGAGGGGAAGAGAAGGGAAGGAAAGAAGAAGGGAGAAGAGAAATCAATTGATATTAGACTCCTATTAAATGAACTTTCATATTGAAGTTCAGAAACGTATAGCAACATTTTAAATTATTATGTATCCTGTTTTTTAACCAAATTAATGTGAAGAAGACATATGAGGAAAGATTAAGTATCTGGCCTGGTTAAAGGATTGGGATAAAGATTCCTAAAATTATAAAAAACTCTAACAGAAAATGACTATGTGTAACTAATGAAGAAAAAAAAGGATGTGTACAAACTCAAGCTTAAGAGAATGAGATTAGAAATAATTATCAATTTATACTCATCATGGTCATATTATTAAATGAGCTACCACTTTTTAGATTTACACTTTTTAGATTTCCTTCTTTGAAGGTTATTTCATAGTCTATGTATTGACCTGTACTTGAATAGGCTTCACTGCAATTCTCTCTCATTGTGAGACATATACTAGCTGACATCTCAAATTTCTTTCCATATTTACAATTCAAAAACCAACATGTATATCACCAAATTTTTATTAAGCACCAATGCCACTACCTGCTGTGCTAGGACCTGGGGATAAACAGACAATAATGAAAGCATCCATGCCCTTAAGAATATTTCATTCTATCAAAGAAGATGAATTATACATATAAAAGTGCACACTTGCCCCCCCCACACACTATAAATGCAGAGCAATTTTGGATTGAACACCAGAAACAAAAACAGTAAGAAAGAGATTAAAGTCCTACCTCTGACACATAATGGTGCTGAGACTATTAGTGAGGGGGATCAGGAAAGGCCTCAAGTAAATGGTAGCACTTAAGTTGAATTTTAAAAGAAATGAGAGATTATACAAAGTGGAGGTGAGAAGGGAGTACAGTCTAGACAAGGTTGGTGGAGATAGGACATTGAGTGTCATAGTGTCATGTTTAAGGCATACTGATAAGGCCAGTTTGTCTGGGTTATAGAGTACATGAAGTAGACTATTGTATTATAACCCTCAAAGGGTAAGTTGGAAACGGGGTTTGAAGGTATTTATATGCCATAGAAAAGAGTGCTTATATTTGATTCTAGAAAGGGAGTGACTGGTGTTTATTGAGCAGGGAAGTTTTGTAGTTATACCATTGTTTAGGAACATCATTTGAATGAATAAAAAACATTTTGACAAGGCAAAAGAGACTTCCCTGTTTTACACTGATTCAGACTCAAGGCAATCTCTTTATATTTTAAATTCAATATTTGAACCAAGTGAAAAACTTGAAAATCACTCAAAAGTTGACAAAGGGAGTTTTACTTAGCTATAGCAGTAGAAGGAAATTCCATGAAGGTAAGCATTGATGATATCTTTAAGTGATATGGCTAACTGGATCTGCCTTTCATGAGCTGACCATTGTTTTCAACCAGTCAATCATCAGAAAAGAAACCTAGGGCTCTTCTTGCTCTCCGTATACTCAGGCAACTAGGAAGCAATGTTAATATTCTGAACCTTCAGACTTCCAAGCCAACCAAGTATATCAGTAAGGACATATTCGCAACCTCTGAGAAGACCGTGGGCATGCCTGAATGGTTCAGAATCTCAAAGTATAAGGAATTCTCTAGGCAGAAGGCAGAGGAAGTATAACATTTATTTAGACATCAATGGATTGGATTCAAGGACCAATGCCCCCAATTTGATATCGTGGCAATAATATTTCAAAACCGATAAGCTCGCCTCACTGTAGTAACAAGGAAATTGTAATAAAACATTATATCAAAGAACCAAGCCATATTTGTACTTTTCCTCAATTCTAGGGCCTTCCTATAAAAAGATCACTCACAAATCTTAACTCTCCAAGGTCAGCCCTCTCTCCTGCAGCTCTGCTGACCCTGAGTTCCTTGATCTCCACTACTCTCTCTTGAGTTCAGTACTCTCTCCTCTGCACACTCTTGATCCTGGCTCTCTGCTTTTGAATATTGCTGTTCTCCACTCCCTGCTTCCAGCTCTGTTCTTCTAGTTCCACTCTCAGTCCTCAGTTCTCAGTTCTGCTCTGCTCCAAGTTTTGTCCTCTCTTTTCATTCAGTCCTAGACATCATCTGATTGTCTAGAACTCAGGCACATAACATTCACTCTGGTCTTAGTGACTACCCTTAGGGCCCTTAGGGCTTCACCCCTCTCTCAAACAAGCAAACTAATTTGCTAACTAGCCTGGGTCCTCATACCTAGTTAGTGAAAGGGTGTGCACCTGTATCTAATCAGACCTCCCTTTGTTGGACCCACTGGAAGCCTATTCAATGGGTCAGAAAGATCTTTCACTTTCTCATTGTCTTTACACCAAGTTTTGAGGATAGTCTCAAGTAGCTTAACTTGCATGGGGGGAAGTGTTAGGATATTGTGTGCTTGTCTCATCAATGAGAAGACGAGCTTATTGTAAGTTGGAATTATTCTATTCTTTGTACTTCTATGGCTATAATTTTTCTGCAGTGCTTGGCAGATAAATATTTCTTGACTGTGGATTTTTTTTCAAACATATTATATGTTGATGGTGCTAGAAATAAGTAGATAAAACGTCAAATCTTGCTGGCAAGTACCGTAGCCCAACAAATGTACAGCTGTACAATTAATTCTGGAGACTGTTGTAAGAAGGAACTGGAAAAAAATCAGAGTACAACTTTGCATAATGTGAGGTATAGAGTGTTAAAAACTGTATTAAATACTTTATTAGATCTCACTCAAAATCAAAATGAATACTGTATACCACTTTAAGAAAATTCATTATAGAACAATCTATTTCAATATTTAAATGGATCTCTGTGTTGGTAAGCAAAATGGCCTTTGTTTTCTTTGAGTAACTCAGTGTATTTCATTAAGCCTTACTAGATGCTAAGCCCCAGGCCCAAAGCCCTATTAGGTGTGGAACCTATGTGGGTGTGGATTGATGACTGAGGTGGGGCCCAAGGTAAGGCTGGCTAAGGGGAGGTGTAAACTCCAGAGCCATGCCCTATTAGGTGTTAACCTTATCTATGTAGATGTGAACCTCCCAGAGTCCTAAGGGGAGGGGCCAACTCAAGAACCAATAAGCTCTGGTCATTCAGATGATGCCTAATGACATCAAAAACTCTATAAGAGGAGGGAAAATAGCTTGAAGGTTGATTTTCCATTGGAGCCAGAGACAGCTACAGCCAAAGCTGAAGATAAAGCTGAAGCTGAAGTAGGAGCTGTGGAAGCAGAGCTGACCTGTGTGTGGACCGAGGAGTGCTGAGCAAGGACTTGAGAGCCAGTGGGTAATCTTCTTACCAGAGAAGGGAAGCATGAACATGATTTTGTTTAATGCCATCATGTTTTCCTGTGGCCTCCTGGTTACTCTCGTGAGGTGGACTTATTGGGCCTGAAAGCTTTTGATCAAAATATCAAAATGGGGATGCTGGTTAGTGGGTCTGTTACTTTGGAGCTTGAATAAATGCTTTAATTCTTCTGTCTTCTACTGAGAGAATTCCTTATATCCTGTGCTTCTGAACCATTCAGACATATATATGATTCTCTTTGAAATCATAAATTCTGCCTTCATAATACAAATCTTCTCCCTCAGTGTGTATTGCAGCTTACCCATGCCTTTCTCTACTAATTGATTCTTCTCTATAGCTTTTCCAAAGGAGATCTCATTGCACTTGACGGTTTCCTCTAGATGCTTTTATACTTCCCACCAATATGTGTACCAACTGAGATTTTCATCTTTTTTTCCTCACTATTTGAATGACCAATCATTTAATTTTCCTAGATGATGTGTCATATGCCAATGCATGAATGTAGATTATCATGAGAAACATTCAGACAACATCATTGCTTGTTTTTAAACCCTTCCTACAAGGCCACACTTTTGAACTTTCTCTTACACTCTACCTCTAGCTCCCCCCAGATCTGAAAATTAATTGGAACTTTTGCCTGATCCAATATTCTCACTATTGCTATTTCCTTCAAGCCCCTCCCCCACGAAACACTTCTCCCTTGCCAGCACCCTTTATTTGTTTTGTTTCCTCATTTTAATGTAAGCTCCTTGAAGGTGGTGACTGGCTTTTGTATTTTTGTTTTTTTATTTCTGTACTCCTCACTGATCACAATGATTGGCACATAGTAAGCTCATCCATCTATCTATCTATCTGTCTGTCTGTCTATCTGTTTATCTTTCATTGACCTATCATTAATATTTGGAAAAGTTCAGCCTTATTAATATTATAATTTGCAAGAAAGCAGGATTCGAAAAGCAAAACATCTCTGAAAAATATAAAGAAGGTGAAATTTCAATAGATAACATTAATGATTGAAAAGTTTTATTAATCTTACAATTATTGGTTAGTCATAATAAAATAACATAAAAAGATGGGTTTATCCATATTTATGCCATGGTTTCTCCCTCTCTAAATCATTCTGTTGCTATTCGTGTGAAACTAAGTTACTTCGATTTAGTTTAGTACAGCAGAAAAAGTACCAGACCTAGACCTGCTATGGATTAACTGTGTCACTGTGGATGTGACTTAAAATCTGTAAGTCTCAATTTCTTTGCCTATGAAATGCTGATGAAAATACTTGACTTGCCTCAAAGGATTGTTGTGAGTTGAGCTATTTGTAAACCATGGAATATTGTGCAAATGTGAGTAATTATTGGGAATTACATGCAGACATGACATATGTATCTTTGTGTGTATGTGTCTCTCTGTGTCTATACCCATAACACTTTCACCACTTTGTCTTTCACTGTTCCATGTCCTTATAAATGGCTTTCCTTTCCCTTTTCCCTCCTTTCATGAGCACCCAATCTGTTGATGCCCAAATCTGTGTGTAGTGAACTTTATAATCCTGAAGACATATGTATAGTTTGGTACCAAAAGTTATTTTTGGACATTTTAGTATTTTAATTCACTTATTGAATATCGTCTTATTTTGACTCAGCATATTTTCATGATCATAGCCCTGAATTTGCATCCTACACCACATAATTGGACTGAAGGATTAGAGACATGAATGTTCTCCATATCCATATGATACTTTTGACTGCTTAGCTATTCAACAGTCAATAACCAGCTAGATGAGTTAATTGAGTAGCTTGCAATTGGTTAATAGCAGCCAATTCAGTTTTAACATTCAAAACCACTGCGTGTGCATATATGGTCTTTGAAATCAAATATATTGATCACAGATATGCCATTTCCTTCAAATTTTTGTCTTTTCCTTTTCTTTTTTCTCTTTCTAAATCTAGTTCACACTTATTTATAAAGTTATATGAATATTTGTTTATTTTTCATGAAGTACTTGAATAGCCACTGAAAAGTACAATAATATAATACTTATATTTATTTCTATATCTTCATTAGTATGAAGCATTATTCTGAAAATGTCTTTTATTCCCTGATATATATTGCTTTATCTTAATTATAAAGGTAATTAAAATTAAATGATTGTGCATAAAGCTATTCAAATTTATGGTGATTAAACTAAAATAATTAAATTTTATTTGTTTTTAAATATGTAATCAGAACTGCTTACTTTCTATTCTAATAAAATGAAATGGGAGGTAAGAAATATTTCTTTCAGACTAATAGATGACATTCCAAATGAAAAAGATGGGGTATATTAAATGGTAACACTAAAAGATTCTTTACTATAGGCATGCTTGTAAATATCTTGTAATTGGGGAGATCCTTCACCAAGTAAGTGCATTCTACCAGTTACAGTCTTGTTACCACAGAAAAGATTTCACTTACTAAAAGCTTACTTTGGCAGAATATTCTCAAGTAAATCATCTCTGACTGGTCAGAATTCCAGAGTGAATTAATAATCTCCTCTACATAGGCACAACTTAAAGAATATTAATGTATCATTCCCATTCAATCTTACTGAGTGCTCAGGCTCATTCAGCTCTATAACCCTGAAAGACAAAGAGGGTTTGATCACTTCCTTCAATACTTATGAAACAGTAGTGGGAAATTTCTATCTAAAATGGTCATTTAAGACATTTTCTTAGTTTTCTACTCTAAATGATATAGACCTTTAAAATTCTGGTACTGGATGACAATGATTAACCACCTTAATCTTTATGTGCTATAAAATAAGTTCATAAATGATGGTATACACAGTACTAGGGTTTGAGTTGTAGCATAAATGAATCAATGTATTTGCAAGTTGCTTTAAAAAGGACTTTTACTGAAATAGCATATACGTGGAAATATAGCTCTGAGGGAGACCCAAATGTTGGTATCTTGTTTCCCTTTCTTGTTCCCTTTATCTTTCGTTGGCTTCTCTATGACAGTGTATCAAAATAAAAACACTCCTATTCTAAAAAAAACAAAAACAAAAACAAAACCTTACTTTTTCCTCTTTAGTGGTTAACAGGCATAGAAAGGCAGAAGTGTGTTTATTGTTTTAAAATAATAAATATATGCCACCTCCTTTGAAAGATGACTTTCTTGACTAAAAGAAGTTTTTTATTCCTTTAGAGAGAAGAGATTCAAATCTACCTTTCAGTCGTCTCTGGGTCTCCCAGTGATGAGTAGACTACAGTTCCAGAAGGGCTCAATAGTATTTGAATGATTGTGTATCCAGAAATGATGTCCATGACTATAGAAAAAATAAGCATCACTAGTTATCTTAAAACCTAGAACATAATTAGAAGCCATATTTTCAGTTGGTGTATTGGCAAGCTGGGTGAGACGTCTTGTTGTTTTTTTTTTTTTAATTTTAGAGCTCCTCACCACTAAGGCAATTGAGTGCCTTTAATTGAATCTTGCCTTTGTTTCAGTCAAGAGTTTTTGATTGAATCAAGAGTCTCTGATAAGTCACCAGAAAACATAAGTGGAATGAATTTGAGTCATATGGTAGTGGTGACCACTAACCCTAAAAGCGTGTATATATACTCTGAGGTCAGCATTTTGCTTGGGGCTCATTTACTGGAAGAGTGTCATGTGATTTGACTGGATGATTCCCTGAGTAGCTATTGTTAAGGAGCCCCCCCACCCTCACCTTTGAAAACCCAGATATTGGTGCTTCTCTCTCTGGTAACTACGTATTGTGATTTGGTTAGACAAGTAGAAGCCCTGTCTATTGGTTTCTATTGTTCGCTCTGCTTGTAATTCATGTTTGTAATCTCTTTTTGTATTTTCTCTGAAGTTCAGGGTGCTGACTTTTTCCCCCTGAACCAATGAATGATATATGTATGGTTAATTAAAGTGAAATTGCATACCTCTTAAAGTTGCTTTCCTTAGAAAAGCAGATCAAAGAACCTGTGCTAGCAGCTCTCTTGTGTGCTGGAGTTATTGGCCTTAAACAGCCACCATAGTGACTAGTAGCATTTTTGTTACAGTTCATTAGAATAAACAAATTAAACTTGTAAATGAAAGAATAAAAAAATCTAGCAAAGTACCCAACAAAAAGTAAGCACCTAGCAAATGTTGATTAATGCAATAAATGCTCATTTCTATTAATGTTACAAAACTATAGCACCTACAGACACTGATGAAAGATCACTGGGTTTGTTGAATCATAGTGTGATAGTAAATGTTTAAAAACTGAATCTGGGAGGCAGAGCCATTATGGGGAAGTAAAGGCAGGGACTAACCTGAGCTTTCCTCCAAACTCTTCCCCGTACCTTTAAGAAATGACTCAAAACAACTTTTCAGCATCAGAACCCACAAAAGGATGGAGTAAAACCCATTTTTAGTCCAAGATCATTTGAAAGTTTGACAGGAAACATGAAGGGCACCAGGGTGAGAGAGAAGGTATCATTGCATTGCAGACCAGGCCCCCAGCAAATCCAGAGCAAGCTTCATGGCTACTGAATCAAGGGCAACATTAGCCATTTCAGAACTCTCAGCTCACAGACACCAAAGATAACTCAGAAGGTCAGAAATAAAGGACTGGCTCACCTGGATGAGAGCAGAGCAGAGTCCAACACAGGCTTCATCAGCAAAGTCACAGCCCCAGCAAACCAGGAGCAGGCTTTGGGAGCTACTGAATCAGTAGTGGCAGCAGCTACTTCTAGAGCTTTCAGCCCATGGTTTGTAAGGGGGTGGAACAACTGGTCAAAAGGAGATTACAGGAGTCATTTTGCTAACACTTGGGCAGGATTCTGTTGTTTTGCGCATATGTGGATCTGGGTAGCAGACCCAGGATTTGGAGGAGGACCGGCACATCAGAGCTTGTGACAAGAGTGGAGGATTGACCCTGCTCAAAGTTCCTGGGCAGAATCACTCACAGACCAGAGCACAGGACAGGAGAAGAGTAAATACCTTTTCTTATATCATACCACCTTAGAAGAACTGAAAACTTATAGGTACCCAGAAGTATCTCTGAAAATAGCCGCACAAAATCCCTGAAGCTTGGGACAGTGTGCTCTCCACCCTGGAAGCAGAGCCCTACTTTAGCAAGTCGAGTAATAGGGTGGGGAAATAAGCAAACAATGTGAGGGGGACTCTGACTACAGAAAGTAACTATGGTGTCAGGGAAGACCAAAATACACACTCAGAAGAAGACAAGAAAGTCAAAGCTCTTACATACAAAACCTCCAAGAAAAATAGGAATTGGTCTCAGGACCTGGAAGAGTTTGAAAAGGATTTTGAAAATCCAGTAAGAGAGGTAGAGGAAAAAATGGGCAGATAAATGAGAGTGATATAAGAAAATCATGAAAAATGAGTAAACATCTTGGTAAAGGATACGTGTAAAAATGCTGAAGAAATTAATACCTCAAAAAACAGACTAGGCCAAATGGTAATAGAGGTCCAAAAAGTCAATGAGGAGAAGAATGCCTTAAAAAGCAGAATTGGTCGAATGGAAAAGGAGGTCCAAAAGCTCACTGAAGAAAGTAATTACTTAAAAATTAGAATTGAGAAAATGGAAGCTAAAATATCAAGAAACAATAAAATAAAACAAAAAAGAATGAAAAAATAGAAGACTATGTGAAATATCTCATTGGGGAAAAAAAAACAACTGACGTGGAAAATAGATACAGGAGAGATAATTCTAAAAATATTAAACTACCTGAAAGCCATGGTAAAAAGAAAAAAAAAGCCTAGATGTCATCATTCAAGAAATTATAAAGGAAAATGATGTTCTAGAACCAGTGGATAAAATCAAAATTGAAAGAACATGCCAATCACTTCTTGAAAGGGATCCTAAAATGAAAACTGCCAGGAATATTATAGCTAAATGCCAGAGTTCCAAATTAAGGAGAAGATATTGCAGGCAGTCAGAAAGAAACAACTTAAGTATGATGGAGCTGCAGTCAGGATAACACAAGATTTATCAGCTTCTACATTAAAGGATCACAGGGCTTAGGATAGGATATTCCAGAGGAGAAAGGAGGCAAGATTACAACCAAGAGTCACCTACCTAGCAAAACCGAGTATGATACTGCAGGGAAAAAGGACATTCAGTGAGATAGAGGACTGTCAAGCATTCTTGATGAAAAGACCAGAGCAGAATAGAAAATTTGACTTTCAAATACAAGACTTAAGAGAAGCACAAAAGGGTAAACAGGAAAAGGAAATCATAATGGACTTAATAAGGTTAAACTGTTTACATCCCTACATGGGAATATGATATATTTTTAACTCATAAGACTTTTCTCATTATTAGAGTTGTTAAAGGGAGTATACATATACATATACATACAGTCATACAAGTATATATATATATATACATACATATGTCTGTATATATATACGTGTATGTGTGTGAAATCTTTTATTTTCTACTAAATTAGGAGTATATAAGAGGATACAGGTGTTATCTGAATATGAAAGGATGATATCCAAAAAAGTAAATTGAGGGGTGAGAGAGAATGTTCTGGGATAAAGAGAAAGGAAGAGGTAAATAAAAAATGTAAGTAAAAGCTTTTATACTGGAGGGTAAGAGGGGGGAAATGATGGGAGTGAATGAACTTTACCATCATCAGAATTATCTCAAAGAAGGAATAACATGCACACTCAGTTGGGTATAGAAATCTTACCCTACAAGAAAGAAGGGGATGAGGATAATTATAGAGAGTGGTGATAGAAGGGAGGGCAGATGGGGTAGGGGGTAGTTAGAAACAAAACACTTTTGAGGAGAGACAGGGTGAAAGGAGACAGAGAATAGAATAAATGGAGTGGTGATAGGATAGAGGGAAATAGAACTAGCAATAGGAACTTTGAAAAAATATTGAAACAAGTTTTTCTAATAAAGGCCTCATTTCTCAAACATAGAGAATTGAGTCAAATTTATAAAAAATAAGAGCCATTCTTCAATTGATAAATGATCAAAAGACATGATTAGTTTTTAGATGAAGTGATCAAAGCTACCTATGACATATGAAAAAATACCCTAACTCAGTATTGATTGGGGAAATGCAAATTAAAACAATTTTGAATTACTATCTCATACTTATTAAGTTGGCTAATAGTACAGAAAGGGTAAATAACAAATGTTGGAGAGGATGTGGAAAAATAAGACATGTATGTATTATTGGTGGAATAGTGAACTGATTCAACCATTCTGTAGAGCAGTTTGGAATTATGCCCAAAGGCCCATAAAAGCATACATACCTTTTGATCTAGCAATACCACTAGTAGCTCTGTATCCCAAAAAAGATAAAAAACAAAAAGGAAAGGGACCTATATGTATACAAATATTTATAGCAGCTGATTACTGGGGTCAGAGAATTAAAAATTGAGGGGGTGTCCATCAATTGGGCAATGGTTGAACAATTTGTGGTGTGTGATTATGATGGGATACTATTGTAGTATAAGAAATAATAAGATGGATGCTCTCAGAAAAACCTGGAAAGACCTGCATGGGCTGAGGCAAATTGAAATGTACTGTGTATAAAGTAACAGCACTATGGTAAGATGATCAGCTGTGAATTACTTAGGTATTCTCCACAATACAACACTCCAAGTGAACTCTGAAACACTTGTGATGAACAATGCTATCTATTCCCAGAGAAAGAAGTGGTGGTGTCTGAATACAGATTGAATCACGTTTTTTCTACTTCCTCAATTTTTCTTGATTTTTTTGTCTATGTTTTCTTTAATAACCTATTATGCATATGTTTTGTATGACTACACATTTATAGACTATATGGAACTACTTGCCTTCTCAATGAGGGGAAGGGAGGAAGGAAAAGAATTTGAAACCCAAAGTTTTAAAAAAGAATGTGAAAAAAATTATTTTATATGTAACTGGGAAAAATAAAATAAAATAATTTTTTAAAAATAATAAAATTTGATTGAAAAAGGTAAACACTTTTACTTTCAATCAACATTATTAATATTTTTCCATCACCTTCTTAGTTTTTGACAATCAGCAAAATAATATATGAAGCCTTGATTCATAGTTTTTGCCAATTTCTGAAGAGTAAATAGTCACACTGAAAATTTAACAAGTAGTTCTGACAAGTCAGTTACACTTGGCTCATAGAAAACCTGTGACTCTAGAATCAGAAGACATGTATTTGAATCCTATCTCTTATACTTATTATCTGCATGATTTTGGGTAAATCAATTTGTTTTTCTGTGGGCCTCAGTTTATTCATCTCCAAAATGAATCAGTTTTATTAAATGCTTCCTGAGGTTTGTTTTGACAATGTATCTATGATCCTATGAATAGTTTGAGAGTCAAATGATGGTAGAAGATGGCATAATTATTCTTTATTATATATTTTCTATAAATATTTGTACAATATACAATAATACTTATTGTACAAATGTACATGTTGTTTCCCCTACAGAAGATTATTGCATAGCAGTGCATATAAATGCATGCTACCAAAAATAGGCTACATATCACCATCAGGATCATTATAATTGTTCCAGAGTAGCAGCACAGGCAGCAACGCATTGCTATAATATTCCATCTAGTATCAGAACAAAATGAAACAGTTGGATATAAGCAAGTTATGGGCTCTTTCAGCTATTTCCCTATACCCGAAACTTTAGGCATGTGAACAATTTATACTTTCAGGATAGCTTTTCTATGCATATCTAGTGTTCCTAAATCTAAATTCTGTAACAAATGAAAATCACTTCAAAATAATGTATACAATGAAAAATAGTATACAGGAACTCCTGAAGTAGTTGATTCAATAAAGAAGAATTTATTTGGAAAGATGTTATAACTCTGGTGTAAGCCAGTTATGTAACTTCTAGTTTTATATTTTGAAATAATTCAGTACACATTTTATGTTTACCATTTTCACTTGGTAAACCTTGTGATTTAAACACTAAATTGATAACATCCCATATTAAAGGTTAGTTTTATCCATTTTTCTAAGACTATCCAGACACAAAAAGCACCAGAAATTTTAGTAGTAGCAAGCTACAATTAGAATGAGTAACGGCCAATGTATAAGCTAATAGTTTATGCAACTCTGTAGAAGGAGGAACTTGAACTACATGAATTGTATGAGTCCTTGCAATTGCAAATTTATGACCCTATGAGTTGCATATGGCAAGAAGGGAAGTCAAACAAACATGAATTAACATGTGTGTAGGCTCCAATTTTTACTTACCATCCCCTATGAGATTTTTCTTAATTATTTCATGGAGTTCCAACATTTCATTGGCTCAGTTTTGTTAAGGGAAACATCATTTTCAAAAGTATTTAACTAGCAAAAGAAATTATAATTTGGTCATAACCAGAATTGCCTATAAACTAACCTTTCACTGAAAAAGTAATGTAGATATATAATTTATTTGTTTTGTAAACATTTCCTTATTAATCATGTTGTGAAAGAAAAAAATGAGAACAAAAGGGAAAAACTACCTGAAAGAAGGTAAAAAAGAGAGAGAAAATAGTATATTTCAATCTGCATTCAGATTCCACCGTTCTGGATGTGGATAGTATTTTCCATCATGAGTTTTTTGGAGTTGCCTTAGATCCTTTCATTGCTGAGGAGAAATAAGTCTATTGCAGTCAGTTGTTGCTCAGTGCTGCTGTTACTGTGAACAGTGTTCTGCTTCTGCTCACTTCACTCAACATGAGTTCATTTAAGTCTTTTCAGGTTTTTTCTGAAATCCATCTGCTCACTATTTCTTATTGCACGATAGTATTCCATTACATTCATATATGGCAACTTGTTCAGCCATTCCTCATTTGATAGGTATTCCCTTGATTTCCAATTCTTTGCCACCACAAAAAGAACTGCTACCTTTTCGTACATGTGGGTCCTTTTCTTTTTCCTGTGATCTCTTTGGGATACAGACCTAGTAGTGATATTATTGAATCAAAGGTTATGGACAATTTGGTTTTCCTTTGGTCATAGTTCCAAATTGCTCTCCAGAATGGTTGGATCAGTTTACGACTCCACCTATAATTCATTACTGTTTCAATTTTCCCACAGGTTCTCTAACATTAATCACTTTCCTGTTTTGTCATGTTAGCTAATCAGATAGCTATGAGGTGGTATGTCAGAGTTGTTTTAATTTCTATTTCTCTAATCAATGGTCATTTAGAGAATTTTAATATGACTATAGATAGGTTTAATTTCTTCATCTGAAAACAACTTGTTCACATCCTCTGACCATTCATCAATCAGGGAATGACTTGTATGCTTATAAATTTGACTCCTCTCTGCGTTTTACAGAAGAGGTGTTTATCAGGGGTTGATATATAATTTAATATGGATATAATTTAAGATGGTACCTGGGAATATTTAATTGAGCAAGAGAATAATAATAATAGAATAAAATTTAAAGGTACCTATATTTTAGAATACTTCCAAGTTCATCTTTAACGTTCTTGCTGTCATACACGTCAATTGTGTCTTATGTTGATCATTGTAAATACTTATTTTCCCTTCCAATAATACTCTTTTGATGTCTCATTAGTCCTTAGGGCTCATAATCTTCCAACATTATCATCTGTCACTCTTTTTGCAAACGAAAGGTTCTTCTAAACAAGTAGTCATATTGGTCTTAATAGTCTCTCTTTGGAAAGGAAATGAAGTATTTGCTAGATAATGTAATTTCAAGGCTTTTATAACTGTCTTGCCTTGGTAATTTCTTCACAAAATTTAAATTTCTAGAGCAACTACTGATGTTGCCATGCTAATGTATTTTGATTTATTACTTCCATTTATGGGATCAGTGATTAATTTGTATAGAAAAGAATTACTCATATATGTGCATATATATATATATAAGTATATATATATATATACATACACTCACACATTATTATTAGGCTTTCGTCTAATATGATGATGACTTTGAATTTTGCATATTAAGGTATAGATTCCTTATACGATAGAAACAGCTGATTGGAAAATGACCCTCATATAGAGTACAAGTTCTTCCCTGTATGTTTCAGTATAGTCACTTGATGATGTTTGTATGGAATTCAACAATCACTGTCTAGAAACTTCCAAATTCTCAAAAAGGAATATTCACTATAAATATGTAGTTATCCAGTCATTGACTGGTAATCCATTATCTTCTCACACATCCCATTCCACTAAATAACTCTAATTTTAGGAAGTTGTTTTGTTTGTTTGTTTATTTGATTGATTGCTTTCTTGCTTGGTTTTTTTTTCTGTTCTATTTTTGTTGTTTCTTCTCTCACTCAAAATCTAAATCAGTCTCTTTGTAACTTCTACACAAGGCAATTTCTTCTGCCCTCTGGCATCAAATAGAACAACTCTAATCTTTATTCAATATGACAGCCCTTCAAATAGCTGAAGACAGCTATCATGTACACTTTGAATCTTTTTATGTGAGGCTAAAATTTCCCCGATCTTTCAACCAATCTTCATATGGCATAGATTCAAGGCTCTTCGTTATTCGTATTACCTTTCTCTGCCTCTCTGGTGTGTTTGTGATTTCTTAAAATGCAGTGTCCAGAAAAGAATAAAATATCCTAGATATTGCATGGCAAAGAAAGAATACAATGGCACTATCGTTTCTTCATTTTTGTTATATTTTTTCTTTTATTGTCATACTGTTTATCCACTTTCAAGTTATAGTGTACTAACACTTCATCATCATTGGTCTTGTTCATATAAAGTGATGCTTCACCAGTGATTCTTCAATTTCGGACTTTTTAAAATATTTTTAATAAAATTGTAAGACTTTATGTTTATATCTATTGGCAGTTTTTTTAGATTCAAGGCTAAGTTCTAACCCTTTGAGAAATTTTTTTATCTTTACTCATAATTTAATGTGTTGATTTTTGCTTTCACCTTTATATTATATGAACATCTGATAAAGATAGTATTTATTAACTTATTTATGTCATTGATTTAAAAAGTAACAGAAGACTAATTACAGATTTCAGGATCACTGTACTTTAGGGTGTTTTCCAAGATAACATCAAACCATTAATGACATATTAAAATCTGACCATTGAACCATTTCCAAGTCCTTCTAACTGTGTTATCACTTGTTTCTTTCCCCAAAAAAGAATAGAAAGAGGTCTTTTATCAAAAAACCTATGTTGAGTAAAACATATCTAAAATATTTTTATTGATTTATTAATTGAGTAGCCATATTTAAAAAGGAAAGTATGTTTGTCTGGCATAACATATGCTAAGTGAAGTTGCTCTAGTTCTTTTTGATCCCTGCTTTGCTTTCTGTATCTTAATTAACTACCATTTTTTTTCAATACAATCTAGGCACAGGGATGGGTAATTTGCAGCCTTAAAAGTGATATGTGGCCCTCTAGGTCTTCAAGTGATGCTCTTTGACTGAATGTAAACTTCACAGAACAAATTCTTTGAATGAAAATATTTATGTAAAACTTGGACTGAGTCAAAAGGCTGTCCCCAAGGACCTAGAAGGCCATATGTGGCTTCAAGACTGCAGGTTCCCCCACCCCAATACCAATTTTTCCAGGAATGAAGTCAAGCTCAACAGCTTTTAATTCACTAGTTACATTTTTTTTTCCTTTTGTGAAAATAGGAAATTTCCCTTTTCTCTAATCTAATGGTACTTCCTTTCTCCATTGTCTTTCAAAATCATGGTCAATGGCTTGACAATCAAACTTGAAATTGCTTTCATTATATTAGGACACAATTCATTTAGATAGGATTACTTGAATTTATCTCAGTACAGTCTTAAATTTATTGGATATCAATTCTGTATTAGATTTGTATTTAGTTCTGTCCTTTTCCTTGGAAAAGGAAACAGAAGAAAATTAAAAATTAAAGTTTTATTTTCATATCATCCCATTCACCTCAAGACATGGCTTTTAAAACATTTTGAAACATTGTTTTTCCACACTGTAGCTATCTATGAGGGAAAAAAATCTAATTTTCCTATTACTATACTAAATTCATTCAGAACTTCAGCACTACTAAACTTTATTCTTACCATGCTATGCTTTTGTATCTACACTCTGAAAACTGACTTTGGTTCCATCTTCTATGCATTAAAAAACGAGTTGATTAGATATTTGTTTTATGGGTTTCTATGGCTTCGAAATTCATCACCTAGAGGTTAGCCTAATGAAGATCAGTTTCATCATAGTATTGGAAGTAACATAGGCTAATCTTATGACAGTACACAATCATCTGTCAGCACCAAAATTGAAAAAAGAAGGTGTGTGTGTGTGTGTGTGTGTGTGTGCATGTGGATGTGTGGGTGTGTGTGTTTTCATCAGATTAGTAGATCCTATAAGAGTTTGCCCTCCTCTGACATAGATTTTAAGAATATACCACTATAGAGTATTAATAGAAATTTTGGGAAAGGCATTTTCATATGTACTATAAAAGATAGTAGAACTCTGGTGACAGATGACCTAAGTTTAAATCATAACTCTACCACTTACTCTCTGATACTGGGCAAGTATTGATACATTCCTCATTTGTAAAATGTTGATATTGTATTAGATGATCTCTAAGACTTGAAGGTCTTAGATTTCTACCATCTAGAATAACCTCTTGATTCATTCTCAGAGAAATTGAGTTGCCCAAGTAACATATTTTCAAAATTGTAGAACCAGGATTTGAATCCCATTCTTCTGTCTCCAAAGGTGGCATTCTTTCTACTGCACTGTGTACCTTCTAACTTAATGATACTGTTAAATACAAAACAAGTATTTTACTTTCTAAAAGCTCTTTTTAAAGTTATTAATGGTAAAGATTCCAATAAAGATTGTGAAACACCAGGAACGATTGAAATTTCCTTAAACATTTTAAAATTAATTATTAATCATCGCTACTTATATGTGTGTGTGTGGATGTATGTAGATGTAGCAGGCTATATCAGATTTAAACTTTCTTCAGCACTGGTGACCCTTTCCAAATCCAGATGTTTAAATGACTGTTCAACGGGGACATGTGGAATTATAAATATTTCCCATCTGCTGCTACCATCTGGCTCTACTCAGAAGTTATAAAATCATCTATAGGACTTTGGGGTAGCAGCAGGTTCAATTTAGAGCTATAGAAATTGTGGTCACAAAGCTTTTTCATAGAAAAGACTTTGGCCATTCACCCAAAGGAATAAATGAAGGTTAAGGCAATCTTTTATTTAATGTGTTTTTGGATGGGACAGCTTTGGGACATATTTTATGTTCCAATTGAGAACATGTAGCAATCTGGATAATCATACACAAGAATGAGATTGTATTTAAAATTTCGATACAGACTGCCTGAGAGGTTCTTATGCACACCAAAGGGGAAAAACAGAGGATACCTATCTTTCTTCAAAAGCAACATTCCCCAGCTTCTTGCTGCCTGAAATCTTCTTAATCAGAACAGCAACTTTTGTAGGCCAGGCTTTATTCAGCATAGTCCATTACTTCACAGTCAGGATTGGAACAATACCAGACGACTCATAGACTATCTCAAAATTAACAAAAGGAGATTTCCTTGGACAGAGGAGCAAAATATATATTCGGTAATAATAGCAAACTTGAGGTGGAGCCAAGAAGTCCATGTAAAAATAGCATTTTACTGGAGCTTTCTCACAAATTCTGTCAGATACTTTTAAAAAACGAATCTGAGCAGATTTGAGAGAGTTAGAAGCCACTAGCAGAGTGAGTGAGGCAAATTTCCAAGCCTGGAGAGTCCACAGGGTCAACAAGGTAGATCAGTAGGCTGGAAGAGTTCCCAGCACATGGAGCTGCACCAAACCCCAACAAAGGTGAAGCAGCTGCTGAACTCAATGAGTGATCCAGGCTGGGCACACAAAACTGGGCCTCCCAGCCCAGGATGGGAGTCTGTTGGAGCTACAGAAAGCAGCAGCACAGTGCCTGTGGTGGCAAGAACAACTGCTCCTGAAACTTGCAGTCCACCATCTAAAGTTTTGAAACTCACCTTCTTGAACTTCTGAGATACATGATGACAAAATAAAATAGCTCTCAGCCCTCCCTTTCACCAAATACTACTCCCTCAGGAGAAATCTTCAAACAGAGTAGCTGGAAGTGGGAATTCAGTTGCCAAATGGGGAAGAAATCCTGAGGCCCAGGAGGTTGGAGCCTGCAAGGCTCAAAACCAGGAATCCAGAGGTGCCTTCACACATCCAGGGGAAGTGGCAGACACCAGGACAAACAATGGCTGAGACCACCCCTTCCCCACAGCCCACAAACCCAAAGTCCATAGCAAATAAAGCCAGTAACTAAGCCCACAATTCCCAGAATAAGAATCCTGAGACAGAGGCCCCTGAGCCCCAGAAGCACAAATCCACTTTAAAGCCAGGAAAAAGTTAACCAACATAAAGAAGCACTCAAGGAAACCAAGGACCTTTTTAGAAGATCAAAATACCAATTCAGAAGAGGACAGCATGGACACTGTACCCACATCTGAAATCTCAAATGCAAATGTGAATGGTCTCAAGCCAAAAAGCATTCCTGGAAGAGCTCAAGGAAGATTTTAAAAACCCAATTAGAGAAGTAAAAGGAAAAATGGAATAAAATCACTGATGAAAACAAATCTTTAAAAAGTAAAATTGGCGAAATGGCTAAGGAGATTCAGAATCTATTTAGAGAGAATGATGCCCTGAAAATGGAAAAAGAAACTCAGAAGCAAAATGAAGATTATAATTGGAACTGAGCAAATAGAAGTCAATGACTCTATGAGGCATCAAGAATCAGTCAAAGAAAATCTAAAGAATGAAAAAAATAGAAGAAAATGTAAAACATCTCATTGGAAAAATAATTGACATGGAAAATGGATCCAGGAGAGGCAATCTAAGAATTATTGGTCTACTGCAAAGCCATGATGAAAAAAAGAGCCTGGAGAGTATCTTCCAAGAAATCATCAAGGATATTTGGCCCAAGGTCCTAGAGCCAAAGGGTAAAATAGTCATCAAAAGAATCTACTGATCACCCCCTGAGAGAGATCCCAAATTGAAAACTCCAAGAAATATTATAGCCAAATTCCAGAATTATCAGGTCAAGGAGAAAATACTGCAAACAGCCAGAAAGAAACAATTCAAATACTGCAGAACTGCAGTCAGGATCACATAAGATCTTGCGGCTTCTACGTTAAATGACAGGAGGAATTGGAATATGAAATTCTGAAAGGCAAGGGAGCTTGGATAACCAAGGATCAACTACCCAGCAAAACTGAGCATAATTTTTCAGGCAAGGAGATGGACATTCAATGAAAAAGGGGAAATCCAGACCATCCTGATGAAAAGGCCAGAGTTCAATGGAAAATTTAATCTTCAAATGCAAAACTCAAGAGATGTGAATAATTTGCCCTTATTGATTAATAATGGTCCCCCCCCCATTTACCTTTTCAAATATCTCTTGAGTTTTGGGGAAAAAGACACAGATAGTAATCATAACTGTAAATGTGAATGGGATGAACTCTCCCATAAAACAGAAGTGGATAGCAGAATGTATTAAAAACCATGTTGTTACAATATGTTGTTTACAAGAAAGATATTTGAAATGGGAGTATACACACAGGGTAAATGTAAAAGGCTGGAGTAGAATATATTGTGCTTCAGCTAAAGTAAAAAAAAAGCAGGGGTAGCAACCTAATCTCAGACAAACCAAAAGCAAACAGAGATCTAATTAAAAGAGATAAGGAAAGACACTACATCCTGCTAAAAGCCACCATAGACAACGAAGCAATATTGTTATTTAACCTATATGCACCAAGTAGAATAGCATGCAAATTATTAGTGGAGAAGTTGAGGGAGTTACAGGAAGACCTAGACAGGAAAAATATACTAGTGGGGGACCTTGACCTCTCCCTCTCTGAACTTGATAAATCTAACCTCAAAATAAACAAGAAAGAAGTAAAGGAGGTGCATAGAATTTTAGAAAAGGTAAATATGATAGACTTATGAAAAAAACTGAATTGGGGATAAAAAGAAATATATTTTTTGTCAGCGGTACATGGCACATACTTAGAAATCGACCATCTACTAGGGCATAAAAACCTCAAAATCCAGAGCAGAAAGGCAGAAGTACTGAAAGCATCCTTTTCAGAACATGATGCAATAAAAATTATTTGTAATAAAGGACCACCTAAAAATAAACTAAAAATTAATTGGAAACTAAATAATCTAATTCTGAAGAATGAGTGGGCCAAAGAACAAATCATAGAAACAATTAATAACTTCACTCAAGATAATGACAATAATGAGACACCATACTAAAATTTTTGGGTTGCAGCACAAGCAGTTCTCAGGAGAAGTTTATATCTCTAAATGCTCATGTGAATAAAATAGAGGAAAAGGAGATCAATGAATGGGACATGCGACTGAAAAAAACTAGAAAAAGAGTAAATAGAAATCCACAATTAAATACCAAATTAGAAATACTGAAAACCAAAAGAGAGAGTAATAAAATTGAAATCAAGAAAACTATTAAATTAATAAATAAATATAAGAGCTGTTTTAAAAAAAAAAAACAAAATTTATAAAACTTTGATCAATTTGATTTAAAAAAAGAAAGAAGAAAATCAAATTACCAGTATCAAAAATGAAAAGGAGGAATTCACCTCCAAAGAAGAGGGAATTAAAACAATAATTAGGAATTATTTTTTCCCAATTATTTGCCCATAAATAGGACAAACTTAGGGAAATGAATGAATATTTACAAACAATAAATTTCTGGGTTAACAGAAGAGGAAATAAAATACCTAAAGAACCCCATTTCGGAAAAAGAAATTGAGCAAGTCATCGATGGACTCCCTAGGAAAAAATCTCGAGGGCCAGATGGTTTTACATGTGAATTCTATCAAACATTTAAAGAACTATTAATTCCTATACTTTATAGACTATTTGGGAGAATAGATGACGGAGTCCTAGCAAATTCTTTTTATGACACAAATATGCTACTAATAACCTTTGTTGTTAAGCAAAATTGTCTCCTTAGCACGGCTTTTGTTTACTTTGAGTGAAAGTACTTTCAGCTGTTAAGTGCTAAGCCCCAGGCCCAAAGCCCTATCAGGTGTGAAACCTGTGTGGGTGTAGATTGATGACTTAAGAGGGGCCAACTCAGGAACCAATGGTCTCTGGTCGTTGAGGCAGGGCTTGAGAAAGCCAGAAGCTTGGCTGCAAGGAAAGGTGAGCCAAGAGACAACTGCAGCGGAAGCGGAAGCTGTGGAAGCAGAGCTGACCCGTGTGTAGACTCAGGAGTGCGAGCAAGGACTTGAGGCCAGTAAAAATGATTTGGCTAAATACTCTCTTGTTTTTCTGTGGCCTCCTGGTTACTCTTGTGAGGATGGCTTTCTGGGCCTGGAGTCTTTTTGTCAAGATGTCTGAATGGGGAGGCTGGTTCATGGATCTGCTGCAGTGGGGCCTAAATAAATTTTTTGCTGTTTTCTACTTAGAGAATCTCTCATACCTTGCGATTTTGAACCATTCAAACATATACATAATTATATTTGAGATTATAAATTTGGCCTTCCTACTACATAACCAAACAGGGAAGAGTCAAAACAGAGAAAGAAAATTATCAACCAATTTATCTAATGAATATTGATGAAAAATTTAAATAAAATATTAACAAAAAGATTGCAGCAACTTATTATGAGAATAATACACTATGACCAGGTGGGATTTATTCCAGGAATGCAAAGCTGGTTCAATATTAGGAAAACTATCAACATACTTGATCATATTAACAACAAAACCAGCAGAAACCATATGATCATCTCAATAGATGCAGAAAAATCCTTTGGAAAAATGCCTCTATTCCTATTAAAAAAACACTAAAAGCATAGGCATAAATGGAGCTTTCCTTAAAATTATAAATGGCATCTATCTAAAATCATCAACAAGCATCATATGTAAAACGGATAAGCTAGATCCATTCCCAATAAAATTGGGGGTGAAACAAAGATGTCCATGATTGCCCCTATTATTCAATTTGGTACTAGAAATGTTAGCTTTAGCAATAAAAGAAGAAAAAGAAATTGAAGGAATTAGAATAGGCAAAGAAGAAACTAAATTATCACTTTCTGCAGATGATGTAATGATTTACTTATAGAATCCTAGAGAATTAAGGAAAAAACTGCTTAAAATAATAAACAACTTTAACAAAGTTGCAGAATATGAAATAAACCCACATAAATCCTCAGCATTCCTATACATTACTAACAAAGCTCAACAGCAAGAGATAGAAACAGAAATTCCATTTAAAGTTACCATACACACTTTAAAATATTTGGGAGTCTACCTGAAAAGACAAACCCAGAGCCTATATGAACATAACTATGAAACACTTTTAACACAAATAAAGTCAGATCTAAATAAATGTAAATACACCAGTTGCTCATGGCTAGGATGAGCTAATATAACAAAAATGACAATTTTACTTAAGTTAATTTACTTATTTGGTGCTATACCAATCAAACCACCAAAAAATTATTTTACAGAGCTTGATAAAATAATAACAAAATTCATCTGGAAGAATAAGAGGTCTGGAATATCAAGGGAATTATTGAAAAGAAATGCTAGGGAAGGAGGCCTAGCGATACCAAATATTAAACTGTACTATAAAGCAGCAGTCATAAAAGCTACTTGGTACTGGCTAAGAAACAGTCATGGATCAGTGGAATATGTTAGGTATGCAAAATGCAGTAGTCCACAGCTATAGCAACGTACTCTTTATAAACTCAAAGAATCCAGCTTCTGGGCTAAGAATTCACTATTTTACAAAAACTTCTGGGAAAATTGTGAAATAGTATGGCAGAAAGTGGGCGTAGGCCAGTATCTTATGCCATATACCAAAAGGAAGTTAAAGTGGATTCATGATTTAGGAATAAAGGCTGAGGGGTGGAGCCAAGACGGCGGCTGGAAAGCAGTGACTGGCGTGAACTCCCCACCAAGTCCCTCCAAAAACCTATAAAAAAATGGCTCTGAACCAATTCTAGAGCTGCAGAACCCACAAAGTGGCAGAGGGAAGCAGGGCTCTAGCGCAGTACAGCCTGGATGGTCTCTGGGTAAGGTCTGTCCCGCATGGAGCTCCCAGCTGAGGGGAGTGGAGCTGAGCCAATCAGAGCCCAGCTCGCGCAGCATGGACCGCGGACCGACCAGACCACGAGCTGAGCGGAGAGTGCCTTAGCATCCTGAATTACTGACCTGTGGCATTTACCAGACCTCACAACCCACAAACAGCAAAAACAACAGAGAAGGTTAGTGGGAAAAGCTGCAGGACTGAGTTTGAGGTTCGGCCACTGCCCCTGGGGCAGCAGAGGTGATGCAACTTTAGAAATATGGCTGCAGTTTCTTCTGGCCCCAGACCCACCTGGTGGGAGGAATTAAGTGGCTGATCAGAGCAGGAGTGAAGAGCCTGCTGAAGAT
>CM053624.1:205811219-205821823 GCA_028646595.1 Phalanger gymnotis
GCGCTTTCCTAGCCTACAGAATCGTTCCTTCAGCCTTTCAGATTCTCCCGGCTGGGAAATTTGCCCCAGTCAGAGTGCTCGCAATTTCTAACTCTCTCAAATCTGCTCAGATTCACTTTTTTATAGGAATCCAACAGAACTTGTGAGAGAGCTCCGGCAAGATGCTGTTTTCATGCGGCCATCTTGGCTCCGCCCCCCCGAACTGAGCCAAATTTATAGGAATATAAGCCATTCCCCCATTGAGAAATGGTCAAAGGATATGAACAGGCAGTTTTCAGAGGAAGATATTAAAGATACCTATAGGCATATAAAAAGTGCTCCAAATCACTATTGATTTAAAAAATTCAAATCAAAACAGCTCTTAGTACCACATCTCTCAGGTCACATTGGCTAACATGATAAAACGGAAAAATAATAGATGCTCGAGAGGATTTGGGAAAATTGGAACACTGTTACATTGGGGGTGGAGTTATGAACTGATCCAGCCATTCTGGATAGCAATTTAGAACTATGGCCAAAGAGCTATACAAATGTACATACCCTTTTACCCAGCAATACCACTTCTAGGGCTGTATCCCAAAGAGATCACACAAGTGGGAAAGGGACCTATATATACAAAAATGTTTATAGCAGCTCTTTTTGTGGCGGCAAAGAATTGGAAATCAAGGGGATGCCCATGAATTGGGGAATTGCTCAACAAGTTGTAATATATGAATGTAATAGAATACTTTTTTTCTATAAGAAATGAGGAAGATACCTGCAAAGACCTACATGATTTGATGCTAAGTGAGAGGAGCAGAACCAGGAGAACATTGTAGGCACCCATATATATATGTATAGATTCTGTGATGACTAACTTTGATAGACTTGGCTCTTCTTAGCATTCCAAGGTTCAAAGACAACTCCAAAGGGAAGAGCTAACTACATCCAGAGAAAGAACTATGGAGTCTGAATGCAAATTGAAGCAAATCATTTGCTCTCTTTTTTTCTCTTTTTTTGGTTTTATTTCTTCTTTCTCATGATTCATTCTATTGGTCATAATTCTTCTTTGCAACTTGACTATTGTGTAAATAAGGAAAAAAAATAATACAACACTCATGCAGTTGGATGCAGCTTCACAGCTTCTGTGGTGGTTGTACTAGTCTGTTGATATGAAGCCTGATGTGGAATCTTCTGACTCCTTCTCTACTGTCTTTAGTAAACATGTTGTGGGAAGTAAAATTAATAACTTCTATTACATTAATTTTTAAAATGCATAAGCACAACCAATGTAGCCAAAATTAGACAGAAAGTAGGAAAGCAAAAGAGGAAGGGGGAAAAGATTACACCCTATTTCTTTGATAAAGGCTTATTTTCTCACATATATAGAGAAAAATAAGAGCCATTCCCCTTTTGATAAATGGCCAAAGGATATGAAGATGCAGTTTTCAAAATAAGAAATCAAAGTAATTGATAGTTACATTAAAAATCTCAATCGCTATTGATTAGAGAAATGGGCTCTTGTGCTTATAAAATGCAGTAGAAGAAAGGAACCACTGAAGAAACAATCCTTGCACTAACCAATGTTTGTTTTTTTTTTTACCTCCTTACACTTCTTCCACAAAACAATTAATCAATCAACAAGCATTTCATTGTTGTGAACTGGTCTAATCTTTTATTACAACAATTTGGAACTATGCCCCAAGGATTTTACAAATTGTTCATACCCTTTGTTCCAGCAATACCATTTCTAGGTATATATCCCAAAGAGATGAAAGAAAAAAGAAAAATATCTATATGTACTATATATATTATACTATTTTCTACTATTTTATATATATATATATATATGTACACACACACATACACACACATACAGATACACACATATCTGTGTATGTAGATATGTGTGTGAGTCTGTGTATGTGTATGCATGCATGCATGTACGTATGTATCTTTTTAAGGTGCCAAATAATTAGAAAATGAAGGGATGCCTTGGCTGAAAAAGTGTGGTGTGTGATTATGGTGGAATACTATTATGGTATTAGAAATGATGAAGGTAATGGTTTCAGAAAAACTTGAGAAGTCATATGAACTCATGTAAAGTGAAATGAGCAGAACCAGCAGAACAGTAATGGCAATATTGTGATGATGACTAACTGTTAAAAGACTTACTACTCTACTCAATGCAATATTCCAATAAATTTCCAAAGGATCCATGGTGAAAAATGCTATTCACCTCAAGAGAGAACTTACTAATTTCTATTACAGATTGAAGTATACTATTTTTGTCTTTATTTTTCTTATTTTTTGCAACATGAATAATATAGAAATAACTTCTTCATGACTTTATATAGATGATTGAGATCATATTGCTTATTTTCTCAGTGGGTGGGGGAGGGGCAGGAGGAAGTTAGAGAACTAGAACTCAAACTTAAAATATACATAAATATATAATGTATTGTTATAATACATTATATATTAAAATAAACATGTTTCAAATCTTAAAATACTATATAAATTATAGGTATTGTTATTGCCATGGTTTCTGTTAAGTCATATTTCTATTAAGTCTCAAACATGGTTTTAATACTGCTTATATAAAACACAGCCCATCTTCTACAGTGTAGGTCCTTAATTCATTGTCTCTAAAGCTCAGTATAGATGTTGGAGTACGAGGAAGCTTTACAGCACAACTCTTTCCCATCTCATACCACCCTCCCACTACCCCAGCAAAGACCCAGAAAAGCATAAAACTAGATCATAATCAGAAAATTTAAGAAAAACTCAGAATGAATTATTTTTCTAAACCAGGTCAGCATAGTTAGCCATACTGAGGTCTATAGACACTGGAAATGAGAACTAGCTAAGAGATTACCACACACACACGTTCAGCAAGGGATGGACTAGTACACTAGGGACATAATTAGTTGCATATTCAACACGAAGTGACCTGATACAATGTAGAAATAGCCACAGGTGCCAACTGGAAACTCTATTACCCTGGAGCTAGCTCTGTGGTCCAATGAGGATGAAGGAAAGTCCTATATGTGAGTGCGGCAGAACAGAGCATGTAGCAATTGTGGGCTCTCTACTGTGTAAGGAGCAAGGACAGAAACAAGAAATAGTGAAATGGTAACACAATGTATTAATATCAATACTTACAACATGCACACCAAATGATATAACATCTAAGTAATTAAAGGAAAAATTAGACTAATTACAAAGAACTAGCCAGACAAACCTGTCTCTCTCTCTCTCTCTCTCTCTGTATTTCTCTTTCTGTCTTCTTTCTCTGTCTGTCTCTGTCTGTCTGTCTCCTCCTCCTCCTCCTCCTCTTCCTCCTCCTGCTCTTCCTCCTCTCTCTCTCTCTCCACACACACACATACACACACACACACACACACATACACACACTCACACACACCACAAATGATCTCTTAAGGTCTCTTGTTTATTGACCTTCCTCATCTAATGAATTTACTTTTACCTAGGGATTACTTTCCCATTACTTTCCACCTAGACAATGCATTGATGAAAAGAAGAATGTTCCAAATATCTTATTATGTGGAAGAAGTTTTAACTTACTATCAAGCACATAGTTTTTTTTTTCATCATGGAATAACACAAGACATATCTCAATGATACCTTTACCAAAGGCATTTTCCCCAGCATGTATTTCTGCTGCCCCTGACATCAATTTACCAATGTTCTTATTTTAGAACTGTAAGATATTTTCATATATAAATTAATCTATGTTTAGTATAATGGGAACCAATTACTCAAGAAATGAATATCATTGTTTTGTCATTTTTTAAAAAATTAGATGGAAGAGAAGTCACATGTAGTATGTTTAGATCCTTCATACCAATAATTAGTAAATCACTTTTGTTGATTCATTGTAATATGATTGTTTTCATGTATTTCTAGAGCACCTTTAGAAAAACCTAAATAAATTTCACTGAACAGCTAATTGTAATAATAGGAAGGAAAAGCTCTTCATCTATCATAGGTATTTAAAACTCCCATGTAAAAAAAGCACAGGTAGTTGGATGGTATGATGGATAGAGTGCTGGGCCTGGAGTCAGGAAAGGTGACCTTAATGAGTTCAAATCTAGCCTCAGACACTCGCTAGCTGTATACTCCTGGACAAGTCACTTAACCTTATTTGTCTCAGTTTAGTCATTGTGTTGGTAAGCAAAATGGGCTCCTTAGCACTTAGTGCCCTTGAAGAGTTTGGCTTTTGTTTGCTTTCAGTGTATTTCATTGAGCCTTAATAGGTGCTAAGCCCAAACCCGTTAGGTGTGGCACCTATGTGGGTGTGGATTGGTGACTGGGGTGGGGCCCAAGGTGGGGCTGGCTAAGGGGAGGTGTTAACTCCAGAGCCATGCCCTATTAGGTGTTAACCTAATCTATGTGGATGTGAAGCTCCCAGGGTCCTAAGGGGAGGGGCCAACTCAAGAACCAATCACCAGAGCCTAAGCTCTGGTCATTCAGACCACATCAAAAACTGTATAAGAGGAGAGAAGACACCTTGGAGATTGAGATTTTGTTGGAGCCAGAGACAGCTACAGCCAAAGCTGAAGATAAAGCTGAAGCTGAAGCAGGAGCTGCTGGTAGCAGGGCTGATGCGTGCGGACCATGGAGTGCTGAGCAAGGGCTTGAGGCCAGTGGGTAATCTTCTTACCAGAGGGGGAAAGCATGAATATTATTTGATTTAATGCCATCATGTTTTTCTGTGGCCTCCTGGTTACTCTTGTGAGGCAGACTAATTGGGCTTGGAAGCTTTTGACCAAGATATCAAAATTGAGATGCCGGTTCATGGGTCTGCTACTTTGGAGCTTGAATAAATGCTTTAATTCTTCTGCCTTCTACTTAGGGAATTCCTTATATCCTGCATTTCTGAACCTTTCAGACATATACATGATTCTCTTTGAAATCATAAATTCTGCCTTCATAATACAGTCATCAATAAAACAAGCTGGAGAAGGAAATGACAAACACTCTAGTATCATTGCCAAGAAAAATTTAAATGGGGTCATGAAAAGTTAGACGAGACTGAAAAATACCTGAACACAAAAGCTCATTTAACATATCCATCCTTCAGTTTAATAAGTTGCTTATTATTTTCATATCGTCAGTTTCTCAAATAAAAACAAACAAAAATAAAAGATTGTTTTGTGTCTGACAGCCAGAAACATGACAAAAGACTATTCCAGAGACAAAGAATGTAATGAGAAGCATTTAAATGATGTCATTTGATATGGCAAATATTCTTGCATCACACCAAAATGAATCTATTGCTTTTCTTAGATGAATATTGAAAACGTTAATCCATGGGCCAAAAGTACCAGTACAATGTCATGTAATGGATTGACTTTAGTCTTCAATTTTTGATAGCCCCTATTTCCTATTATTCTGGATGAATTTTGTACCTTCTGCAATAATTTTGGGCCATCTTGATTAATTCAAAGCACAGCAATATTAGAGTTGTCTCTAAGTCAGAACTACTATAGAGTTCTCTCTGTTTCAGAGAAATAAGTTATTTTATTTTCTGTCATGTAAAAGTTGGTCTTGAGTTTACTTAAGTTTATTCTAGAAATTTAGTGTCATTATCTGAAACATTCCTGCTAATAGTCTGATCTTAGGAAATAGCAGTACTCTATCAAAATGTTATGTGATGCCACATATTTTCAAAAGCACCTTCCTAAGGGTATGCATTTCAGGAAAAAATGACCACAAAGAAGAGATACAGACCCAAAGAGTTAAAACATCAACCTTTCCACTCCGCAAGCCCTGCTTTCTTCTCTGGAATATGTTAAAATTGACATTCACTTTGTAACCTTCACCTTCTGCTTCAAACATCTGTTAGAAGTACAAATCAATTTCTTTATCTAGGATAGTGAGGCAAATTAGTAGAATGGATGAAAACTTTATCCAAACCAGAGATATAAAACACACAGCCCATGACTGCATGAGGTCCACAACACTCTCAAGTTTGGCCTAAATGGAATTAAATGTAATTAGGATTATTTAACAAAATAAAAATACAACAATTACAAATAATATTATTTTGACACTTTCTGGACATTCAGACAACATGGATACTTATATGTAATTTAGTGGTCACTATTTCTATTTGAGTTTAATAATACTGATGGAAACTATTGTTTAGTATACTTTCCCTATTTTTTTTTCCCTCTATGGTAAACCTTCCTCATGTAGATGCAGACTGCAGGGTGACTTGATACTAGAGTTAGCAAGCTACTCTCCAGCTTTCAGAGAGTAATCTTTAAGCTACTGATACTGAATGAGCTATGTGCATTAGTAATTAAGATGGGCTTTTAACACTTATTCAATCAAGTGCCCTTGAAGAGTTTGGTCTTTGTTTCCTTGAATAAATTAGGAGTCCTTGATGACCTTCTTGCCTCAAGGGAAAGCCTAGTTTACATGGGCTTGAGTGACATGTTTGTGACATCAGAGGCTTTTAGATTACGTGGATTTAAGTCACATTTTTGTGATTCTTTTAGGTCACATGGGTGTGTTACATGCGTAACTCATCTTTCACCCTGAATGAGATATATAAACCCAGAGGTTGGCATTCTGCCTCGGGGCTCTGAGCCATAGGAGGAGTGGTGCATGACTCTGGGCCAGCTGTTGTTATGAGCTCCCCAGCTCCTGAACTCAGATGTTGCTTTCTTGGTAACTATGAATTGTATTTGGTCTGTTTATAATGTATGTTTGTAATTTGTTTGTATTTGCTCTGAAATTCAGGGTGCTGGTTTTTTCTCCTGAACTAAGTGAATGATATTTGTATGTTGGACTGAAATAAGATTGTTAACCCCTTAATGTCGCTTTCCTTAGTAAAACAGATCAATAGAACTTGTGCTGGCAGCAGTCTTGTTGTTGGGCTTGTGGTGATCTTTCACCCCCACAACAGCTGCTAACCAAATTGTTGCAACACTACGAAACTGACATGAGTACCTTCATTATTATATGTATAGTTCATCTCTCACAACTGGGGGTGAAAGTACAAGTTTATAAGTCACAGATCCACAATGGAGTTATTTTCAGTCTTTGCCACTATATATAGGAAAGTTTATTTTACTCCCATTGATACCATAGTGATTTCATTGCCACAGCTTTATTTTTTACTGAAGGTAGATCAACTTTGGATATGACAAAAACAAGTAAACAAACAAAAAAAAAACATGTATCATAGGGAATCATTTTTGTTTGTATGTTTTTTTTTTTAGCAAACTTGCAAAGTATAATTGGTTACATAAAGTAGCATATATACTGAATGACTCTCAGCTAAAAACCATTCATAAGATCAGAAGTTAGAATAAATTGCTTTTTGGAAGGAAAATGTAATGAACAAAGATGTTATTAAACACAATATTCGAAACACTATGCTAAGTGCTGTGGATACACAAAGCAAAGATAATCAATATGTTGTCAAGGAGCACACATTGTTTAATGGAGAAAATACATGTGGACCATGTCAGCTCCAAGTCAGACGAAAAGACTTCATAGTTCTTATGGTAGAGTAACAATGCACATGTTTTTTAATGTAAATTTTACATGTAAATTTTGTATATTTTGTAATGTTAATGTACTTTAATGTAAATTTAATGTAATATTGTATAAAGTAAATATAATGTAGTGTTGTATAATGTAAATGTAATATGAAATGTACATTTTAATGTAAATTCCATTAATAAAATATTATCCATCTCTGATGTTAAACTATTTGACAACATAAAGAACTTTTGTGACAATACGCTTCTTTTCTTGGTCTTCAATAGATGTTGCTCTGCTACCTGAAAGGCATAGTAGAAATAGCAATTGATCTGAAGCCAGTAAAACTGGATCAGAATCCCTTGTAAGCTACATGACCTTAAGAATTAATAATGATAGATGGCATTTAAAAGGTACTCCACAGTTAGCAAAGCATTTTTTAATACATTATCTCATTTGATTCTCACAACAATCCTTTGAAGTTCATACCACATAAAACAAAGCAGGATCTAGCAGAGTACTTGGCACACAGTATGTACTTGATTAATATTTAATAGGTGTTTGTTGAAAATCCTTCATCTATTTGAACTTCAACTAATCTAATTCAATACACTTTAATTAATAAGCTAGCATACATATGGTACTGCATATATTGTAAAGATATTTTAAAATAATCTCTGTCATGAAGGAACTTACATGCAGTTAGGGATATAACTTGTAAATGGATAAGCATGCACACAATGATTTGAGATGGGAGAGACAAAGCACTAAAATCTCAGGGTAGTCATCAATAAATTAGATGTATTATATTTGCAGTATGGATTGGAGTCAGGAAGTTTTGAGTTCAGGTGCCACGTTTGTTAAATGTTGGATCGGGATGATGGGAAAGTTACAACTTAACTGAGTAACTGCTACTAATATAAAAGAATATAAAATACAGAGCTTGTACCACTTTGTGTTGGTAGAAATAGTTTCCTCATTAAGAGGAACCTATGCTATTCAATCACAGTTATAGTTAAACATAACACGTGTGTATCAAATGAGATAATGCACATTGAAAACTATATAGCACTATAGAAAGGCAAACTATTTTTTAAATCTTTTTTTTAATTTTAGTTCACAACACTAGGTTCTACACAATTTTGAGTTCCAGATTTTCTTCCCTCCCTCCCCGCCTCCCTCCCCAAGACAGCATAGAATCTCATATGACTTCCATATGTAACTTTGCATTGAATTAATTTACACACTAGTCAAGTTGTGGAGAAGAATTATGACCAATGGAATGAATCATGAGGAAGAAGAAAGAGAATCAAGTAAACCCCCAAAACAAAAAGAGACAAAAAAGGGGGGAAAAAGGTGAGCATGAAGTATTCCTCAATCTACCTTCATACTTCATAGCTCTTTCTCTGGATGTAGATAGTATTCTCCAATGTGAGTCTTTTGGCGTTGTCTTTGCGCCTTGTGTTGCTGAGAAGAGCAAAGTCTATCAGGGTTATTCATCACAGAATGCATATATCTGAGGTTGTGTATAATGTTCTCCTGTCTTTGCTCTGCTCACTCAGCATTGTGTCTTGTAGGTTTTTCAAGGTTGTTATGAAGTCCATATTCTCCCCATTTCTTATAGCACAATAGTACTCCATTACCTTTATATACCACAGCTTGTTCAGCCATTCCCCAATTGATGGGTATCCCTTTGATTTCCTATTCTTAGGTGCAACACAAACAGCCACTATAAATATTTTTGTACATATGGGTCCCTTTCCCACTTCTGTGATCTCTTTGGGATACAACCCTAAAAGTGGTGTTGCTGGGTTAAAGGGTATGAACATTTTTATAGCCCTTTGGGCATAGTTCCAAATTGCTCTCCAGAATGCCTGGTTAACTTCACAACTCCGCCAACAATGTAACAATTTTCCCATATCCTCTCCAACATTTCTCATTTTCCTGTTTTGTTATTTTAGCCAATCTGACAGGAGATATGTGGTATCTAAGAGTTGTTTTGATTTGCATTTCTCTAATCAGTAGTGATTTAGAGCATTTTTTCATACGCCTGTAGATATCTTTAATTTCTTCCACTGAAAACTGCCTATTCATATATTTTGACCATTTCTCAATTGGGGAATGACTTGTATTCCTATATATTTGGCTCAGTTCCCTGTATATTTTAGAAATGGGGCCTTTGGGGGGCGGAGGCAAGATGGCCACATGAAAACAGAGTCTTACCAGAGCTCTCTCACAAGTTCTGTCAGATTCCTATAAAAAAGTGAATTTGAGCAGATTTGGGAGAGTTAGAAACCTCTAGAAGTCTGAATGGGGCAAATTTCCCAGCCAGGAGAGTCTGAAAGGCTGAAGGAACGAATCTGTAGGCTAGGAGAGCACTTGGCGTGCAGAGCTGCTCCAGACAGGACCAAAGAGGAAGTGGCTGGCCAGGAAACACACGTGGGATACAGGCTGAGAGAAAGCCGGGGGCCTGAAACCAGCCGAGATCCCCAGGCCTCCCAACACAAGACGGCACTCTGTGGAAGTGACAAGAGGCAGCACAACACCACCGACCGTGAGATACCAGCTCCCAAAGCTTGCAGCCCAAAGGACACTTCTTGAACTCCAGGGAGACATAATGGCCTGGTAAAACGGCTCTAATCCCTCCCCTCTCCACCCAGAGAATTCCCCGGAGGGAAAAAAAGGAAAAAAAAAAAGCAGGAATAGAGGAGACAGAAGTGGGGCTTCAGTGGCCAAATAGTGGGAGTACCTGAGTCCCAGAGGGGCGGAGCCAGCAGGGCTCAAACCAGGAGCCCAGACATACTATTGCTCACCCAGGGGAAGTGCCAGACACCCAGTCTGAACAACAAAGGGCTGAGACCATTGCTGAAGAGCAACAGTACTGGAAAACAACCCCAGAGGAAGAGGAGATTTCGGGCAGCCAGACCCCCTCCCCCACACCTCAGGAGAATAAGAAAGCTGGGACAGTGAGCCCTGAGCCCCAAAAGCAGAAATTTTTTGAAAAGCCAGGAAAAGGCCAACCAACATGAAGAACACAAGAAAACCAAGGACCATTGATTCTTTTTATGGAGACAGGCAGGATCAAAATACCAATTTGGAAGAAA
>CM053624.1:205821923-205851346 GCA_028646595.1 Phalanger gymnotis
CAATGGAAGAGCTAAAGGAGGATTTTAAAAACCAAATTAGGGAGGTAAAAGAAAAAATGGAAAAAAAAATTCACTGATGAAATCAAGTCCCTAAAGAATAAGATTGGTGAAATGCCTACGGAGATTCAGAATCTAAATAGAGAAAATGACACCCACAGAGGTAAAATCAACCAATTGGAAAAAGAGACTCAAAAACAAAATGAAGACAGTAACTCATTAAAAATTAGAGTTGAACAAGTGGAAGCTAATGACTCTATGAGACATCAAGAAGTAGTAAAACAAAATGTTAAGAATGAAAAAATAGGAAAAAAATGTGAAATATCTGATGGGGAAAACGACTGACCTGGAAAATAGATCCAGGAGAGACAATTTAAGAGTTATTGGTCTACTGGAAATCCTTGATGAAAAAAGGGCCTTGACAGTATCCTTGAAGAAATTATTAAAGACAACTGTCCAGAGGTCCTAGAAGCAGAGGGCAAAATAGTGGTTGAAAGAATTCACCGATCACCCCCTGAAAGAGATTCCAAACTGAAATCTCCAAAAAATATTAAAGCCAAATTTCAGAATTACAAAATTACGAAGAAAATACTGCAAGTGAATTCTTAGCCCAGAAGCTGGCCTCTTTGGGTTTACGAAAAAGTAGATTGCTATAGTTGTTGACTTCTCCTTCTTGTGTTCCTATTCTATTCTACTGATCCACAACTCTGTTTCTTAGCCAATACCAGGCAGTTTTGATGACTGCTGCTCTATAGTACAGTTTAATATCTGGTATGGCTAGGCTACCTTCTCTACATTTCTTTTCATCAATACCCTAGATATTCTAGACCTCTTGTTCTTCCAGATGAATTTTGTTATTATTTTATCCAGCTCTGTAAAATAATTTTTGGTAGTTCAATTGGTATGGCACTGAATAGATAGATTAATTTGGGTAAAGTTGTCATTTTTATTATATTAGCTCTGCCTAACCATGAGCGATTGATATTTTTCCATTTATTTAGATCTGACTTTATTCATGTGAAAACTATTTCATAATTATGTTCATATAGGCTCTGGGTTTGTCTTGGCAGATAGACTCCCAAATATTTTATAGTGTCAACAGTAACTTTGAATGGAATTTCTCTTTCTATCTCTTGCTGTTGGGCTTTGTTAGTAATGTATAGGAATGCTGAAGGTTTATGTGGGTTTATTTTATATCCTGCAACTTTGCTAATGTTGTTTATTATTTCAAGTAGTTTTTTTTTACTTGATTTTTTAGGATTCTCTAAGTAAATCATCATATCGTCTGCAAAAAATTATAATTCAGTTTCTTCTTGGCTATTCTAATTCCTTCAATTTCTTTTTCTTCTCTTATTACTGCAGCTAACATTTCTAGTACCAAATTGAATAGTAGGGGTGATAATGGACCTCCTTGTTTCACCCCTGATCTTATTGGGTATGCATCTAGCTTATCCCCGTCATAAATGATGCTTGTTGATGGTTTTAGGTAGATGCTATTTATAATTTTAAGGAAGGCTCCATTTATTTCTTTGCTTTCTAGTGTTTTTAATAGGAATGGGTGTTGTATTTTGTCAGAGGCTTTTTCTGCATCTATTGAGATGATCATGTGGTTTCTGTGAGTTTCGTTGTTGATATGGTCAATTATGCTAATAGTTTTCCTAATATTGAACCAGCCTTACATTCCTGGAATAACCCCTATCTGATTATGGTGTATTATTCTTGTGATAAGTTGTTGCAGTGTTTTTGCTAATATTTTATTTAAAATTTTTGCATCAATATTCGTTAGAGTAATTGGTCTATAATTTTCTTTCACTGTTTTGACTCCACCTGGTTTGGGTATTAGCACCATATTTGTGTCATAAAAAGAATTTGGTAGGACTCCTTCACTTATTTTCCCAAATATTCTATAAAGTATAGGAACTAATTGTTCTTTAAATGTTTGATAGAATTCACAGGTAAAACCATCTGGCCTTGGAGATATTTTACCAGGGAGTTCTTTGATGGCTTGCTCAATTTCTTTTTCTGAGATGGAGTTATTTAGAAATTTTACTTCCTCTTCTTTTAACCTGGGCAATTTATGTTTTTGTAGATATTCAACCATATCTCTAAGGTGGTCAAATTTATGGGCATACAATTGGGCAAAATAATTCCTAATTATTGTTTTGATTTCCTCTTCAATAGAGGTGGACTCATCCTTCTCATTTTTGATAATGGCAATTTGATTTTCTTCTTTCTTTTTTTAATCAAATTGACCAAATATTTATCAATTTTATTGATTTTTTCATAAAACCACCTCTTTGTCTCCCAGTATTATAGTTTTGCTGTCTCTTTCTTTCTGTAACTCCACTAATCTCTCCTCTAAGAATTTGCATGCCATATCACTTGGTGCATATATGTTAAACAATGAAATTGCTTCATTGATTATCGTGCCTTTTAGTAGGATGTAGTGTCCTTCCTTATCTCTTTTAATTAAATCTATCTTTACTTTTGCTTTGTCTGAGATTAGGATTGCTACGCCTATTTTTTTGCTTTAGATGAATCACAATATATTTTACTCCAGACTTCTCCTTTACCCTGTGTGTATCCCCCTGTTTCAAATGCGCTTCTTGTAAACAGCATAGTGTAGGATTATGGTTTTTAACCCTTTATGCTATCTGCTTCCATTTTATGGGAGAGTTCATCCCATTCAAATTCACAGTTATTATTTCTGTCTGTGTCTTTTTCTCCATCCTATTTCCCCCCATTTTGCTTTTATTTCTCCCTTTCTACTTCTCAACAAAGTTTTGCTTTTGACTGTCACCTTCCTCAGTTTACTCTCCCTCTTGATTCCCCTCCCTTACCTTACCATTTCCCACTTGCTACTTCTCTCCTCCCTTCTGACCACCCCTCTCCCTTTTTTCCCCATTTCCTCTCCTACTACCTGAAAGAGGTGTAGATCCACAGACCTCTCAACACAGGACAGCAGTTTGTGGAACCGACGAGAGGCAGCGCAATGCCACCGGCCGTGAGACATCAACTCCTGAGGCTTGCAGCTCATAGGTATGAAACGCATCTTCTTGAACTTCTGGAAGACATAATGACCAGGTAAATGGCTCTAATGCCTCCCATGCCTGACACAGAGAATTCCTTCGGAAAAAACTCTGGAATAGAAGAGACAGAAGTGGGGCTTCAGTGGCCGAGTAATGGGAGTTCCTGAGTCCCAGAGGGGCAGAGTCAGCAGGGGTCAACACCAGGAGCCCAGAAATACCCTTGCTCCCCCAGGGGAAGTGCCAGACCCCAACTCAAAAAACAAAGAATTGAAACCATTGCTGAAGAGCAACAGTGCTGGAGAGCAACCCCAGGGGAAGAGACTTCAGGCAACCAGACCCCTCCCCCACACCTCAGGAAACTGAAGGCTATAATTCAACAAGCCAACTACTAGACTCACAAACCCCAGAATAAGAAAGCTGGGACAGAGAGCCCTGAGCCCTAAAAGCAGAAATTTATTATAAAGCCAGAAAAAGGCTAACCAACATGAAGAAGAACACAAAAAAATCGAGGACCATTGATTCTTTTTATGGAGACAGGCATGATCAACATCTCAGTTTGGAAGAGGATAGCAATGATACCCTTATCTGATACCTCAAAAGGGAATGTGAACTGGTCTCAAGCCCAAAAAGCATTGTTGGAAGAGCTAAAGGAGGGTTTTAAAAACCAAATTAGGGAGCTAAAAGAAAAAATGGAAAAAAAGGAAAAAAATCCACTGACGAAATTAAGTGCCTAAAGAATAAGATTGGTGAAATGGCTATGGAGATTCAGAATCTAAATAGAGAAAATGACACCCTGAGAGATAAAATCAACTGACTGGAAAAGGAAACTCAAAAGCAAAATGAAGACAGTAACACATTAAAAATTAGAGTTGAGCAAGTGGAAGCTCATGACTCCATGAGACATCAAGAAATAGTAAAACAAAATGTAAACAATGAAAAAATTGAAAAAAAAATGTGAAATATCTGATTGGGAAAACAACTGACCTGGAAAATAGATCCAGGAGAGACAATTTAAGAATTATTGGTCTACTGAAAAGCCATGATGAAAAAAAGATCCTGGGGATCTCCACCAGTTTTGGGCACCCAGCTTTCTCCCAGGCTGTCACCCATGTTGGTTTCCCTGGCCAGTTCTGCTTTGGTGCTGTCTGGAGCAGCTCCGCATGCCAAGCACTCTCCCAGCCTACAGATTCATCCCTTGGGCCTTTCAGACTCTCCTGGCTTGGAAATTTGCCTTACTCAGACTGCTTGTGGTTTCTAACTCTCTCAAATCTGATCAAATTCACTTTTTTATAGGAATCTGACAGAACTTGTGAGAGAGCTCCAGTAAGATGCTGTTGTCATGCGGCCATCTTAGATCCACCCCACAAACTATTTTTTTTTTTATGTCAGTTGTCTCAGTGAAAGGATGAATTATCAACCACTGCAAGACTTGGGGTTAGTAAAGTACATTCATATAGAATGTAGGAGCATCTTGAAAAGTTTGAAAAGCGAGATCTTTTATTCATCTTAATGTATATATGTTAATTATGATCATGTATAATGCATGTCGCAAATGCCTTAAACGTGACATTTTGAGGCAGTGACATAGTTCCATTCATTTTATCTGCTACTGACAGATAATGAATGGGCTTTGTTGAGTTAGCTTTACTTCTCGAAGTAATGACTACAGTCACAAAACAATTAGCTAGGAGGGAGGGAATAGGAGAAGTTACCTATTGAATTTTAGTTGCTGGGCTGCAAGAAGTTTCAGTGTTAGCATTTTACAAATTGAAATGGGATATGCTTGGGAATGGGAATGTAACCAAAACAACAAAATCATGATTGTTCTACTTTAGATACAAATGTCAGACATTGTTGGATAAATAATATTTTATTGTTGTTGTTGTTGCTGCTGCCATTGTTATTGTAGTAGTAGTAGTTTTTTCTGACCTTGGGATTTCATCAATGCAGAGATTTTTTGGTTTAGCCACTCCACCTAGCAATTCATATCAGTACTTTTCTGTAACATAAACTCTTACAACAACAAACCATTCAATATGACATCACTGTAGTATAATTTTGAAAAAAAAATATCACCCGGAATAAAAACCAAAGAGTAAAGCATGTAGAATATATTGTAAGAGAAAGATTTGAGTTGAAGTAAAAGAACTAGTTTTGTGTGCTCCTATTGCAATCTATTAATTATATTTCAGAATCGGTTAAGCTTTTTTAGTTTGGTTTCTTCTCCTATAAAATAGGAATAATAATACTGGGGACTGCTTACTTAATAACATTATTGTGATGATGACATGAGATAATACAAGTTAATTAATCTTATAAACTCTAAATTATATAAATTATAATTATTGTCATCTTCTTTCTCATACTCTTCTTCCTCCTCCTTCTCCTTCTCCTCCTCCTCCTTCTCCTCCTCCTCCTCATCATCAATACCATCACTATTATCCTTCCAGACAATATGAAATCAATCAATGCTTTTGACGGGGTCATTTTTTTGGATCCTCAAAGGTTATACCCACAGAGTACAATATCAGAGGTTTCTGTCTAGAAAGCTTCAAGTAACAATAGTAACAGTGGCAGATAAAACACCAATAACTTTCATTTATCTCTAGTGTTTTAAATTTCACAAAGTGTATTACAAACATCTCATTACATCCTCCAAATAATCTTGTAAGTAGATATGATCATTTTCTTCATTTTACAGATGATAGAATTGAGTTGGTGCAGTCACGTGAACTATGCAGAGTCACAAATCTTGTAAATGTCTGAGTCAGGCTTTGGATTCACATCTTTCTGATTTCAGGATCAGCAGTCTATCCAATGCATTGCCTACCTGCCTCTTGGAACCATATTGGTGCCATATTGGCAACAGAATGAGACTTCTGTCTGAGGACCACTCTAGATTAAATGGTAAATAATATAGATTTAGTACTGTTAAATTGTGACTATTTTCCAACAACCAATGAATTGACGCCTAATTAGTGGAAATTACCCATATTCATTTTGACATTGTTGTAAAGTAAAGGAGACATGAAGAAATTGCCACCAAATCAAATTATGGCTCATATGTTATCTTTAGAGAGGTGAGTAAAGGAATAGAAAAAACTTGTAGAAGTTGCCAAGAAATATTTAAAGCTATCTAAAAATGAAAACAATTATTTTAGAAATGAGTCAATACCACTTTAATTGAGGTCTTCAAATGGAGGCAAGAAACAGAAAAAAATTGAGAAATTAATTAGTCAACTATTCAATTTGTAAAGGTGTGTGCGTGTGCATGTGTGTGTGTGTGTGTGTGTGTGTGTGTGTGTGTGTGTGTGTGTGTACACGTGTGCATGTGCGTGGGCATTGTGTTGGTAAGCAAAATGGGCTCCTCCGCACTTAATTCAACAGGTGTCCTTGAGGAGGAGTTTGGCTTTTGTTTGCTTTGAGTGATTCAGCTATTTCATTGAATCTTGCTAAGTGCTAAGCCCCAGGCCCAAAGCCCTATTAGGTGTAAAACCTATGTGGGTGTGGATTGATGACAGAGATGGGGCCCAAGGTGGGGCTGGCTAAGGGGAGGTGTTAACTCCAGAGCCATGCCCTGTTGGGTGTTGACTTAGTCCATGTGGATGTGAGCCTCCCAGGGTCCTAGGGGAAGGGGCCAACTCGAGAACCAATGGGCTCTGGTCATTCAGGCAGCGCTTGATGACACTAGGGGCTCGGCTGGGAGGAGGGGGTCTCAGCACCATTGCCACCATGGCAGCCACAAAGCTTAGCGAGGTCTTGGAACAAAGCGAGGGTGTAAACTCCCCCCACTGGTGCCTCAGACTCTAGCAGCCTTTCGTAGACCTGGGACCAAAGGAAAAGGCAAAGAGGCACCCCAAAGGTGAGCTCCTGGTGCTCAATCACTGGGTAGGGGTTGGAGGCTGCAAGGAGAGGTGAGCCAAGAGACAGACACAGCCAAAGCTGAAGATAAAGCCAAAACTGAAGCAGGAGCTGCGGAAACAGAGCCTACCCGTGTGTGGACCCAGGAGTGCCGAGCAAGGACTTGAGGCCAGTGGGTAATCTTCTTACCGGAGAGGGGAAGCATGAATATGATTTGGTTTAATACCATCATGTTTTTCTGTGGCCTCCTGGTTACTCTTGTGAGGTGGACTTATTGGGCCTGGAAGCTTTTGATCAAAATATCAAAATGGGGAGGCTGGTTCGTGGGTCTGTTACTCTGGAGCCTGAATAAATGCTTTAATTCTGCCTTCTGCTTAGAGAATTCTTTATATCCTGTGGTTCTGAAACATTCAGACATATATATATATATGATTCTCTTTGAAATCATAAATTCTGCCTTCTTAATACATGCATGTGCACACATTCAAGGTACAAAGAGAGACAAACAATCCCTTACCTCATAGATGGTATATTCTCAATGATTCCAATTAAAATTACCTTTGAGGATCTGTACTACCTTCTAGTTTTGATGAGTTCATGATCCATAATAATATATTTTGGTTCTTGGTCCCATGAATTTTCTATTATATTATGCCATTAGATTTCTAGATCTTTGAATTTGTCTGTTATTAAATGGATAAAAACTTAAAACTAGCTGTAAAGAATCTCAACTATTAACCTATCCTCATTTGAACTCTCTGAAGACTCATCTAGCATAAACTAAAGGTTTAGACTTTAGAGTCATGGTTCATGTTAACATTTATAGAGAATAATGAAGTTCTGAGAAGTTGACTTGGAATCTGTCTCTTGTCACTCATTGTCTCCTCTGAATTTAAATGGCACTGAATTAGATGGGGGGCAGGGAAAGGAAGGTGGACATTCTTCAGTATTTTGATTCTAAGTGCATCATAATGACCAAAGGAATGATTCAAAATGGATTTCTCTTGGTGGGTATGTGTTTGAATTGTATATATTGGTAAATAATAATGACTTAAGGAAGACTAATCATGAAGCATGTATCTTACCTCTTGTCCAAGAGGTGACATACTAGATACTGAGAATGAGACATACATTTTCAGAAATAATCAGTGTTGATTTGTTTGCTTCATAAAACTTATTTGGTATTGATAGGGGTGATCTAGAGGGGAGGAAGTGATATAAATACAAAAAAAGGAAAGGAACAATGTAAATCATCAATAAAATATTAACAGAAATACATAAATGCAGAGCAGAATATATTCACGGCAATTTTGTTACAATCTTATTAAATAGAATGTATACTTTTTAATAAAGCAAACTGTACAAAACAAGTTCTTGGTTTCACATGCAATCCTCTTTTTTTGTCCTAAAAACTGTAATGTTTGTACTTGAAGACAATTATTAATTTTATAATGTATAAACATATAAAATATATGTACACAAATACATGTATTGTAAATGTATGCTATGCTAAAAATTATTGAGAACATGCTGTGATGTAGGGAATAGAGAGATATCTTTAGAAAAAAACCTGGGTTCAAGTTCACTCTTAGACACATTTGTGTGACCCTGGACAAATTATTTAATATCTCAGTGTGCCAGGTAATCCTCTAAGAGTGTTAATTGCGGGTTGGTATTTATCAGAACCAGTTGATGGTGTTTCTTTGCCTAGGGTACAAATATTAAGTTGAATGTCTGGTGCCACTGCCTTCTTCCCACCCTGTGCCCATCCACCCAGCCCCTGCACCCCTAGCCATCACCCTCCCCCCCCCAAAAAAGAAGAGAAAAATGAAAAGTAGAGGTGATGTGATATGCTGGGTAGCACACTAGACTTAGAGATAGGAAAATTTTTATAAACACACATAAAAAACTCTGGATTTTGAGCCTACCGATGCATTGCCAAAGAGAAAAAACAGAAAATAACTCCCAAGTCATCCTACTATGTTTAAGGTGAAGTCAGGTCTTTCAGATGCATCCCTTTGCAGATTGTGTTCTACTGATCACTTCATAACACCACAAGGGCAATGGGATTTTGCAGATAGGGAAACTGAGCCCCAAGGAACGAATGAAAATTTGCTTTTTCAAGATTACCCAGGTAGTAAATGGCAGAGCCAAGAATCTGAATCTAGGTCCTCTGATTCCAATTTAGGGGACACCCTATTTAACAGTGTTGCAACCCAGGGAAAATGTAAGGATTTCAAGAATATTCTAAGACTAATAGTTTTTGCAGGTGCTCTTGCTACTTTTCTTCTCCCTCTTCCCCACCATCATCGAAAGAGAGAGGAAAAAATCCTATATTCTTGCATTTACATATGTTACAAACAATTTACAGACAATTGCTCTAGGATACTCCTGACATCTCTGCGAGAGAGGAAATAATCAGGTAATGTACTCATTATCATGTAATAACAGAATCTAGATATGTCATGAAATAATAATAATTCAGTCTAACATTTCAATTCAGTAGCCATTTGGTTTTTTAACCAAATTACACATGAGGCATTGTGCTAGACAATGGAGAAACAGCAGAAAAATATTTGTGCCCTCAAGGAGCTTGTATACTATATGTAAGGAAAGAAGACAGTATCATTCTGTTCTCAAATTAGGATTCTAGTTTTGTGTTATTCTGTTGTGTTCTACAGACCTTGATATTATTTCGAAGGTCAATGGATAGAGTAGGTATTATTAACTAGATGTAACTAAAGGGACCTTTGCTGGCTATAAAGGAATAATGATAAGCTTCCGTTATTTGATTATGTATTTTTAATATCAATTTTCCCTTAGTATCTTACCTTTCTAGGAAAAATCTGGAGAAATTTATTTAGCCTCCAAGCTTTATCTTTGAATATATGCATTAATTTCATAACTAGTCCTGTAGATCAGTCTCTTAAAGTTCTACGCATCTCCTTGTACTTATTTCTCCCATTGTTTGTAAAATTCAATTCTTTCATTGTTTCCACAATAAAATTAATATTTTGGCTGATTGAGAGATTCTTGCTCTGCTAACTATATTTCAATTCTGAGATATGTTTCTTCCATTTGATCACATGTTAATCACTAAAGGAGATATGCACTGATCATGCAATGACAGCCAAATAATGGTTATTTCCTTGACATTGATATTACATTAATTCTGTAATATCAGGATATCTGTCCTTTTTTTTCTTTTGACAGCATTTCAGGCATTTTATGTAAGATAAAATGTTAGTCAACTATGTGCTCAGTACAGAGCTCATCCCCTTAATCAAATGTAACTTGTATTATATACATAATAAAGCTTTTTTCCTTTACATCTTCATTGTGGGGGCCTATAACCACTGATTCAAGTTCCAAATACCCTGGATCTATTGTGCACCCATGAGTCACAAATACAATTTTAAGTCATCTCTAATTCAAGACACTACAGTACAGAGTAATATGCCCAGTGGGCACTTGATAAATATTAATTGACAACAACTATAATGATTATAATTCACTAGACATCTGGGTATTCTAAAGGAAAATTATATGGCCTGTACATTATTACATTATGTGTTTGAAACTCCAGGGCATTCGAAATACAAGCAATCACAGGGAAAAGGCAGTTCCATAATATAATAAAATTGGAAGCCAACTCAATTGAATTCTTAATTAACTGTTTTTTTCCTTTGCTCCACCTCATACATTCCTTCTAGAGAGACAGAGAGAGAAAGAGAGAGAGACAGAGAGACAGAGAGACAGAGACACAGACAGAGAGAAGGAAGGAAGGTGGGAGGGAGGGAGGGAAAGAAAGAAGGAAAGAAAGAAGGAAGGAAGAAAAGAAGCGAAAGCAGCACACAATAAGATAACATTGTTCTCAAGAATTCAGGCAGAAAAATTAAGTAAATTCCAACATATGCCTAGGACTTCAATGTAAATTTAATTCACTAGCTAATTCAACAGTGGAAAAAATCTGTCATATTACATAATGGTTATTCCCATTCGTTTTAACAATCTGGCTAGCAGCTTCTGTGGGGGTGTAAGATCCACCCACAGCCACCACCCAGAAAGCTGCCAGACAGCCAGAAAGCCCAGGTTCTTTTAATCTGCCTTAATAAGGAGAGCAAGGTTAGGGGGTTGGCAAGCTTACTTTAATTCAGCACACAAATATCATTCACTTAGTTCAGGGGAAAAAGCCAGCACCCTGAACTTCTGAGCAAAATACAACCAAATTACAAACTTCAACAGACAGACCTTGTCTGATGCAAATCCCAGTACATAGTTACCAGAGTTCAACAAAATCTCAGCATCCGGATTTACGAGCTGGAGGGCTCCTTAGCTACAGCTGTTCGGGAGTCTTTTCATCAACACCATCTCAAGAGCCCTTAAACAAATTACAAACAGACAGACCCAATACAATTCTTAGTTACCAAGGAACCATCAACATCTGAGTTCATCCGGGAGCTCAACAAGGCTGGCTCAGAGTCACGTGCCACTCCTGCTGCGTCTCAGAGCTCCAAGGAAGAAAAGGCCAACCCCTGGCTTTTATATCTTTGTCAGAGTCAGGGGTGAGTCACACATGCGACCTAAAATTGTCACAAAGAGGCCGACTTAAACCCACGTGGTCTAAGAGTCTCTGCTGTCCCAGACATGTCACTCAAACTCCTGTCTAAACGAAGCCCTCCCCTGAGGCAAGGAGGCATCAAGGGCACCCAAATCTTGGGCCTGGGGCTTAGCATTTAACAAGATTAAATGAAATAGCTGAATTGCTGTAGTAGGAAGGCTGAATTTATGATCTCAAAAAGGATCATATAAATATCTGAATGGTTTGAAATCGTTGGGTATATAGAATTCTCCAAGCAGAAGGCATCAAAAAATTTATTCAGGGCCCAGAGCAACAAACTAGAGAACCAACCTCCCCATTCCAGTATTGTGAACACAAGCCTCCAGGCCCAGTAGGCCTGCCTCACAAGAGTGGCCAGGAGGCCACAGAAAAATAAAATGGCATAAATCATATTCACTGACCTGAAGACCTTGCTTGAGCTCCTGGGTCCACACAGGGGTCAGCTCTGCTTCGGATTTTTTTTTCGGCTGTAGTTTCTTGCCTCTCCTCGAAGCCAAGCCTCTGGCGTTCTCAAGCCCCACCTCAACGACTAGAGACCAGAGTCCAGAGACCCATTGGTTCTGGAGTTGGCCCCTCTTAAGTCATTAATCTACACCCACACAGGTTTCACACCTGATAGGGCTTTGGGCCTGGGGCTTAACATTTAACAGGTGAAAGTACTTTTACAGTAAACAAAAGCCAAACTCCTCCAGGGCACTTGTTGAACTAAGTGCTAAGGAGCCCATTTTGCCTAACCGACACACCATTCAGAAGAATTAAGTTTGCTTTCCAGCTCCCCTGCTTATACACTTTAAAAACTAGGGGAAAATTTTCTCTTGGTCTGTAACAACAATGTTACTTGCAGCTACTGTGGAGATGTAAGGCCAATATCACCAGTACACAGGAGGGCTACTAGTACAAGTTCTTTGATGTGCTTTTCTAAAAGAAAGCAACTTTAAGGGGTTAACAATCTTACTTTAATTAAACATACATATATCATTCACTTAGTTCAGGGGGAAAAGTCAGCACCTTGAACTTCAGAGCAAGTACAAGCAGAAATTTCAAACAGAAAATGACACAAATCAACAGACAGGCTTCTAACTTCTGACCATAGCACTACATACATAGTAACCTGAGAGAGAAGCACCAACAATTTGGGTTTTCAAAGATGGGGGGCTCCTTAACTGTTACCCAGAGTCTCATCTGGCCAAATCACAGGAACACTCTTCCAATGAGTGAGCCCCAAAGCAAAATGCTAACCTCAGAGGATATATACTGTTTACAGTCACAGACTCTTGATTCAATCAAAGACTCTTGATTCAAACAAAGGCAAGACTCAATCAAAGGCACTTGATTGCTTTGGTGCTGAGAAGCACTTCAAAAGAAAAAAAAAACAGCAAAATGTCCAAATATGCTTGCCATTACATGGTCTTAGTTTCCTCTTATGTATTTACAAACTAATGCCTTCATTCTCTTGAATTTATTTTGAGGATCAAAAGAGAAAATACTCAATAAAGAGGTACTCAATAAAAGATTCATTTCTGTTAACTAAATGACCTTTTTTGCTAAGACAAAGAAGAATCAGTTTAAATTGATTTTCACTAATAATAGCTGAAATACTGTTTGGTTTTAGAGGTGCAATTAACATAAACACCTCATTCTTTAAGTGTGCAACTTCAATTTTAGGATAAATACAAGTTCCATAGTTAGCATCTTCCAATTGATTTGAATTACCATGAAGTTATATGTTGGAAATAATAATCTTCCTAAAATTTCAGTTCTATACTTTAGATACAGTTAGATTTCATCTCAATCGCTCTAAGAGGAGAGATAATCAGTGCTACTACCTGCTAGAAAGGATAATGGGCTGCTTTTCATCACCCAAATTTTGAAGCAGGTAATTTGTTTCATTCCTCTTGGATTGAGGGTTTCAAGTGGTCCTAATGGATTCCAAGTAGAGCAAACTGTAACAATTCCATTTGAAACCTTTCAAGAAGAGGTTAGGAACACCACGTACTCATAAATGGAAGAGTTTTGTAAGCTTCATACCCAAAAAAGATGGAAAAAGACACTGTACCATGTCAGGATTTTCATGTACCCCCCAAATTTACTAACTGAGATGAAAGAAAAAATGCTTTTTTAATTTTCATTTGGATAAATAAAACTAAGGAAAAGATGTCAACTATTTAGAGAGAAAATACTCAGTGAAGTTTCTCTTCTGTTTTCCATGAAAGAAAATATCTTTAGATTGGAATGAGTATGGTTTTAAGGAAAGTGAAGTCCAATATAAGAGAAAATTTAACCAATAATAATCAAATCTTTTAAATCGAATTCAATTTTCCTTGCTCAGATGAAGTATATTCCAGGATTTTTAAAAAATGTAGGCGGCATAGCCAAGATGGTGGTATGAAAGCAGGGACTTACTGCAGCTCTCTTACAAATTCTGTCAGATTTTTGTAAAAACAGTGAATCTGAGAAGATTTGAGGGAGATAGAAGCCACTAAGAGACAGAGTGTGGCAGATTTCCAAGCCAAGAGAGTCCACAGTGTCAACAGGATGGATTTGGGAGCTGGAAGATCTCCAGGCATGAGGAAATGCACCTGACCACAGCAGAACGGGAGCAGCAGCAGAACGCAGCCAGAAAACTGGGCTGGGAGAACACTGGGAACATGGAAATAAACCATACCAGAGCAGGAGCAGCAGCAGGCCCCAGGATGAATAGCCAGCTGCGATAGCAATCCCGAGGCATCTAAGCCCAAGACAGGAGTCTGTCAGAGCTAGATGAGACAGCAGCACAGAGCCTGTGGCTACAGCAACAGCTACTCTTGAGTTCGCTTTCCACTGCCCACAGTCTAAAGGTTTGAAACACCATCTTGGAATTCCACTGCTTTCAGCCCACAGTCTAAAGGTTTGAAACACCATCTTGAAATTCCTAGAGCCATGATGACCAGGTAAAATGCCTTTCATCCCTTCCTTCCTAGCCAGAGAATATGGCCCTGGGAGAAACACTGGAATAGAGGAGCCAGAAGTAGGGCTTCAGTAGACTTTTTTTGCTAAGGAGCATGGGGAAATGGCCTCTCTTTTGGTGGTGGAAGGAGACTTGTGCAGGAAGAGAGGTGTCCCAGCAGGCACCATGTCAGTAGACCAGCAGGAGCTCCTGAGCCCCAAGAGGTAGAGCCCACAAGCATCAACACCTGGACCACAGATGTGCCTTCACACAGCCAAGGGAAGCAGCAGATATCAGAGCAGACGATGGCTGAGAGCACCCATGCTGTAGGACAGCCCTAGGGGAAGAGGAAACCTCCAGCAGCCAGACCATCCCTCTCCCACACCTAATACCAGGAGCTTCAGTGTAACCCAGAGGATCTCAGAAAAACATCCACCTGGCCTCAACCTTCACACACCAGCCAGCTCCAGCTCAGCACCAGGTGAGTGGCAGCATTATATAGCCTCAAGCTGACAAAACCATAAGCCACAGCACACAAAACCAGTAACAAGGCTCACATTTCCCAGCACAGGAAGCTTGGGACAGAACCTTCTGGGCCCTAGAAGCAGAGATCCATGTTAAAAGCCAGGAAAAAGACAACCACCATGAAAAAGAAATCCAGAAAACTGAGGAGCATTGATTCTTATTGCGGAGACAAAGAAGATCAAAATACCAGTTCAAAAGAGGGAAGCATTGACACTATACCTACATCTGAAACCTCTAAAGGGAATGTGAACTGGTCTCAAGCCACAAAAAGCATTCCTGGAAAAGTTCAAGGAAGATTTTGAAAACCAAATCAGAGAGGTAAAAGAAAAAAAATCACTGACGAGAACAAATCTTTAAAAATAAAATTTGCCAAATGGTTAGGGAGGTTCATAACCTAATTTGAGTTAATGACTCCTTGAAAAGTAAAATTAAATGAATGGAAAATGAGGTGCAAAAGCTAAATGAAGAAAAAAAATTAAAAAATAATAAATGAAAAAAGTAAAAATAACAATAAATTTTAAAAAGAAAACAATTTGTTAAAAATTAGAATTGGGCAAGTAGAAGGTAATGACTTTATGAGGCATCAAGAATAAGTCAAATAAAATCTAAAAAATGAAAAAATAGAAGAAAACAAGAATTACCTGATTGGAAAAAAACAACTGACCTGGAAAATAGAACCAGGAGAGGTAATCTAAGAATTACTGTTCTACTGGAAAGTCATGATGAAAAAAAGAGCCTGGAGAGTATCTTTCAAGACATTATCAAGGAAAACTTCCTCGAGGTCCTAGAACCAGAGGGCAAAATAGTCATCAAAAAAAATCTACCTATCACCCCCTGAAAGAGTTAGCAAATTGAAAACTCCAAGGAATATTTTAGCCAAATTCCAGGATTATCAGGTCAAGGAGAAAATATTGCAAGCAGCAGAAAGAAACCACTCAAATACTGTGGAACTACAGTCAAGATCATGCAGGTCCTTCCACTTTCTACATTTAAAGACAGGAGGAATTGGAATATGATGTTCTGAAAGGCAAAGGAGCTTGGACTACAACCAAAGATCAACTACCCAGCAAAATTGAGCATAATTTTTCAGGCAAGGAGATGGGCATTCAATGAATTATATGAATTCCACACCTTCCTGATGAAAAGGCCAGAGCTCAATGGAAAATTTAATCTTCAAATACAAAACCCAAAAGAATTACAGAAAAGTAAAGAGAAGGGAAAAAATCCCTTGTTATTCGATAAGGGCAAACTGTTTACATCCTTATATGGGATTATATTACATATATATGTGAATCTTGAGAATGGTATCATTATTACAATTAAAAGGGTTAGAGTCAGGGTGTCAGTATAAACTAACTGATGTGATGATAAAAACATAATTAAGAAGTGCAAAGGGATTGTTCAGGGAGAAGACATAAGGAAGAGGTAGGGAAGGGTAAATTATACCACATGAAGAGGCACAAAAACATGTTATAGTAGAGGGAAAGAAGGGAGGGAGAAGAGTGGTGTTTGAGCTTTACTCTCATTGGATTGGGTTTAAGAAGGGAATAACACACTCTGACTTGTCCTACAGGTGGTAGGAGGGGAAAGGGGAAAGGGGAAAGAAACGGGGGGTTAGAAGGGAGGGAAGAAGTAGGAAGGGGAAAAGGGAAGATAAGGGAGGGGTATCAATAAGGAGGGAAAATTGAGAAAGACATTGATCAAAACCAAAACTCTTTGAGGAGTGGAAGGAAGAAGGGAGAAATAAAAGCTCAAATGGGGGGTGGGGGAATAAGATGGAGAAAAGACACAGATGGTAATCATAGCTGTGAATGTGAATGGGATGAACTCTCCCATAAAACAGAAGTGGAGAGCAGAGTGGATTAAAACTAAAACCCTACAATGTGTTGTTTGCAACAAATGCATTTGAAACATGGGGATACACACAGGACAAATGTAAAAGGCTGGAGTAAAATATATTATCCTTCAGCTGAATTTAAAAAAAAAGCAGGGGTATCAATCCTAATCTCACACAAAGCAAAAGTAAAGATAGATCTAATTAAAAGACATAAAGAAGAAAACAATATTCTGCTAAAAGGCATCATAGCCAATGAAGTAATATTATTACTTAACATATGTATACCAAAGAATATAGCATAAAAATCCTTAGAAGAAAAGTTAAGGGAAGCACAGGAAGAAATACACTGTAAAATTATACTAGTGGGGGACCTCAACCTCCCCTTCTCTGAACTTGATAAATCTAACTTCAAAATAAACAAGAAAGAATTTGAAGAGGTGAATAGAATTTGAGAAATTTGAGAAAAGGTAGATATGATAGACCTATGTAGCAAACTGAATTGGGATACAAAGGAATATACTTTTTGTTTTCTCAGTGGTACATGGGACATGCAGAAAAACCAATCGTGTACTATGGCATAAAAACCTCACGATCCAGTGCAGAAAGACAGAAATAGTAGATGCATCCTTTTTAGAGCATGATAAAATTAAAAGTATTTCTTGGGGCGGCTAGCTGGTGCAGCCCTGTAGTCAGGAGGACCTGAGTTCAAATCTGGCCTCAGAAACTTGACACACTTACTTTCTGTGTGACCTTGGGCAAGTCACTTGACCCCAATTGCCCTGCCTCCTCCCCTCAAAAAATTATTTGTAATAAATGACCCTGGAAAGACAAACTAATAATTGATTGGAAAATAAATAATTTAATCCTAAAGAATGAGTGGGTCAAAGAACACATCATAGAAACAATAAATAACTTCATTCAAGAGAATGACAATAATGAGACGACATAACAAAACTTATGGGATGAAGCAAAAACAGTTCTTAGGGGAAGTTTTATATCTTTAAATGCTTACATGAATAACACAGAGAAAAAGGAGATCAATGAATTGATCATGCAAATGAAAAAGCTAGAAAAAGAACAAATTAAAATTCCACAATTAAATACCAAATTAGAAATACTGAAAACCAAAGGAGTGATCAATAAAATTTAAATAAAAAATAATGAACTAATAAATAAAAGTAAGTGCTTGTTTTAGGGAAAATACCAATAAAATAGATAAACTTTTGGTCAATTTGATGAAGAAAAAGAAAGAAGAAAATCAAAATTACCAGTATCAAATATGAGAAGGGTCAATTCACCTCCAGTGAAGAGGAAATTAAAATAATAATTAGGAATTATTTTGCCCAACTGTATGTCAATAAATTTGACAATCATAGGGAAATGGATGAGTATTTACAAAAATACCAATTGCTCAAGTTAATAGAAAATGAAGTAAAATACCTAAATAACCCATCCCAGAAAAAGAAAATAAGCAAGCCATCAATGAACTCCCCAGGAAAAAATCTCCAGGGCCAGATGGATTTGCATGTGAATTCTATTAAACATTTGAAGAACAATTAATCCCGAGACTTTATAGACTATTTGGGGAAATTAGGCAAAGAAAGAGTCCTACCAAATTCTTTTTTATGACCCAATTATGGTACTAATACTTAACCCAGGAACAGTCAAAAGATAGAAAGAAAATTATAGACCACTTTCCCTAATGAATATTGATACCAAACTTCTACATAAAATATTAGCAAAAAGATTGCAGCAACTTATCACAAGAATAATACACTTTGACCAGGTAAGATTTATTCCAGAAATTCAAGGCTGGTTCAATATTAGGAAAACTATCAGCAGAAATGACCGTATCAACAACAAAATAGCAGAAACCATGATTTATCTGTGGTGATAATGTGATTGAAGATCTTTCCCACCCATCCAACCTCAAGTAGGGCCTTTGTGATTCCAATCAGTGATTGAAATATTTTCCAAGTTCTTTTGCTAATTGGGTGTGAAGCCCTCTCTCCCTAAAAAGGACATATACACCCAGAAGGTAGCAATTGAGGCCTGAGAATTCAGAAGTCAGTAGAGAAGCTAGAGTTCAGAATTTAGCCCAAGGAGGAGGAGTAAGAACTCTGAATACACAGAGATTCAGATAAGAGTGCTGTGGGGAGAGTGGAAACCAGAGAGCTGCAAACCAAAGGACTAAGAAGGGTGATGACACAGACAAGCAGAGAGTTAGGATTAGTGAGTGATTTTTAGGGGAAGGCCCTAGCAGAGCAAGAAGGTTAGAGGATAACTTAGGTCTTTGATGTAGCACTGTGTTTTAATCTCTTTGTTGCTACATTGAGGTGGACTTACTAGTTTCGGAATACAATTACTGTGATATCAAATTGGAATTACTGGTTCTGGGATTTGATTCTTTCGTGCTTAAATAAACATTATACTTCCTCTGCTTTATACCTAGAGAGTTTTCCATACTTTGCAATTCTGAACCATATAGGCATGTTCATGGTCATCCTCGAAGTCATGAATCTTGCCTTACTGATACATTATCTTAATAGATGCAGAAATTTTTTTTTGACAAAACATGACACCCATTCCTATTAAAAACATTAGAAAGTATAGGAATGGTCTTCCTTAAAATCATAAGTAGCATCTACCTAAAATCATCAGCAAGAATTATATGTAATGGGGATAAGCTAGACATATCTCCAATAATATTGTGGGTGAAACAAGGAAACATTATTGCCCCCATTATATTCAATTTTGTTCTAGAAATGTTAGTTTTAACAATAAGAGAAGAAAAAGAAATTGAAAGAATTATAATAGGTAAATAGGAACCTAAGCTAGCACTCTTTGCAGAAGATATGATGATTTACTCAGAGAATCCTAGAGAAAAGTAAAAAGCTACTTTAAATAATAAATTACTTTAGTAAAGTTGCAGGATATAAAATAAACCCACATAAATCCTCAGCATTCCCATATTTTACTAACAAAGCCTAACAGCAAGACATAGAAAGAGAAATTCCATTTAAATTTACTGTAGACACTATAAAATATTTGGGAGTCTACTTGAAAAGACAGACCTAGGACATACATGAATACAATTACAAAACACTATTCACAGAAATAGTCAGATCTAAATAAATGGGAAAAAACAAGAGTTGCTCATGGTTAGGCTGAGCTAATATAATAAAAATGACAATTTTACCTAAATTCATTTACTTATTCAGTGCCCTAATAATCAAACTAGCAAAAAAATTATTTTACAGAGCTGGATAAAGGAATAACAAAATTAATCTGGAAAACAAAAGGTCCAGAATATCAAGGGAATTAATGAAAAGAAATGCTAGGGAGGATAGCCTAGCCAATCCCAATATTAGGCTGTATTATAAAGTAATAGCCATCAAAACTACTTGGTATTGGCTATGAAATAGTGGTGGATCAGTGGAATAGGTTAGGTACACAAGATGCATTCGTCAATGACTATAGCAATCTACTCTTTGATGAACCCAAAGAGTCCATCTTCAGGGTTAAGAATTCAATATTTCACAAACACTGCTGGGAAAACTGGAAAATAGTATGGCAGAAACTGGGCACCAAAGTAAATTCAAAGTGGGTTCATGATTTAGGAATAAAGGCTGAAACTATAAGTAATTTGGGAAAGAAAGGAATAATTTACCTGTCAGATCTATGAAGAAGGAAAGAATTCATAACTAGAAGCAATAGCATTACAAAATGCAAAATGGATAATTTTGATTATGTTAAATTTAAAAGTTTTTGCATAAACAAAGCCAATGCAACAAAAATTAGAAGGGAAGCAGAAAATTGGGAAAGAATCTTTATAACCGGTGTCTCTGATAATGGCCTCATATCTAAAATATGCGGGGAAATGAGCCAAATTTATAGAATAACAAGTCATTCCCCAACTGAGAAATGGTCAAAGTATATGAACAGGGAGTTTTCAGAGGAAGAAATTAAAGCTATCTATAGTCATATGAAAAAATGCTCTAAATCACTATTGATTAGAGAAATGCAAATCAAAACAACTCTTAGGTACCACATTTCTCCCATCAGTTTGGCTAACATGACAAAACAAGAAAATGATAAGTGCTGGAGCAAATGTGGGAAAAATCGGAACATTGTTACATTGGTGCCAGAGTTGTGAACTGATTCAACCATTCTGGAGAGCAATTTGGAACTATTCCCAAAGGGCTATAAAAATGTGCATAACCTTTGACCAAACAATACCACTTTTAGGACTCTATTCCAAAGAGATCACACAAGTGTGAAATGGACTAGTATATACAAAAATATTTATAGCAGCTCTTTTTGTGTTGGCAACATATTGGAAGTCATGGGGATGCACTTCAATTGGGGAATGACTAAACAAATTTTGATATATGAATGTAATGAAATACTAGTGTGCTATGAGAAATGAAGAGCAGACAGACTTCATTATAACCTGGAAAGACTTATATGAACTGATGCTTAGTGAGGGGAGCCGAAGCTGGAGAATATTATCCATGATTACAAACACACTGTATCAGTAATGACTAACTTTGATAGACTTGGCTGTTCTCATCAATGCAAGGTTCAAAGACAGCTTCAAAAGACTCCTCATGGAAAAAGCTATGCACAACCAGACAAAGAATTATGGAGTCTGAATGCAGATTGAGGCAAACTATTTGCTCTCTTTTTTTCCTTCTTTTTTGGTTTTGTTTCTTCTTTCTCATGATTCGTTTCATTGGTTATATTTCTTCTTTGCAACTTGACCATTATGTACATAAGTTTAATGCAAAGGTGTATGTAGAACCTATATCAGATTACTTGCTGTCTTGGGGGAAAAGGGGGAGTAGAGGCAGAGAGTGAAAATTTGGAACTCAAAAACTTGTGGAACTGAGTGTTGTAGACTAAAAATAAATATAAAAAATGTACATGTAATAGCAGAACTTATTAGCAAACTTTAAGAAATCTTGAGAAAAAAAAATCTTGGGAAAAGCTAAACAAAACAAAACCCTGGGTCTCGATTCAGAAGACCAGGGTTGAAATCACATGCACTTTTAGCTCTTACTACCTTTGTGATTTTGGGAAAGTCCCTCTCAAACTCAGTTTCCCCATCAATAAATACCTAGATGATCTCTGAGGTCCATTCCGTGTCTAGATTTTAGAAGATGATGCTATGATCTGAAACAAAAATGCTCAGAAGGCCAGGGAAGGGCAAAATAATATTTAACAAACATTTCTTAAATATCGCTTATGTGATATTTAGGACTTTTCATGGGCACTGAAGAATATATGAAGTTCTATCTCTTAGAGTTAAAGACTATATTGTTTAATTTAAGAAAAGTTGCATACCTAAATAACACAGTAATACAGTGAGGAAAATTAATATTATGCTATATCATTTATTAATTAATATTGCCCTATAACACATACTTTCCCCCTTTTATCAGACCACATTTCTGTCTAGTTTGCCCCTAGCCGTGGGACACTTGCTAGCTAACAAATTTAAGTGGGACTCTTGTCTCTATTTACAGAAAAATAGAGAACCAGCTTGAATTAAGTCCTCCCCAGGGAACAGCCCTCCTGCCCTTCTGTCACCTAGTAAAAATAAGGGTGATTCAGTCCCTAAGGAGAAGCCAAATAAGAGGGTGGAGGAGTTGGCCAAGCATTGCCAGAGGTGATAAGCCATACCTGAAGACCAACACACTTTCCCCAGCTGCAGATTAATTCTATCACCAGATAATTACTCCCAATTGCCAAGTAGGAAGTGATAGGGAGGAGCTGAAGTAACTATTTCTATGCCTCTTAATTAAAATGCCTATGGATTTGAGATTTACTTACTTTTGCCAAAGGAGGTCCAAATGATGTATTGTCAGGCTAGTCAGAAGGAAGACTCCTCTAAGTTTAAAAACAAGATATTTTTGGCCCTCACTCAGGGTCTTTGGTCATAAGAAAGCCCATTGACCCAATTTATTGTTTATTGTTAGCCTAATTAATAAATTGATTATGCTCAGGTGCCTGGCTTTGTGGCAGAGATGGCCAGTGTGACCCACTTTACTAGTATTTTATACACCACTGTTAATAAACTGGTTTCTTGCCCTGGAGAAAACTGTCTTAGCCTATGTAGCAATTTTATTTACCGCAACAGTAAAAATATAAGATTATTAGAGAGGCTCAAAAACGTGCTATGTGAATTGTGAGGGAGAAAGGCCTTACTGACAAGGCAGTCAGGAAGGCTTCCTGAATGAAGTAACATTTCCCATAGACTTTCAAGGAATAGCGAAGAAGTGGACAAAGAAATGAGAACCTTCTAGGCAAATGGAACATTGTGGTGATGTTTTAATTGTGAGAAAGTTCAATTTGTTTTTGGTAGAGGGGACAAAGTGTAGTCTGAATGGGCCGAGGTTAATAATCTGTGGAAGGTACCACAATGAAACAGTGCTCATAAGAGAAAAGTATGTCAGGTTCTTGCAGGTTCTTGAGATTCCTGAATGCCAAGTTTAAATTTTGTTCATAGGAAATAGGGAGTTATCAGAGACATTTGAGTAGAATGCATTAACCTATGCCTAAGGATAAAGAGCCTTCCAGTGATAGGGCCAGTGAGTTAAAGAAGCTATTGGAGGGGGGAGTGAATAAAGGTAGAAAAAGCTTTGGGGAAGCTGTTGCAATAATACAAGCAGGTGGTAGTGAGGACAATAGAGAGTAAAGAAGAGAGGAGAATTATTGTAGAAGTAGAATTGACAAGATTTTGTAACTCACTGTAGAGGTGAGGGAGAAAAGGATAGAAAAACAAGATGAAAGTTTAAACATCAAAGGGTAGGTAAGTGGAGGTGCCACTGATACTGAAATAGTTAAGTCCTTAGAAGAAATAATAATTTTAGAAAGAAAGCTAATGAACTTAGTTTGGCATGTTAATTTTCAGGTGCCCCTGAAGTCAGAGTTGAATATATAGATCTGGTAGCCTTGTGATAGATATGATTATTAAAATTATGGGGAAAATGCCACAAGTTAAAAGGGGAAAGGAAATAAACATTTATGTAGTGTCTACTTTGTGCCAGGCTGTGTTAAATGATTTACAAATATTACCTCACTTGATCCTCATAACAACACTCCGAGGCCTACATCTGTTATTATCCTGTTATTATCTGATGTTATTTTCACTGTCTTATAGTTGCAGAAACTGAAACAAAGAAGTAAAGGAACTTACTCAAAGGCACACACCTAGTAGTGTTTGAAGTTGGCTTTGAACTCAGGTCTTTCTGACTCCAGGTCTAGCTCTCTATCCACCTCACAACTGAGCTTCCAAGTTAAAGTCCTAAGAGAATGGCTAGTGGGAAATGAAGACAAAGCAAAAACTGAACCTTATGGAAAATTCACTTAAGAGATAGCTAAGTGGATAAAATGTCAACAAAGACAATGTACATATTTTAAAACAGATTGGCAGAGATATTTTGTGAGCATTCCAAAGAAGTGACGACTAGGAGATGGAGATAGCAAAGCACCTAGGTAGTATGGGCAGTTAGGTGATACCCTGTTAAAAAGTGTTGAAGGTGGACTCAGGAAGATATGAGTTTAAATCTAGTGTCAGAAACCTATCATTCTGGGCAAATCACTTAACTACTGTTTGTCTAATCTGTGGCAGATGAACTCAAGTGAGAAAATGAGATGAATTACCTCTTCAGTGAAATAAGGTTTATAATAGCGATGGGGTGTTTGTGACCTAGCCCTAAGATTCTGTCTCTAGGAACCTCCCAATTTCTCAGTAGGACCCTGTCCTGTGAGGAAATTTTCCCTTGTTACAGAACACATTCTCTTATTAAAACAGACAGAAAGGTACCTGGCCCAGGGACTTTTGTCCCTGGTTGGCACAAGGGCTCTTCTCTCACCAGATTCCCAACGTCCATGATTGTGGCAGCTAAACAAAAAAAACCAAAAAACTTTTTTCCCTCAATGTATCATATACTCCCTACACTTTCCCATTCATACCTCCCAAAGACACCTGGACCCTTAGATTACCTAATTAGTATCCCCGGCATGCCTTTCCCATACTCCTTTTTCATATGAACCCCAGCACCCTCCTCAGTCTCTCACAGGTTCCCATAAGGACTTTTGCCTGCTTTTACTAAAGCATTACAATAAACTCTTTGCTTGTTAATTAAGAGAAGGCTTGAGTGTGTGAATTCATTCCAGGCAACTCTGCCTTGGTATTGTCAGAGTCCCAGCACTCCAAAACCTGGTCAGTAGTACCTTCCTACAAAGATTGCTTTGAGGATAAAATGAGATTTGTAAAATTTTTTGCAACCGTAAAATTCCCTATAAATGCTAGTTATTGTCATTTGATTAATATTTATTTTTAATATCTATAAAATAAGGTCAAACTAATATCTTTTTAAATTTTTGAAATATATGTAAAACTGATAAATATTAATTGAATTAGGCCAATACTGTGGGTGCATCATTTCTGAATTTTAGTATATCATTTGTCATGGATGATAGCATTATTTGTAAAAGGGATAAGTATGCTTGGATGTACAACACAAATGAATTTGTAGCATGCTAAACTACTACTTTCTTGTGTGTAAATGTAACTAACTCTATATTACTCTGTGTAATTTACTTTCCAATTTCTATCAGTAGCTCTGATTTTTCTGGACTCCGTAGAACATCATGCACCTTTGCTGGGTACCCCCTGGTGCTTTCCCCCCAAGCCCTACTTCTCAACTCCTTTTTGTATTTTGTTTCTTTCCTTACTGGATTGTAAACTCCTTAAGGGCAGGGAATCTCTTGCTTTTTCTTATTTCTATCACAAGTGGTTAGCATAGTTCCTGGAACTTAGTAGGCATTTAGTAAATGTTTATTGAATTCAATTATACTCATGAGTCAAATGGAGCTACATTTACCCATCAGGAGACCTATAGCCTTGTGTTAACAGACAAGTACTGTTCAATATTTATTAATTTGGATGATGACATAGAAGGGAAGCTTATCATATTTTCAAATGTCAAAGAGATGTGGAAGAGAGGTATGATATTACATGACAGAATCAACAAAAATATTTTTGCCCTTGGCTCCACCTCATCCTTTCTCTTCTAGGAACTTACTCCATCAATCCTTCTTTCTCTTATTTGTTCTCTCCTTGTTTACCCTTGCTGCCCAAAATATGGTCAGGTCTTCCCCATCTTTAAAAAAAATTAATTTAGTTATGTCATCTCTTTAAGGTATTTTCCTTCCCTTCATCACCAAAACTTGAGAAAAAAATAACAAAATATAGTACTTTCACTTCCTTAATAGTCATTTCCATCACAGTGATTCCCTTCTGGCCCATCAGCTCTGAAATTTTCTACCATTGTGACCATGGCTAAGTCACTTAAACATCTTTGCAGCTCATTTCTCTATAAAATGAGTGGCTAAAAACTACTAAATTTAAATGCCTTTTCTTATTCATCACTGTCCTTGATCTTTTGATAAATTTCTGCTACTGTTGACCACCCAGCTCTTCCTATATCCTTTCTTTTTCCTTAGATTCTGTGGCCTTGCTCTCTCCATGTCCTCTTCCTACCTGTCTGATCCTTCCTCTTTAGTCTCTTTTCTTGAATTATCATTGATCTTCTGTGCTACTTTCTCCTTTTTTTCTTCTTACATTGTCTTTTGGTGATGTCATCTGCTCCCATTTATCATACATTTTTCAGATTACTCTCAGATCTATATATCCCCTATAACTGGAATGAACTCACTCCTAATATATGAAATTGAAGTTAGGTGTGATCTAGGTTTCAATCTTACTATCTAATACTTATATTTTTAATGTGTGTGTGTGATGGACTTCTTCAGAAATCTATGGAAACCTATGAACTCCTTTACCTGGTAATATTCTTAAATACATAAAATAAATTGGGTTCTTTAAGAAAAGTAAATCTCTTAACTCTTGGAGCATCAATTTCCTTCTTTAAATAGAAATAATTATATTTTGCAGGGTTATTTTGGTAATTAAGTGAAATAACATAGGTGAAGTGTTTCACTAACTTTGAAAACTTTATATAGATGTCAGCTATCATCATTATCATTGACACTATTTTTGCTTTTCGCAATCTTCATATTCCTTCAAGGCACAGTTCAGTTAACACTCACTTTGTGAAGTCTTTCCATACCCCAACCCAGTTTTGTGTGTTTTATGCCTTTGCTAATTAACACATATTTACTTAATCCAGTTGAGTACATATCCTTGGAATTTAAGGATTCTCTTGCTTTTATCTTCTCTTTAGGACCTAGCATAATATTCTGCATTTATAAGGTGTATAATAATGTTTATAAAAATGAATTTAAATTATAACCTGCCACTTTGTTACTTTTTGCTGCTACAACCTGATAGCTTGATAAAAGTAGGATGAACATGTAGTAAAGATTATTAATCTTTTCTGTGTATGTATTAAACTCCTTTGGCAGTCATAATGCTTTTGGACCTTTTTTAAATAATGTTTTTTAATATGTAAAATGTATAGGATTAGGAGGAAAATTAATTGTATATATGATTAGGAAGAAAATTAATTATACATTAATTTATGTATATAATATATGTATTAATTATATACATATAATTATGTAATATATAGACTATCATATAGTCTATACATATAGTTATAATTATGTAAACATATATGTATGTACATATATGTGTATATATATATACACATATATATATATATATATATATATATATATAATTAATTAATTATGATTTTATAAAGAACAGTTTACAGACCTCAGGTTAAGAACCTCTGAAACAGAAATAACTTGACAAATTTTATATATCTCTAGCAGAATTAGGAATAATGATTGAATTTCCCAGGGCAAGTTTTGACTCAATGTAAGGAAAAACTAACTTATTCATTTGAGCTATCTTTAAATGCAGTGGGTTGTCTTGTAAAGTAGTGAGTTTTCTGTCACTTCATGTTCTCAAAGTAAAACTAAATGATTATCCAGGAGGAATGTTATAGCAAGAGTTCCTGCTTTGAATGGAAGGTTGCACAGTTGACTCTTGTGGTTCCTTTCACATTTTCAGCTTCTCTATTACCTCTGTACTAAGAGAATGTAGATTTTAGGTTGCTTCTAGAGTTCCCTGAATAAATTGCCTCTTCCAATTCTACTGATAATAAGCCAAAAAGCTTAAAAGCATGAAAATAGCTCCAAAAAGGAATGATTTCCTATGCTAATAAGCAGCATAAGGTCTATTATGCTTGAATTTATGTTTAATAACATGTATGTACTTTTAAGTCAGGGATTAGTCATAAAATATTTTGAAGCATAAAAGCAAATTAAATGCTTTATAAAATAACCACCTGAAAGCTCATTCCATTAAGCAAAGGAAAAAATTTAAACATCTAAATGGACATTTACTGCCTATATAGCATAACCCTTCTTAGATCATGCAACACCTAAATTGGAGTCAAAAATTTAGATGTTAGGCTATATATACATTAGGAGAACTGAACAAATTTTGGAGCTGCACTCAAGACAATTACTTGCAAATATGTGTATTAGAAAGGCCTGTGTGCTGTTCTTTAGGGCAGAGTAAATATTTGTTATGTTAAATAAGATTCCCTGCTTTGTCTACAAGTACTGGTATCTAACCTGCTGCAATGTCTGGTTAACTTTTTTAAAGAATTTTATAAACTTCAATATTTTCATTGTATACTTGAATTTCTGCATATATATTTTAAATGACTTTTCTGACCATATATGTTGGTAAGCAAAATGGACTCCTTAGCACTTAGTTCAACAAGTGTCCTTGAAGAGTTTGGCTTTTGTTTGCTTTGAGTAATTAAGCTATTTCATTGAATCTTACTAAGTGCTAAGCCCCAGGCCCAAAACCCTATTAGGTGTAAAACCTATGTGGGTGTGGATTGGCAACTAAGGTGGGGCCCAAGGTGGAGCTAACTCCAGGGAGGGCCTAGTTTACATGTCTGGGACAGCAGAGGCTCTTAGACCACATTGGTTTAAGTCTGCCTCTTTGTGACAATTTTAGGTCACATGAGTGAGTCGCATGTGTGACACACCCCTGACACTGACAAAGATATAAAAACCAAGGGGTGGTCTCTTCTTCCTTGGAGCTCTTTGCCAAAGCAGTGGTGGCATGTGACTCTGGGCCAGCCTTTGTTCTGAGCTCCTGGGCTGAACCTAGATGTTGGTAACCATGAATTGTATTGGGTCTGTCTGTTTGTAATTTGTTTAAGGGCTCTTGAGATGGTGTTGATGAGGAGACTCTGGGCAGCTGTAGCTAAGGAGTCCTCCAGCTTATAAACCCAGATGCTGAGACTTCGTTGAACTCTGGTAACTATGTATTGGGATTTGAATCAGACAAGGTCTGTCTGTTGATGTTTGTAATTTGTATTTTGTTCTGAAGTTCAGGGTGCTGGCTTTTTCCCCTGAACTAAGTGAATGATATTTGTGTGCTGAATTAAAGTAAGCTTGCCAACCCCTTAACCTTGCTTTCCTTATTAAGGCATATCAAAAGAACCTGTGTTTTTGCCCCCTGCTGTCTGTGGGTGGATCTTATACCCCCACAGAAGTTGCTAGCCAGATTGTTAAAACACCATAGCCACCTTATCTTCCACTACATTTTCTCCATCTTTTAGT
>CM053624.1:205851446-205878032 GCA_028646595.1 Phalanger gymnotis
TGTGTGTGTATATATATATATATATATATATATATATATATATATATATATATATATATATATATGGAGAGAGAGAGAGAGAGAGAGAGAGAGAGAGAGAGAGAGAGAGATTTAAGGTCCCATATCAATGTTTTTTTCTTAATTTTTTGGATTTTATGCTTAACATGGGGAGTTAATATCAGCATATAAACAGTTGGCTGATAACAATTTTCTGAGGAATTTTGTAGGTTTCTGATAAACAAATGTAAGCCAGAAGAGTCAGAATAATCCAATATGGATTTGAGCACCCTTTTTAGAATGAGATCTTCTGACCTGAATTGCAAAGTTGATAATAGGCAATTTATTTTAAAATTTAAAGGAAAAAAATCATAGTATGTCTTAGAATGAAAAGACACATTTGGTTGCATTTTATTCACTTTTGACATCACTATAGAATTATCAAGGGTATTCAGAATCATGATTATGGATCATTTCAAAAATTTTGATTACATTTAGCTTTCCATTTAAGGCAGGAGAGAGGAAAAATGTATACCATGGCAGGAGCATCATCCACCCAAAAAAAAAGCTTTCTCATTATATGAAATTCAGTAATTATTGAACATTCACTTATCTAGAATTCCCAGTCCCTGAGTACTCTGACTAATTTACTCTTTAAGATAATTTATTTCATATATAAAATATATTTATAATTCTAACAAGATAATAACTATAAGATATATTCTGAAAAATATTTTAGATTGTATATTTTTATTTAAAAAGTTGTTATTTCTATAAATAAAACATTTGTGGAAAAGCATCATAACTATGCATCCCTTATCTAATACACAATTTCACTTTTGTCTTGTTATCATATGATGCATCATTGGTTGAATATATGTAAAATGACCCTTCAGAAATTAACCAATGTGAAGTTGTTCAGGGAACTTTTAATAATCACAGCTACCACTTTTAAATTCTACTTTGTTCTAATTACACGTAAATACAATTTTCAACATTCATTTTTTCTAAGATTTTGAGTTCCACATTTTTTCTTTCCAATATGGCAATGCAATCTAATATATGTTATATATGTGGAGTTACATAAAACATATTTCCACATTGGTCATGTTGGGAAGATAGCTACCATTTAAGGATTGCAAATGACTTTAATCTACTTATCTGATTTTTTCAACAGCCCTATCATGTTGGAATTATTATTGTCACCACTTTACAACGAGGAAACCAAGGCTGAGAGATGTTATTTGCCCAGGAAAACATAGTTATTTGGTGTCTAATGTATAATGTGAATGGAAATATTTTTGACTCCAAGTCTAGCTACTCCATCCACTGTACCAGGAAGCTGACAGTAAGATGGATGACTGAGACATTCCTAAGTCCAACTCCCTCACCACATCAACTCAGAACAGCTGGAGGTATGTTGAGTGGAATAAATATACAACAACAAATGAGGAGTATAAGAAAGAAAGAAATCTTTATGGCATGATTCCTACTGAAAAGCCAGCAAAGAGGCTGGCTGAAGAAATGAGAAAATAACAGTGACAATACATAAACAGAAAGAGCTCTCAATAAAATTAAGTAATACTAAGGTGACTTAAGAAGTTGAAGAACTTGGGGAGATATTTCACAAGGAAAAGAATATTTCTATAACAACAAAAACTGGAAGCACAGGATAGAATGAGATTAACATAAAAGCCTCCAACAATGCTTGAAAAGCCTAATAAAGTGAACCTACTTTTCATATTTTTCAAATCACCTCTCCATATACTTTACCCTTTCATTGTGAATCTCAGCATGATGCTCTCTTAAAACATATTTTGGTTCTTCTTTGAGCTCAGAGATTGTTTAAATTCCTCCTCTAATGTCTTCTTAGTTCACTGGTTTATAAATCCTGTGAGGGGATTTTCTGCAGTTGAAAAACTATGCAGCTTCTCTCAAAAACTCAATGTCTCCCTAGTGGTTTGTTGAGTGGATAGATCATGTGGTATAAAGGTAGTCCTCTAATTTACTAGAAATCCCTGTGCTCTTGCTCTTTGAGACTGTTCTAAGGGATCGCACTAAAATGTATTTCTTCTTTGGCAATTGTATTATGTGACATTAATGAAAGAATTAGACACTCCCTACATTAGTTTCTCAATTTTAATTCTTGACTCAAACTGTTTTGTTAGGTTGGGCAGGTAGCAATAGTGTTTAAAAAATAAATATAACTTCCTTATTTTGGCAGAGTGTTTTAATTTTCTCTGGTTTTTTTGGATGGAAGCTGGCCATTACATTTCACTATGGCCTCAAAGCTTATAAGAGGAAATTCCTGTGATGTTAGTTTAAGCATTTCAACTAATGCGCAAGAAGAGGAACAGGCAGAGGAAGACCTAGAAGCAAGAAGAACAAAGTCTTTAATGGAACAGTCATGTGATGACAGATAAAACTGAGTCCTATGTCATAAAGTAGCTGCCAAATTGGGAAAAGCTTTCAGGAGAAAAATTCTGGCCAGGGTCAAAATGACAAGAGAATTCTTAATCTTTGGCTTTATGTGGTTTTGATCATCAATAGCTGACTAAATGAAGAAATTGGGTATGTGGGGAGTTCAGGGAAAACTAGCACCTTTGTTATGAGGGCTTGCCAAACCTTTTCAGAAATATTCATCCACTTTTGGTATCTACCTATCACCCAACTCTCACGCATGGTCCAAAAAGTTGCACATTGTGCAGGGGCCACACTCCAGCAAAACCATCTAGGCAGTTCAGCTAAATCAGTTTGAGAGCAACCGACAGACCTCAAAATCATTAGTGAGTTAGGGGGATATCTATGCCAAGCATGTAAAGACTTCCCCTGGTAAAATGGGATGAGAACAATTTGTTCAAATGGCCACAAAAGTGGCTGAAACAAAGACTGTGAAGCTCTTAAAGCTTGAAAAGACATCAACAACACCAAGGTCATCACTACCATCAGGCCATCACCAGTCATCTCAATTTTTGTCCTGCCACTAGACTTCAGTGACTCTAGAAGAAAAAGTGAGGCTGAGACTTTGTTTAACTTCACTTAAATCCAGTTTATGCACAAGGCAAGACATTATCGATCTTCTGCTATTTTATTCCAACATGATGATGTCACTGGTCCTCTTCAAAAATGAAGGATGAACAACAACAAATAAAAAAAAATACAAATAGTTTGCAAAATACAGAACTTCACTTAGCTGCCAAGTAGCTTGTTTGATTAGGATAAGGCCAGAGGATTTTTAGGACCAACTGGTATAACTTCACAGTCCCTAGAAATTGACTTTCTAATTATCTCCTTCTTAGGGATTTGGGGCTCAGAGTATTGCAATTGTTAAATAGAACCATTTGTAAATTATCATAAAATCGAAAAAAAATTCCTGGAAATGCGGATATTTTCCAATTGTCTGTTATTCATGAAATGGCATCACATACATATAAATTAATAAATATTCTGTAGGTATAAGTATGCATACACATCATCCAACATATGTATTCAAAAGAACACAAAACTAAGAATAAGAAACCTTGAGTTCTAGTTAGGGCTCTGTATTCCCTAGCTATGTGATTTTGAAAAAGTCACTTAATAGCTTTGGGTTTTATTTTTCTGACCTGTAAAATGGAAGAACTGGATCATAAAATCAAAGACCAAAAATGAAACTTGGAGGTTATCTACCCCAATCCCCTCACTTCATAGATAAATAGTTGAAGCCCTGACAGAATAAGTGACTTAATATATAAAGGTCATTTAGGCAGTAAATAGCAGTCAACATTTCAATATGATCTATAGACTTTAAATATAGATAGGTAACACACACATATTCACACATGTATGCATACACATATTCCCATATATACATATGTATACATGTATATGCATATATCCACATATTTTCAAAAAAATAACTAAAATACAAGTAATTTTTCACATGCCTATCATGCTCAGCTTGAAATTCATTTTATGTGCTTGCTAATTGTAGCGATATTCTAATCATGAAATCAAATTTTGACTATTGTGTTATCTTTTCAGGAAATGTTTTAGGTAAGTAGGATAGAATTAGTTACACGAAATTGTCCATAATATTTTTGTTAATAAGTACTAGAATCAGACTACGTCTTAGCTAAATGTCAAGACTTTTAGACAAATAGGATAAGGAAACATAAGAAAGATCTATGGTTCATTATTTCATATTTACTTTGTTTCTAATTTCATTCTTTATACCCATTAAAGTAATAAATTAAAGACAAAATAAACCATAATTCTATTATTAATCACATGTTAATGAGTGATTGATAAATTTTCATTTGCTTGTGTCTACACTTGAACAAAAATGTGATTTCATATGATGTCTAATGTTATAAGCACCATTAAATCCTAAAATACTTTTCCATTTTAAATTCCTTAATATTGTAAACTTGGATTTCTTCTCTGGATTATGTGTATTCTTTCTATGTGTATTTGCCCCTGAAATACTGATCTAGAATAACTTTCATTATGGAAAATCTAGATTCAATTGCCACCAATGATGCAGCATTATTGCAACTTAAAAATTAAGATATTATCCAATGAAATCACAATATAAAATTTGAAGAGAGTTATAAAATTCTCCATAGTTTAACATCTTTTAAAGTGGTTTTTATTCTTCTTAGATGCTGGAAATCTCCTTTCACTAATATCCTATTTTACCTAATGTCTAATACTTTCCTGAGTCAATACTTATATGACCCATCTTTCTTTCTTTCTTCTCCAATGGGATAGGCTTGTTCTCGATGTAGTGTGTTTTGGGCCCTTGGAGGTCTTCAAGTAGAGTCTACACGACTACTTGCTGAGTACATTACTGAGTACATTACGATTGATTTTTACTTTGAGTTTGGTCTAGGTGAATACTGAAGGTATTCTGATTTGCGATCCCCCTCATTTTTCTCCCTGAAGATTAATGATATTCACATAGCCATTTAAATTTTTTAGTAAATAACCCTATAAAAAGTAACTTGTACTATTTTCAACATTCTTTAAGTATTAATTTATAAAAAATGAAATTGTTTCCTAACACACATATGTGTATATATAAATACATACATACATACATACACATATATTTATATGTTATACTACCTCCCACACACAAATGCACACGGACATGAACACACATACAAAACCACATACCTCTAAATATTAGTGAAATGTGCACCTCTAAATATTAGTGAAAAATGTGCAGATGCATCCTCTATTTAAAAGTCTATATTTTCACAATACATAGCTCATTCTCTTTGTTGCTATGACTATCACTATGCCTTTAATTCCTTTATTCATTCAGGGACTGTCTCAGAGAGAAGACTACTGATTACTGATGCACTAATAACTTTAAGATTTTAACTAGCCATATTGTAAAAAAAAACAATGCTTGTATTAAAATGTCATGGAAGTGACAGAATTTACAGCCTGTAGTAATTTAGAGTGCTATTAGAATGGTGTTGTTGGCCTTTGGATCAAGGATAGGACATACATATATGTAAATTTCTTTCATAGGCCACAGGTGTTTCATGAATATAAAGGCTTGATTATTATTCAGAGGTTTTTGATATCATGACTCTATTCTCTCTTTCACCCATAGATATTCTGGGAATCCAACCTTATACGGCATAGAATTATTGTATTTCCCTTGGTCCACCCCACTCCCAACATTCTTATAAATCTTATATTGCCCTGTGGAGGGCATTTCATCAAAGGAACTGATAAATTCCTTCTCCTTTTTTGAGATGATTTTTTCAGAGATATTGGTCATGAGGTATATATTGCATTCAATAGTAAATATTCCCAACAGCAATATTTATTAATGTGCCCCCCCCAAGAAAAGAAAGTAAAATATATTGAGACATTCATCTTTTTAAAGATAAATGTGGGTCCACAGGCAGAATATTGGATAATGAAATAACCTTAGGCTTGTAAAGAGCACAATTATCCTACATGCATTTCAACCATGATCACATACTACCTGTTTATTGAGTTGTTTGTTTTTATTTCCTATGACAGAATTACATAAGCACTGAAGCACCAATTTGCAAGTTTTCCTAGTGGACTGGAAATAACCCCAATATTGAAAAATATTTTATAGTGTCCTTAATGAAAGGGCTGGGGGTAACATCAGCTTGGAATTACCCCATATGTTGAGTTTCACTCCTTTCATTGAAAATCTGAATAACAAAAATAGAGTAGTTGACATCAAACTGACAAGGCTCAATTCCTTTGCAAAGGGATTCTCAAACCTGATCTTTCCCTTTCTGTCAGAAAGTAACCAGTAAGGAACAATCCAAATGACATCACCACTAATTGAAACTGATGGAGTTGCTAAGATAACATTCTACAATTTAGTGTAAACACTGAAGAATGCTTCTGATGGTGTGTTACATTGGCAAGCCTGAAATTTGTTTTATAGGACTGACAAGGGTGACCTTTAAAATAATGTATTTGCTATAAAAAGGTAAGGAAACTCTTTATAACAAGAATTTATTGGTTACAAAATCACTTCCCTTCAAGTCATCTGATTACAATCAAAATAACCTACCAAGATGAAACAGTTTACCTGTGATCAATTTAATGCAGTAGTAAAATGCTAATTATGAGGGAAAACACATTCAAAGTGTGTGGTATTGTCTATAAAACTTACAGGGAATCTAACATTCAGCGATGTGTAGCACATATGGGTAAACAGATGGCTGAAAAATTATTTTAAAAACAGGACTTTTGCTTACAAAATATGGAATTGGGACAGCGTGATTGGAAAGCAAAGAAGATGTTATTTATGGTGAAGAAAGCTCATTGCAATAATTGGATTCTTGCTAAAGAGCAGATGAACAAAGAGTCAGAAAAAAGATGAGTTTATTGAAAAGGTATGTAAGGATAAATGATTCTCACAAAACACTTTTTCATCATTTCTATCACGTACCTTAGTTCTCCCAATACCATCTTCTCTGCTCCAATGGCTAATTTGCTTTACTTTTGTTTAACAGCAAGAGAGATAACAATAACCTGACTGCATCAGATTTCATTCAAATGAAATATTAACCCTTTTCCATTCTTTTGTTACAAATTTAAAGATTAAATCTATGGAAGAATGAAATGTTCACGTAGGTTGGAGGGAAGATGCATTATTATCCCCTCTAGATAAAGTCTTCACTTTGATTAAAAATTTAGAAATGAAAAAGGGGTAAAAGATATCTGTCTATATGCAGAAATTGGTTAAATGTTTTGGACTAAATCACCAAATAAGTTAAATAAAACAACTGGCTAGTAGCTGCTTAGTCAGCAATTTCATCAGAACCTTTCTTTGGAGATCTTCAATGACTTTGAGCAAAGAGTGAAAGAAAGATTCAAAAAGATCTACATTTGAAATCCAACCTAAATATTGACCAGCTACATGACCCTGAGCAAGACAATTTAAGCATTCTGTGCCTTATTTTCCACAAATTTAAAGTGAGAATAATTATATCTTCTTCAAGATAGCTGAGATCAAGTGAAATTAAATATGTAAAGCACTTTTCAAATATAAAAAGTATTGTATTAATGGCGATTGTGATGTAATGATTGAGCCTTTGAAATTGCAGTTCTAAAATTATTATATTATTATATTATTTTATATTTATTTTATTTTATTTTATTTATATTATATTTATTATTATATTATATTATATTATATATATTACTATACATGGGAAACTCAATAAACTCCATCTTACTCCACACCATGAAATTTGCATAAATGATAAGATATGAAAATAATCTATATTGGAAGGGCTATGGGAAGACATATAAACTAATGCAACTTTAATGGAGCTCTTTTAATTGGTTTAATTGGTTTAAAGAAATATTTTGGAAATATGATAAAAAGGTAATTGAACGTTATTTGATTCCATGATGCTAGTAGTGCTTCCTTTCCTAAGTAGGTTAATGACAAAAAATAGCTATATGTATCACAATTATCAAAGCAGCATAAATATTAGAAAAAAAAGGTTAGAAATGAAACATGAGTCTATCTTTAAAAAATTGTGGAGCAAATTTTCTTTTCTTTCATAGATTTATTTATTTTTAGTTTTCAACATTCATTTCCACAACATTTTGAGATACAAATTTTCTCCCCATCCCTCCTGATTACCCCCATCCCCAGTCTGCCCTTTTTTGTATTACCCCTCTGCTCCACCCTTATCCTTTTTCCCCTTTCTTGTAGGGCAAGATAGATTTCTATACCCCATTGCCTATGTATTTTATTTCTTATTTGCATGTAAAAACAATATTTAACATTTGATTTTAGAAATTTGAGTTCCAAATTCTCTCCCTTTTTCCTTCCCCACCCACCCTCCTTGAGAAAGTATGCAACTCAATATAGGTTATACATGGATTATTACACAAAACATTTCCATAATAGTCATTTTGTGAAAGACTAACTGTATTTACCTCCATCCTATCCTGTCCACAATTTATTCAGTTTTCTCCTTTTTACTTGCTTCTTTTCAAAACTGTTTTTTTTTATCTAATTACCCCTCCCCCAATCTGTCCTCCCTTCTATCATCACCCTCCTTATCTTCTCCCCCACCCCCCAGCCACTTTCCTGTAGGGTAAGATATCCAATTAATTGTGTATGTTATTCCCTCCTTAAGCAAAATCTAAAAAGAGTAAGATTCACTCATTCCCTTTCACCTCTCCCTTCTTCTCTTCCATTATAACAACTTATTCTAACCTTTTTTATGTGAAATAATTTATTCCATTCTATCCTCTTTCTCTTTCTCCCAATATATTCCTCTCTCACCCCTTAATTTTATTTTTTAGCTATCACACCTTCATATGCAACTCACTCTGTGGCCTCAGTCTACATATATACATATATATATATATATGCATATTCCTTTCAACTACCCTAATACTGAGAAAGGTGTCATGAGTTAAAAATATCATCTTTCCATTTAGTAATGCAAGCAGTTCAACTTTAATACATCCCTTATGATTTCTCTTTCCTGTATACCTTTTTCAGGCTTCTCTTAATTCCTGTATTTGAAAGTCAAATTTTATATTCAGCTCTGGTCTTTTCATAAAGAATGCTTGAAAGTCAGGGACAGAGCCAAGATGGCCAATGAAAAAAAGCTTCTTACCAGAGCTTTCTCACAAATTCTGTCAAATATCTTTAAAAAAGTGAATCTGAACAGATTTGAAGGAGTTAGAAGCCACTAGTAGACTGAACAGGGCAGGACTACCAGGCACAGAGAATAAAAGACCTCACCAGAATGCGAACAGAAGAGGAACCCAACCACTGAACTGGGCTGAGAGGGCTCTGAGCATGTGAAATATGGGAGCAGGAACAGGCCCAGGGGTTAAAGGGTGGGCTATAGGGGCTATCCCTAGACCTCAGCCCAGGACAGGTATCTTATTCTTTAGGGACTTGATTTCATCAGTGGATTTTTTTTTCATTTTTTCTTTTACCTCCCTAATTTGGTATTTAAAATCCTCCTTTAGCTCTTCCAGTGATGCTTTTTGGGCTGGAAACCAGTTCACATTACCTTTTGAGGTATCAGATGTGGATATAATGTCATTGTTATCCTCTTCCAAATTGGTATTTAGCTCCTGCCTGTCTCCATAAAAAGAATCAATGGTCCTTGGTTTTCTTGTGTTCTTTCTGTTGGTTAGCCTTTTCCTGGCTTTGCAATAAATTTCTGCTTTTGGGGCTCAGGGCTCACTGTCTCAGCTTTCTTATTCTCCTGAGGTGTGGGGGAGGGGGTCTAGCTGCCCGAAATCTCCTCTTCCCCTGGGGTTGTTTTCCAGTACTGTTGCTCTTCAGCAATGGTCTCAGCTCTTTGTTGTTCAAGCTGGGTGTCTGGCACTTCCTCTGGGGGAGCAAGAGTACATCTGGGCTCCTGGTGTTGACCCCTGCTGGCTCTGCCCCTCTTGGACTCAGGAACTCCCACTACTCGGCCACTGAAGCCCCACTTCTGTCTCCTCTATTCCAGCTTTTTTGTGTTTTTCTTTTTTTCCCCCTCGGAATTCTCTGGGTGGGGAGGGGAGGGATTAGAGCCCTTTACCCAGCCATTTTGTCTCCTGGAAGTCGAAGAAGCGTCCTTTGGGCTGCAAGCTACAGCAGTTGGTTTCTCACAGCCAGTCGCATTGTACTGCCTCTTGTCACTTCTGCAGGGTGCTGTCCTGTTTTGGGAGGCCTGGGGATCTCTGCTGGTTTCGGGCACCCAGCTTTCTCCCAGCCTGTCTCCCACGTGGGTTTCCCAGACAGCCGCTTCCGCTTTGGTACTGTCTGGGGCAGCTCTGCACACCGAGCGTTCTCCCAGCCCACAGATTTGTTCCTTCGGCCTTTCAGACTCTCCTGGCTGGGAAATTTGCCCCACTTAGACTGCTCGCAGTTTCTAACTCTCTCAAATCTGCTCAAATTCACTTTTTTATAGGAATCTGACAGAACTTGTGAGAGAGCTCCGTTAAGACACTGTTTTCATGTGGCCATCTTGGCTCTGGCCCCCAGCAAAAGCAGTTCTTATGGAAAGTTTTATATTTCTAAATACTTACATGAATAAAAAGGAGATTAATGAATTGGGCATGCAAGCGAAAAAAAGCTGGAAAAGGAACAAATTGAAAATCCTCAATTAAATACCAAATTAGAAATACTGAAAACCAAAGGAGAGATTAATAAAGTTCAAATCAAACTATTAAACTAAGAAACCAGTAAAACTGATTAACCTTTGGTCAATCTGATTTTTAAAAAAAAAGGAAAAAAAACCCAAATTGCCAGTATCAAAAATGAAAAGAGTGAATTCACTTCCAATGAAGAGGAAATTAAAACAATAATTGGAATTATTTTGCCCAATTGTATGCCCATAAATGTGACAACATGAGGGAAATGGATGAATATATACAAAAATATAAACCGCCCAGCTTAACAGAAGAGGAAATAAAATACCTAAATAACTCCATCTCACGAAAAGAAATTGAGCAAGCCATCAGTAAACTCCCTAGGAAAAAATCTCCAGGAACAGATTGTTTTACATGTGAATTCTATTAAACATTTAAAGAATAATTTATTCCCATACTTTACAGACTATTTGGGAAAATAGGTGAAGAAAGAGTCCTACCAAATTCTTTTTGTGACAGAAATATGATACTAATACCTAAACCAGGGACATTTAAAACAGAGAAAGAAAATTATAGACCAATTCCCCTAATGAATATTGATGCAAAATTAAAAAAATACATTAGTAAAAAGATTACAGCAACTTATTACAAGAATAATACGCTATGACCAGGTACAATTTATTCCAGGAATGAAAGTCTGGTTCAGTATTAGAGACCTATCAGCATAATCGAGCATATCGACGACATAACTAGCAAAAACCATATGATCATCTCAATAGATGCACAAAAAGATTTTGACAGAATGCAACATCCATCCCTATTATTAACACTTGAAAACATAGGAATAAATGAAGTCTTCCTTAAAATGATATGGAACATTTACCTAAAACTATCAGCAAGCATTATATGTAATAGGCATAAGCTAGATGCATTCCCAATAAGAACAGGGGTGGAAAAGGATGTTTATTATCACTCCTATTATTCAATTTGGTACTAGAAATGTTAATTTTAGCAATAAGAGAAGAAAAAGAAATTGAAGGTATTAGAATAGGCAAAGAAGAAACTAAGTTAGCACTCTTTGCAGATGATACAATGATTTACTTAGAGAATCCTAAGAATCAAGTAAAAAACTACTTGAAATAAAAAAAATTAGCAAAGTTGTAGGACATAAAATAAACCCATATTAATCCTCAGCATTCCTATATATTACAAACAAAGCCCAACAGCAAGAGATGGAAAGAGAAATTCTACTTAAAGTTACCATAGACACTATAAAATATTTGGGAGTCTACCTGAAAAGACAAACCCAGGGCCTATATTAACAAAATTATGAAACACTTTTCACACACTTAAAGTCAGATCTAAATAAATGGAAAAAAATATCAGTTGCTCACGGTTAGGCCAAGCTAATATAATAAGAAGGACTATTTTATCAAAATTAATTCGTTTATTCTGTGCCATACCAATCAAACTACCAAAAATTTATTTTACAGAGATGGATAAAATAATAACAAAATTCATCTGAATGAACAAAAGGTTCAGAATATCAAGGGAATTAAGGAACAGAAATGCTAGGGAAGGTGGCCTAGCCATACCAGATATTAAAGTGTACTATAAAGAAGCAGTCACTTCTGCTTGGTACTGGGTAAGAAACAGAACCTTGGAGCAATGGAATAGGTTAGGTACATGTGTCCATAGGGCTCCTTAGCACTTAGTTTAAGGAGTACACTTGAGGAGTTTGGATTTTGTTTACTTTGAGTGAAAGTACTTTCAGCTGTTAAGTGCTAAGCCCCAGGCCCAAAGCCCTATCAGGTGTGAAACCTGTGTGGGCATAGATTAATGACTTAAGAGGGGCCAACTCAGGAACCAATGGTCTCTGGTCTCTGGTCTTTGAGGCAGGGCTTGAGAATGCCAGAGGCTTGGCTTTGAGGAAAGGCCAGCTAAGAGACCTACTACAGTTGAAGCTGAAAAAAAGCCAAAGCAGGAGACCTGTGTGAACCCAGGAGTGGGAGCAAGGACTTGAGGCCAGTAAATATGATTTGGCTAAATACTATCTTGGTTCTCTGTGGCCTCCTGGTTACTCTTGTGAGACTGGCCTACTGGGCCTGGGGTTTTTTGGTCAAGATGTCAGAATGGGGAGGCTGGTTTGCTAATTTGTTGCTCTGGGGCCTAAATAAATGTTCTGTTGCTTTCTACTTAGAGAATCTCTCATACCTTGCGATTTCAAACCATTCAAATATATATATATATATATATATATAATTATATTTGAGATCATAAATTCAGCCTTCCTACTACAGTACACAAGACACAGTAGTCAAGAACTATAGCAGTCTACCTTTTGATAAACCCAAAGAATCCAGCTTCTGGGGTAAGAATTCACTATTTCACAAATACCACTGGGAAAACTGGAAAATAGTATGGCGGAAACTGGGCATAGCCCAATATCTTACAATGTATACCAAAATAAAGTCAAAAGGGGTTCATAATTTAGGAATAAAGGCTGATACTATAAACTAGTTAAGAGAGCAAAGTAGTTTACCTTTCAGATTTATGGGAAAGGAAAGAATTCATGACCCAGCAAGGGACAGAGTGTGTTGCAAAATGGATAATTATGAAATTCTCATTATGTTAAATTGAAAAGTGCTTGTATAAACAAAGCAATGCAACCAAGATTAGGAAAGCAGCAGAAAATTGGGAGAAAAATCTTTACAACCAGTTTCTCTGATAAAGCCCTCATCTCTAAACTATACAGAGAACTGAGCCAAATTTATAGTAATACAAGTCATTCCCCAATTGAGAAATGGTCAAAGGATATGAACAGGAAGTATTCAGAGGAAGAAATTAAACATATCTATAAGCATATGAAAAAATGCTCTAAATACTATTGATTAGAGAAATGCAAATCAAAACAACTCTTACGTACCGCATCTCTCCTGTCATTGGCTAACATGACAAAACAGGAAAATGATAAATGCTGGAGAAGATGTGGGAAAATTGGAACATTGTTACCTTGCTGGTGGAGTTGTGAATTGATACAACCATTCTGGAAAGCAATTTGGAACTATTCCAAAGGGCTATAAAAATGTGCATATCCTTTGCCCCAGCAATACCACTTCTAGAGCTATATCATAAAGAGATCATACAAGTGGGAAAAGAACCAGTATGCACAAAAATATTTATAGCAGCCCATTTTGTGGTGGCAAAGAATTGGAAATCAAGGGAATGCTCATGAATTGGGGAATGGCTAAATAAATTGTGATATATGAATGTAATTGAATACTATTGTGCTATAAGAAATGAGGAGCAGATGGACTTCATCATAACCTGGAATGACTTATACCAACTGATGCTGAGTGAGGGGAGCAGAACCAGGAGATCATTATACACAATTACAGACACACAGTATCTATAAGGATTAACTTTGATAGACTTGACTCCTCTCATTAATGCAAGGTTCAAAGACAGCTCTGAAAGACTCATGATGGAAAAAGTTATGCACATCCAAAGAAAGAACTATGGAATCTGAATGTAGAGTGAGGCAAACATTTTGCTCTCTTTTATTTTCTTTCTTTTTTGGTTTCATTTCTTCTTTCTTATGATTCATTCCATTGGTTATAATTCTTCATTTCAACTAGACTATTATATAAATAAGTTCAACGTGAAGGTATATGTAGAACTTAAATTAGATTATATGCCATCTTAGAGGGTTGGAGGAAAGGAGTGGGAGGGAGAGAAAATTTGGAACCCAAAAAACTTGTGGAATTGAGTGTTGTAAACTAAAATTAAAAAATAAATTTATTAATGAAAAAAATAATGCTTGAAAGTCCTCTATTTCATTGAAAATGCATTTTTCCCCTGAAGTATTATACTCAGTTTTGCTGATTAGGTGATTCTTGGTTTTAATCCTGGCTCCTCTGACCTCCAGAATATCATATTCCAAGCCCTTCTATTCCTTAAGGTAGAAGTTGCTAAATCTTGTGTTTCCACAATACTTAAATTGTTTCTTTCTGGATGCTTGCGATATTTTCTCCTTAATCTGGAAACTCTGGAATTTGGCTACAATATTCCTAGGAGTTTTCTTTTTGGGATCTTTTCCAGGAGGCAATCGGTTGATTTTTTCAATTTCTGTTCACATTGACTTCTATTTTTTTCATTCTTTTAATTCTCTTTTGTGATTTCTTGATTTCTCATGAAGTCATTAGCTTCAATCTGCTCCATTCTAATTTTTAATCAATTATTTTCTTCAGTGAGACTTTTGACCTCCTTTTCCATTTGGTCAATTCTGCTTTTTAAGGTATTCTTTTCCTCATCAGCTTTTTGGAGCTCCTTTGCCATTTGATTTAGTCTATTTTTAAGGTGTTATTTTCTTCAGTTTTTTTTGGAGTCTCCTTTAGCAAGCTGTTTACTCATTTTTCGTGATTTTCTTTGATTGCTCTCATTTCTCCTCCCAACTTTTCTTCTATTTCTCTTACTTGATTTCCTTAATCCTTTTTGTGCTCTTCCATGGCCTGAGACCAATTCATATCTTTTTTCAAGGAGGATTTTGTTGTAGGATCTTTGACTCTGTTGTCTTCTTCTGGCTTTATGTTTTGATCTTCTTTGTTATCAAAGTAAGATTCTGTAGCTTGAGTTTTTTTTACATTGTCTGCTCATTTTCCCAGACAATTACTTGACTTTTGAGCTTTTTCTCAAAGTATGACTCTGCTTCCAGAGTGGAGATTGCTCTTTCCCAAGCTTCAGGAGTTTTGTGCTGCTGTTTAGGAGCAACTTGTAGGCATCTGTAAATTTTCAGTACTTTTGAAGTGATATGATCCAAGGAGAGGTGCTCACTCCTCTCCTGGCCTGTGATCTGGTCTGTGAATGACATCAAGCAATCTTTTCTGTCTTTGAACAGAAAGAAGTGTCCCTCTCCTCAGCCACCACAAACTCTGACACACCAGTGCTCCTTCTCACCCCAGGACAATGACTCGGGAGTGCAACCCAGATTCAAGCAGGGCAAAGTAAGAGAATCCTGCCTCAGAACCAGAAAAGAGATCCCTGTACTCCTGCTCTGATCAGCCTCTTCATCCCCCCACCACCTGTGGGCTTGGAGCTCTGGAAGCAGAGATGCTGCTGCAGCTGCAGCCACTTCTGGTGCCCAACCCTTCCTTTACCCAGGTCGAACAGAATTTTCCCACTGATCTGCTAAGTTGTCTTTAGCATTCGTGGGTTGAGAAATCTGGAAATCGCAATAGCTACCAGCGATTCAGTACCCTCAGGCCTGCTCTAGTCCCAGTCTGTGCTGGCATCACCCATATATGACTGCGCTACACTCTGACAAATACTTCTCATTTATTGTTCAGGCTGTCTAGGGCTAGAGGCTCATTTCTCTCTGTCATTTTGTGGATCCTGTAGCTCTGCAATTATTTTAGAGTCATTTTTTCAGGCTTTTGGAGGGATTTTGGGGAGCACTCAATTAAGTCCCTGCTTTTACTCCACAATCTTGGCTTCCCCACCCCCAACTCCGGAGCAAATTTTATTACTAAAGTTCTAAATCTTAATACCTTAAAACCAAATATCAAATCTTTAAATCAAACTTGATCTTCAGAAAAACTCACACAGGTAGTAATGTATTATTAAAACTCACTTTCCAGATGAGGAAATTAAGACTTCTATATAAGACTCTATAAGACAACAGAGGCAAAGATCCTGCAACAAAACCCTCCTTGAAAAAATAAGAATTGGTCTCAGGTCATGGAAGAGCTCAAAAAGGATTAGGGAAACCAAGTAAGAGAAATAGATTTCCTAAATGATTTATGTCTATTCACAGAGTAAGTGTCAAAGGCTCCATGTTGTGATATTGTTTTTTAAGTTCCTTGCTGTTATTATAAAGTGTGCTGAATTATTTTAGGAGTTGCTTGCTGCTTGGATGGGCTGGACTTATTGGCTATGGGATCTGGTGCTCTGATAGCTCAATAAAGATTTTACTTCTTCTGTCTTCTATAAGGAGAGTCTCTCATATTTTGCGATACATAATTACATAAGCATATTCACAACTATAATTGATGTTGTGTTTATTGCCTTGCTTAAACAGTCTATCATACTTAACTTTTTCTAAAATTCTGTTCATCCCCTTAATCTTCTTATTTAATTATTGGTTAAATTTATCTAGTTCTAAGAGGGGAAGTTTGAGGTCTATAAAGCCTATAGGTCTATAAAACCAGTAAGTGGTTTCCTTTTTGATTGCTATACCATTTGGCACATAAATATTTAGTATTGATAAGATTTCACTATCTATGATATCTTTTTAGGAAAATGTAGTTTCCTGCTCTTTTAATTTTTTTTTTGTTTTTGCTTTGAATGAGAGCATGCTTGCTACCCCTGCCTTTTTTTTTAACTTCATCTGTAATATAACAGAATCTGTTCAAGCTTCTTATTTTACTTTTCCTTTTACTTTACTTCCAACAACTCATTCAGCCTTTTCTTTAAATATTTAGCTTCTCTATCATTATATGTATATACTGAGTATTGGTATTAGTTTACAATCTATAGTACTGTACAGAATAACATAGTCTGTTTATCCCTCTTCATCTATTATATATTTTTTTTCTATTGCAGTCTCTGAGGTCATGATTGCTACCCTGCTGGTTACTTCAACTAAAGGATAATAAATATTGCTTTAGTCTCATCTAATGCATTCATTGACTATGCTACCACCAGTGCCTTTCTCTTTAAGATTATCTTTCATCTACTATGTAAAAATATTGCATGTTCTCATGTATTTACATGTTGTCTCCTCTACTACAACATAAGGCATTTGGAGTGTGCTATGTGTGTGTGTTTGTCTTTCTGTATTTCTCTCTCTTTCTCTCTGTCTTTCTCTCTCTCTCTCTCTCCCTCTCTCTCTCTCTATATATATATACATATGTATATATATATATGTATATGTATATACATATACTCATGCATATACACATACACACAAACATGCATACATACACAAATATGTGTGTATATTGCTTGTAAGCATGTGTGAGTATATGTGTGTGCCCACTACTTAGTACAAAATCTGCTATAGCAAGCACTTAAATTTGACTTCGTTGCACTACAGGGTCTTTACTTCCTCATTTTTCCCTCCCAGTATTTCAGAAGTAGGGAGAGGTACTTGAAATCCTTACAAATGAAATCCACTAGGACATGTCAGGGAAGGAGCTTCTTCTGCTAACCTTTTCTATCTCTCTCTTCCTTTGTGGGAGAAAAGGATGAAGTTTTATCTCCAGCAACTGAGCTCATTCCCTCAGAAACAAATGGGTCTAATCAGCTCATTTTTCTAAGGGATATCAACATGAGATTTGAATTCAAGTTTTAGTATTTTGTCAGAGAGAATTATAAAATCTTTTTATGAAACTAAACTAAAATTTGAAAACCCCCATGGAGGGTTTTTAAGCTCCCATAACAGACGTTAAGCATCAGAGCATAGTCAATAAAGTAGAAAATACATTAGGGGCATCACCCTCACAAACTGTGATCTTAGGTTGCAACATGCCAATGAACAGTAGAAACAAATTCATTTTTAAAAAAGATAGGTTTTCAAAATAACATCAACAGACATGAATAAGAAAAATAAGATGAAGTGATGGCAATTCACCCTTCTCCCTCACCATCTCTCTAAAGAGAGGAATAAGAGAGGGAAAGAAGAGGCATCTCAGCTGCTGAGGGGAAAGAGGGCCTTCCTCCAGTCAAGGTACTATCATCTGCTCTGGCTGCCATAGAAGATGGTTGGCCACCACTTGGGGAGTTATGTTGTTTTCCATCCCATTTGAATATTCTCTCCTCAACTAAAGCTCTAGCTCCTTTTCCAGTCTTATTGCATCCAAATCTATGCCTCTCTGACATCAAACCTCCTCTTGTTTTCAGTTCTTGTACCCTCTTCTCCCAAATTGCCAAAAGCCATGATCCAGAACTGCTATATTCCCAGACTCCCAGCTACATTAGTTACTGGAAATTTGCAGAAGAGTGTATGGTGGTACATAGATATGTCTCCAATCTTCTAGGGACATAAATGCCTAAAGATCAACATACAATCATGATAAAACTAGAACAGATGAAGCAAAAAAAAACCCCTCATATATATGTGAATATACATGTAGATATATACATACATATTTATATGTGGATATGTATTTTTTTTACTTTTTCTAGTTTTGTCTTCACATCAACATTTTAAGTGCTATGATTGTCATCTTATACTTTTGCTACGTAATACACAGTAGTACATACTCTTTAAGAATGTCATCATTTCCCTGGTGTCATGGTCCTCTTCAAAAATGAAGAACAAACACAACCTATAAGTAGACCGAGCTGTATGAAAGGGGACCCAGCTAGTTGGGTAGCTCAGCTAGTCCTCTCTCTCTCTCCTTTTCCCCCTCCCTCTCCTTCTCCTTCTCCACTCCAAAGGAAGGAAAATTTTGATGGCCAGAAGCTCTCCACTTAACTTGGTGTTTACTGGCTAGATTTTTGCCTGCCTGCCTGTCTTCCTTCCTTCCTTCCTTCCTTCCTTCCTTCCTTCCTTCCTTCCTTCCTTCCTTCCTTCCTTCCACAAAACCTTAAACCCAGTTCACTCTTCAGCTCACATATAGGTGCCTACCCAAGCTTCACTTAATGGCTGCATTTTGAGCCCTCTTGGCTTAGAGTGAATGTCAATCGTAACTGTTTCTCTTTGGAACAGCAACCCTGAGGGTCTTCCCCACCCAGATTGATTTTTTCCCTTTTTTTCTAACTAAAGGGGCCATCTCTTGACCCACTTCTTAAAGAGGCCTACTCACTGAATGGGCATTACCTCACTCTAAATGAGTACATGAAAAGGCCTGAAACTAAAAGGGCCAGGGTCTCCCATTGCATCTTGTGTCATCTCCAGTTATACTGATGAATATCAGATTACTGGATCTAGATGGTTCTGGAGGAGAAAGTGAGGCTGGTGACCTTCCACAGCCCTATCTCCCTCAAATCAAAGTCAACTGCAAGTCATGTCATCATTTCCCTGATGTCATGGTCCCCTTAGAAAATGAAGGACAAACATAACAACAACAACACAGTGCATAGCACATAGTAGTCTTTAAATAAATATTGTTGATTATCCAAATAGAAGATTCCACTAATGCCTTTAAAATGTAATTCAGTTTTTAAAGAAACAGAATTTATAAGCAAATTTTCAGGAATGTACTTACTATATAAAACGGCATACATATCTAATGCATTAGTGAGAGTTGGTTGAATTTTCCATGGAAAATGACATTTTCAGAATAAGGAATAATAAAAGAAATTGGGACAGAATTTGTTTTTATCTCATTCAATCAGCTAAAACAAAATTAGAGTATAAAATAATATTGCAGATGAAAAGGGCTAAATCTGTGCATCAACCAAATATGCAAGTTGTTGCCTTAAAAGATGATAGATAATAATCTGCCAGAATGAAGACACTAACACAGTATGTTATTGAAACTGGAACTTATTTTGTCTTTTCTGATAAATAAGATTTAAGTGAAACTACACAGGGAAATTTATTGTCTTTTCACATATATACATATATATAGTACGCATGTATACACATATATAACATATATAACATTCTATATGAGCACACATAAATATAAATATAATTTGATCACTAGTATTTTAATCTTTATACTATTGTATGATTTAGCATATATTTTATATTTTTTCAATCCTACCTCTACAAAGCAAGCAAAAAACTTCATTCTGCAGATCATTCTTATCTATTTTGTCTAAATTAAGTATGTGGAGAAAGTCTTTTGTCTTTCTACCCATAAAGCATTCTAACTCATTTACCTCACTTTTTCTAAGGTATCTGTATCTGGTGCAGGTTCTTCCAAATTTATTATAAACAAAAGTTTCTTCCCCTGCTATTATTTTCAGGTACTGAAATATTTGTGTTGGCAAATCTCCTAACAATTTGACCTTACAACAACTCCTTAATGTTCCTAACACTGTCTTCTAATTCATTCCATTTAAACAACACAATATTATGGTTACATCTTAAAACAGATCATGTCTCATAACTGAGCTACTTTCATGATTTCAATTTTTAAAAAGTTTTCATTTTTCATTTTTATATTTTTCCAAATTACATGTAATAATTTTAAATATTATTTTATTTTTCACATTGAGTTCCAAATTTTTTCCCTTGTTCCCTCTTTGAGAAGGTGAGCAATTTGATAGTGATTATATGTGTACAGTCATGCAAAACATATTTCCATATTAGTCATATTGAGAAACAAAACAGACCTCCCACCCCACCCACCAAAAATATGAGAACAAGAAAGCTAAAAAATGTATATTCTTTGATTTGTATTCAGATTCCATCAGGTCTTTCTCTGGAGGTGGTTGGCATTTTTCACTGTAAGTCTTTCAGGATAGTCTTGGATCATTGTATTGCTGAGATTAGCTAAATCATTCACAGTTGATCATCATACAAAGTTACTGTTAGTGTGTACAATGTTCCTCTGATTCTTCTCATTTCACTTTGCACCAGTTCAATATAGATCTTGCCAATATTTTTTTTTTCTGAAATCAATGCCCTTGTCATTCCTTAAAGCACAATAGTACTTATCACAATCATATGCCAAAACTTCTTCAGCCATTCCGCAAATGATGAACATCTCCTTAATTTCCAATACTTTCCCACCACAAAAAGCTGCAATAAATATTTTTGTAGATATAAATCCTTTTTCTTTTTCTTTGATCTCTTTGGGTTACAGACCTAGTAGTGATATTGCTTGGCAAAAGGGGTGGTATCATTCTATACCCTGTTGAGCATAGTTCCAAACTGTTTTCCAGAATGGTTGAACCAATTCACTACTCTGCTAGCAGTTCTTTAGTGTACCAATTTTGTTTCCTAATCCCCTCTACTATTTGTCATTTCTTATAGGTGTGAGGAGGTACCTCAGAGTTGTTAAATTTTATTTTTGACAGAAATTTTCCCCTTTATTTCCTTATTTAAGGCCCAACCCCTATAAAAAAAAAGTCAGTCTCCAAAGGACATGACTGATTGCTAAGATTGTTCTAGCCCTCTAGGAAAATGCTCTTCAATCTTGGGTGGAAGCAGACCCAATTAGGACACCTCGATTCTCTTTAGAGTATAAGCAGAATCCAGTCTGAGTGTGTTGTTACTCTAGGAAAATGGGATCCTGTACTTGTGACCCTCCATTAGAATTTAAGATTACTCAATTCATGAAGAAGAAAATCAACCAAAACGATCTGGATGGAGATGGACTCTCCACTCAGATAGTTGGGGGTGTCTAAGTCTCGTGATCAAGCCATGTTTTCAGCAAGAGCAGCTAAAGAATCTCAGCCCACTTCTTCATTAAATGTCAACCCATGAGGGTTGATTTTACCTTATCAAAGCCTTCCCCTTTCAAAAAAAGTATTTAAAACATTCAGGCTCTCCCTTGGTTAGTCTTTGGTTTCTGAGAGAAAACAATGACCATTTTTTTTTGTTGATTGCTGATTAGCCTAATACCTAAGTTGATTATTAATTACACAGAAACTCTCTCTCTCTCTCTGGCTTTTTAATTAACACAATTTATGTAATCAGTAGTGATTTAGAGCAATTTTTCATATGGCTATAGGTAGCTTTGAGTTCTTCTGAAAACTACCTGTTAATAACCTTTCAGCATTTACAATTAGGGAATGGCTTTCATTTTTTTTATAAATCTTATTCAGTTCTATGCCCAGCTTATATTTGAGAAATGAAACCTTTAACAGAGACATTTACTGTATTTTTTTTTTACTATGACTTTATTATCTATTTTATCATGATGTAGTTTCTCTGGTTATGTCTTTTAATTAGGTCTGTTTTTGCTTTTTTTTGTAATCATCATGGCTTCCAGCCTTTTTTTAACTCCAGTTGAATTATATTAGATTCTGCTCCAGCCTTTTATTTTGACTCTGTGTGTGCGTATGTGTGTGGGTGTGTGTCTTTCTGTTTCAAGTGTCTTGCAATTGATACATGGTTAGATTCTGGTTTCTAATCCATTCTGCTGTCTGCTTCTATGTTAGTGGTGAGATCACCCTATTTACATTCATAGTTAATATTGCTGGGTATTTCCCACCATCTCATTTTCTTCTGTTTTTTTTTCTCTCTATCCTGTCCTCCTTAAAAGTCTATTTTGCTTCTAGCCTTTGCTTCTCTTAATTAGCCCTCCATTTTATAATCCTCATTTTTTTTCTTATTTTCTTCCTCTCCTATTTTTCTATTGGGGCAGTCACATTTCTGTACTATGTATATTATATATATATCTATGTATCTATATATCTATATGTCTATCTACATATATATATACATATATATAGATATAGATATAGACATGTATATATTTTCTCTGTTTAAATTAATTTAATGAGATTGAGGTAAAAGCATCACCCAGTAACCAACCACTTTCCTTTGTATCACAAAAGTTCTTCCTCGTGCATCTCTTCTCAAAGGTAAAATTTTCTCCATTCTCCATTTTCTTTCCCTCTCCTCTGAATACATTCCTTGTTCTCACCTTTTCAATTATTTAGATCATTCCAAAATAATCAATTTATACCCATACCCTCTGTCTGTGTAAACTTTTTTAACTGCCCTAATAATGATAACATTCCTAGAAGTTAACATGTATCATTTTCCCATATAGGAATGTAAGCAGTTTTCATGTTTAACTTTTTATGCTTCTCTTAAATCTTGTGTTTAAATGATAGATTTTCTATTCAGCTTGGTTTTTTTCAACAGGAATACTTGAAAGCCTTCTATTTCATTTAATATCACCTTTACAAAGGTCTCACACAGGCAGTCCTCTGCTCTGCCTGGGTTAGTATGTGGTCAGCTGTCTGCTTTTTCTCTCACCTCAACAACCACTCCCTTCTGAGTCTGTACAAAGGCAGTTCTCTGATCGTGTTTCAGGGCTCCACATACAATACAATGTTGGGACATCTGCTCCTCCAGCACAGTCCTGGGCTGAGCTAATCCACTCAAGCCCTGGCTTTGGCCATCCCACCTCCCCTGAGCCTCTACTTGTTTTTCTCCCACAACCTCTGCTCTGGCCTTTCTCCTCCAGTTCTAGTAGGGTAGGGAGGGGGAAGGAGAGGTTATCTCCCATGGCCTCTGCTCTGGGGACCCAGGAAAGCACTCCCACCACTGCTATTTGCCTGTTTTCCTTCTGGCCTCTGCTGCTCCTGGGGCTCCACAGAACCATAGCCACCATAAGTATAAAGACCAAACAATTGGGAAACAGTCAACCACTATCCCAGTCCCCTCAAACCCCATATTTTCATTTTAATCTGAAAATCCTGCCAACTATGCCATTTTGTAACAGCCATGCTACTTGTTGCTACTGTGGCTGTGTAAGATCAATAACGCCAGCACACTGGAGGACTGCTAGCACAAATTATTTGATCTGCCTTTCTAAGGAAAGCAACTTTGAGCAGTTTACAATCTCAATTTAATTAAACATACATAGATCATTCACTTAGTTCAGGGCAAAAAGCCAGAACCCCGAACTTCAGAGAGAATACAAGCAGAAATCACAAGCATACATTATATAAACAAAGCAAAATAACACAGACTTCTAGCTATCTGCCCAAGCAATACAAAAACAGTTGCCAGAGAGAGAAGCAACAACATCTGGGTTTTTCAAAGGTGGGGAGGGGTGAGAGGGGACAGTGATGGTTACTCAGAGTCTTACCTGGTGAAATCACAAGACACTCTTCCAGTGAATGAGAGCCCCCAAACAAAACTCCAACCTCAGATCTTATATACCCTTCTCAGGGTCAGAGGGCATCATTACCATGAAACTCATACTCATGTGACCTAAGCTTTCTTGTGATTTAAGCAGGTCATCAAAAACTGTTGATTCAATCAAAGAAACAAAGGCAAGACTCCTCAAAGTCACTTGATTACCTCAGTGCTGAGAAGCACTCAAACAAAAAACAGCAAAAAGTCACACTTTGCTTGCCATTACATTTTAAATGCAAAACTCAGAAGTACTTGATTACCTTAGCTTTCCAAAAGAGAAAACAGTAAAAAAAAACAAGTCCCAGTCTTCTTTGCATTACACCTGGGAACAGAGCTCAACTTTAGACACCATGAAACAGTCTAAAAGCATGAGCACAAAGCAAAAAAAGAACTTGACCATAGAAAGCTACTATAGTGACAGGGAAGATCAAAACAATAACTCAGAAGAGGACAACACATAGGAATGCTTACATGTGACACCTCGAAGGGGAATATGAATTGGTCTCAGGCCCAAAAAACCTTCTTGGAAGAGCTCAAAAAGGATTTTAAAAGTCAAATTAGAGAAGTAGAAGAAAAATTGAGAAAAGAAATAAGAGTTATGCAAGAGAGAGTCAACATCTTGAAAAAGGAAGGACAAGAACTGACAGAAGAAAGTAATTCCTTAAAAAATATAATTGGCCAAACGGAAAAATAAATCCACCAAAGAAAATAACTTCTTTAAAAGGAGAATTGGCCAAATGGAAAATAAGGTACAAAAGCTAACTAAAGAAAATCATTCTTTAAAAATTAGAATGAGGCAAGTGGTAGCTAATGACTCTACGACACATCAAGAATCAATAAAAAAAAAAGCAAAAGAATGAAGAAAAATAGATACAAATATAAAATAACTCACTGGAAAACAACTAACCTGGAAAATGAATCTAATTTTAAAATTACTGGACTATGTGACAGTCATCATCAAAAAAGACTGTGGACAACATTTTTAAAGAAATTAACAAGGAAAACTACCCTGACATCATAGAACCAAAGGGTAAAAGAGTCATTGAAAGGATCTACCAATCACCTGTAAACAAGATCCCAAAATATAGTCCCAACTCCTTTGCCTTCCAGAATATCATATTCCTCCATTTTTTTTTTATTGTGGAAGCCTCTGGAGCTTCTGTGATCCTTACTGTTGCTCTACCATATTTGAATTGTTTTTCTTCTGGATGCTTGAAGTATTTTCTCCATGACATGGAAGCTCTGGAATTTGGCTACAATATTTCTAGAAGTTTTTATTTTGGGATCTCTTCCAAAAGTTGATTTTTTTTTCTTTTTTGATCCTTTTTTTCAGGGAGGAAGGAAGGGCAACTGGGGTTAAGTGACTTGTCTGAGGTCACAGAGGTAGTAAGTGTGTTAAGTGTCAGAGGCCACATTTGAACTCAAGTCTTCCTAAGGATTTCTTTTAATGTCTATTTTACCATCTGGATCTAAGCTATCTAGTAATTTTTTCCTTTATAACTTCTTGAAATATAAAGTCTAGTCACTGTCTTTCATCAGGACTTTCAGGTAGTCCAATAATTTTTAAATTATCTCTCTCCATTCTGTTTTTAAGGTCAGTTATATTACTGATGAGATATTTCACAATTACTTTTTTCATTCTCTTTATTTTGTTTTATTGCTTTTTGATGTATCGTGGAGTTATTAGCTTCCTCTTGCCCAATTCTAATGTTTTAAGAATTATTTTCTTCAATAAAGTATTGTACTTCTTTTCTTCATTTGACCGATTTTGCTTTTCAAGGAGTTTTCTTTAGTGGATTTTTGTTCTTCTTTTGCCACTTGACCCATTTTGTTTTTTAAGGTATTTTCTTCATTATTTTTATTCCTCTTTTACCAAGTTATTCATTCCTTTTTCATCGTTTTCTTGTATCACTCTCATTTCTTTTCCCAATTTTTCCTCTACCATTCATATCTCTTCCTTTAACTTTTCTAGAAATTTTTGTTTGTTTGCAGTCTAATTAGCATTTTTTTTCTTTGAACCTTAGATTATAGCTGTTCTCACATTGTTTTCTTCTTTTTTTTTCTTTTTTTTATTATTTTTTTTAATTTATTTTTGACATGTTTGGTTTTCAGCATTGATTTTCACAGGCGTTTGAATTACAAATTTTCTCCCCATTTCCGCCCCCCCCCACTCCAAGATGGCGTACATTCTGGTTGCCCTG
>CM053624.1:205878532-205903083 GCA_028646595.1 Phalanger gymnotis
CCTAGTTATACCTGGAAGTTATATGGGACTCCATGCCTTCTTGGGGAGGGAGGCGGGGAGGGAGGGAAGAAAATCTGGAACCCAAAATTATGTAGAACTGTTTGTTGCAATCTAAAAATAAAAAAAAAAATTAAAAAAAGGCTAAAAAAAGAGAAAGACTTGTATGTCTACATTTCTATATCTACATATCTATTTATCTGTCTATGTTTTGCTGTTGGCAAAGAATTAGAAACTGAGGGGATACACATCATTTTGGCAATGGCATAACAATTGATGAATATAATTACTATGAGTGTTATTGTGCTATAAAAGAAAATAATGAGCAGTATGGTTTCAGAAAAACCTAGAAACACTTTTGTGAACTTGTTCAGTGTGAGGATAAGAAAACCAGAACACTGTACACAGTCACAACAATATTGTAAGGATGATCAACTTAGAATGACAACTATTCTCAGATCAAGAAAAATGTTATCCACCTCCAGAGAAACAACTGATTGAGTCTGAATGCAGATCAAAGCATACTTTAAAAAAAAAAACTTTCTTTTTCTTTCTTTTTTTTATCTGTGCTTGCTTCTTAAATGTAGCTAATGTGGAAATGTTTTACATGACTGAACATATATAATCTATATTAAATTGCTTGCCCCCTCCAAGAGGGGAGACAGGAGGGAGAAAAATTTAGAACTCAGCTTAAAATATTAGTGTTAAAAATGTTTTTACATATAATTGAAAAATATAAAAATTAACTTAAAACAGAAAATGGTCATATTAATGCATGGTTGGTGGTGCTATGAATTATTCCAGCCAGTTAGGAAAACAATTTGACATTATGCCCCCAAGGGTTTCTGAATCATAGACACCTTTGACCCAGTGATGCTACCACTACTAGCCTTATGCCTCAAAGAGATTAAAAAGGATGAAAAAGACCCATTAGTACAAAAGTATTCTTTTGTAAAAAACAATAGAAATTGTGGGAGTATCCATCAATTGGGGAATGCATAAACAAACTATGGTATATAAATATAATGGGATACTGTTGTGTTCTAAGAAAAGGTTAAAAAAGACAGTTTCAGAGGAGCCTAAGAATATTTTTTATGAACCAATATAAAAGAATGTGGGCAGAACAAAGAGAAAAAAATATACAATAACGAAGTATTGCAAAGACAATTTTGAAAGTCTTGGGAACTCTATTTAACATAATGACCAATTATAGTTAGAAGGAGTCATAATGAAATGTGTTTCTTATTTCTTGACCAAGAGGTGATAGACTTTGGATGCAGAATTAGACCTTATTTTGGAAATGATCAATATGACTTTTTTTTTCTGGACTATGCATTTTTAAGAAATGTTTTGTTTTCTGTTATTTTTCCCAACAACAGAGGGGTATTTGAGGGAAAGGAAATAGATTTTCATTCACTGAAAAAAATTAAACAATTAGGAATATAAATAAATACTAATTGCTTCACTAAAATTCAGAATAATGTTGATTATTATATTATTGCATTAATTAGGAATTTCAAAATCTTTTGTATTAGGGAGTTGATAAATTCTGAAATTTATTGTATTCAGTCTAATTGAAATAACTAGAGTTGACTTTTATCTGAACGAATGAATGTGTTTTGTAGGTGACTCGCCTTTCAAAACTTTATGTTATGTGGGAGGCAGGGGAATCTAGGCAGTGCAGTGGATAGAGCACTTGGCCTGGAGTCAGGAAAACTCATCTTTGTGAGTTCAAATATGGTCTCAGACACTTACCAGCTAGGTGACCCTAGGCAAAGTCACTTAACCCCTTTTGCCTCAGTTCCTCATCTATAAATTGAGCTGGAGAAGGAAATGACAAACCATTTCAGTGTCTTTGCCCAAACAACAAGAACAAACCTAAATGAGGTCATGAAAATCAGACACTACTGGACTACTCAACAATAAAAACAAGAGGTAGGGTCAGGTATTATGGAAAGATCATGGTAATTGACATCAGAGGATGAGAGTTCTAATTTCTATTTTTCTGTTTACTATTTATTCTTTCTAGTTTCATTTTCCTCAATGATGAAAAGAGGCATTTTTGGTGAGATGCTGTCTGTGGCCTCTTCAAGCTTTATATCCTATGATTCCATATGATCATGCATCACAAATTATTGACGTATACAGACTAAGGGGCAGCTTGGTGGCACAGTGAGTAGAGCACTGCCCTGGAGTAGGGAGGACCTGAGTTCAAATCCAGCCTCAGACACGTGACACACTTACTAGCTGTGTGATCTTGGGTAAGTCACTTAACCCCAATTGCCCTGCTTTCTCCCCTCCAAAAGTAAAACAGACATATACAGATTGAGGCACCACTACAAAAGCAAACACTTTTCTAAGTTAACAATCCAATTAAAACTCTTCAATCATTACTAAGTGCCAGAGTTTGTAGTTTATGCATTTTCTAAATGTTATCTTTTTATTGAATTGGCACTAATCATTCAACTCAAAACAAAAAAATATAAAAACATAGAAAGAAACATATAAAAATACATACCCTGTAGGCTCTAGTCATATATTTTGTCCTTTAAGTCTATAAGATGGTGTATAATTTCAACAAAGATCCTACCACATATCAGAACCATAGTTTGGAATTGTAATAATGTAGTCAGATAAAAACATTTCATTAGTTAAACACAATGGAAAAAGTTGAGTATCTGAGGAAGTTATTCAGGCCTAAATCTGGTAGTACTTCCAAGCACCTTCAAAACATGGCAGTTGGTTTCTGACAAATTCAGTGGCATTGTTCCAATAAAGTTAAGTGGAGTAAAGAAAACAAATACAAAAAATATATTTTTTAAAATTGCTACATTTGTACTATTTCATTGCATTATTACAAGATCTAATTTACCAGTACCATGAGTAGGCATATCATTTCATAACATTTTTCAAATATACACAAACATATATAGATATATACATATATAATACTCATTTATATTTGTCTTCTATTTCTCAACAATAATTATTCAGAATACTTTGAAGTTGTTAACACAGTAAAAGTTCTTGCTTGCCATAAACAACTATATAAAAAAATTTCCATTCTTGACTAATGATTAAGTTTGGTTTTGAGTATTTTACTGTAACATTTCCCATTCCCTCTTACCTTCCCTACAATGATACTTGAGAAATTCATAATTTTATCAATTACATGCACACTACATGAATGGAGTTCGTAAAACACATTTCTATAACGTAACCTGGCATCACACACAAAATACATATGGTATCAGTTTAAAGATGAAACAAATAATTAATTTGATTTCAGTGAAATACATTTAAGGAAGGATAGATAATTCTCACAGAAAAATCCATATTTAGGATTTTTAGGGAAAATGAGAAGCTTATTATTGAATAATCAATTGGGTCATAATTATTAAAATGTTTAATTAATTATGAGACTTTCCCTCTTTGTAATGAAAAACGCCCTAGTGTGGTAGATAGAGAATGAGCTTTCTTAAGAGAAACTGGGTGAAAGTCCTGTTTATAACAAATAATATGTGACACAATGGGACCCCTTCCTAGAAGTAAAACCATAACTACTTAAAGAATGGAGCAAAATTCATGTAATTTTTTTCCTTCAACTGAAAAATTTTTAATATGAAGAAAAATGAGCAAGAAGAAAATCCACTAACTGCATTGGGAACACATCTTTTTTTTTAAAAAAAAGATACCAGGGAGAATATGCTATTTTCAGAGGAGAAGCCCTCTTTTCTTTTAAAATTTGCTTGACCACCCCCACCTCAATATTTACCTAGCCTACATAATACAGGCAACCACACTAACAAAAGGTGCAATATACCCTTCTCTTCCTGATTGTAAAAATAACAAAGCTACATGATTGACAGGAACTTACTTTCCTCCAAACACTACATTTAAGCACCTGCATTTATCATACTCCTACCTACTGGTCATCAGCAGTATATACTTCCTGTTCAGAAATTCAGCTGATGTACTGCTAACCCATTTTATAAAACAGAGTTTCAAAAATCATTCAACCTCTCAAGCATGACCCCGTGATGTTAATGCTAAATATATGGATTTGGGTCATATAAGATAGAAAGGAAGAAAAAAAAGAAAGAAAGAAAGAGAGAGAGAGAGAGAGAAAGAGAGAGAGAGAGAGAGAGAGAGAGAGAGAGAGAGAGAGAGAGAGAAAGAAAGAAAGAAAGAAAGAAAGAAAGAAAGAAAGAAAGAAAGAAAGAAAAGAAGGAAGGAAGGAAGGAAGGAAAGAAAAGAAAGGAAGGAATGAAGGAAAGAAAAAGGAGAGGAAGACATAAAGAAAAGAATCAAGGAGGAGAGAATATAGATGATTAAAAAGGAATAGAAAAAAGCTGCTAGATCTCAGGAAGACAAGCAAATTATACAATAATAATAACAACTAATATTTTAATAGTGATTACTATGCTAACTGCTTTACAATCAGTATCTCATTTGATCCTCACAAAAACCCTGGGAGATAGATTCTATTATTGTCCCCATTTTGTAGATGAAGAAACTGAGAAAAAGAGAGGTTAAATGACTTGCCCAGAGTCATTCAGCTAATAAGTAACTGAAGCAATATTTGAACTCAGGTCTTTCTGACTCCAGGCACAGTGCCCTATCCACTGTACCACCAAGCTACCCCATTTAGCATAGAATATATAAAGAAAGAACATTCTGATCTTATTAATATATTACTTAATTAAATTATATTTATAATATATAATTTATATTATGCAGACATGCAGATATACACATATGCAAATGCCCACACTGTATTTAGGCTTTAATTTCTCTCATCAATCTTTTACAATGAGCACTGATTTCATTTGAAATTTGTTTGTGTGTGGGTGTACACACACTTAAAACCTGTATTACAATTATAATTCTCCTTGCTACCCCTTTATGTTGAGAATTGCTTTCATTTTATTAAGGCATTCTTCTTACATACTTGAAGTCACCAGAGCTCTTTTCTCATTCTCTTTGAAATGATTCTTCCCTTCCATTTCTACTGTATTTTCCAGGTGAAATTTGTACCATCTAGGGCATTTGTACCATCTAGGGCATCTAGAGCTGAGAGATATTAAGCCTACAGCATTACTGCTGTGTGACAAATGGTCCTCATCTTGTTTACCACTCTACTTCCCAGTCTTGTTTGCTTCTATCGTTGTAATAGTTTTGGAGCCAGAGATTAGTGTAGTTTGAAACCATGAGCAAATAGAACACTTAGCCTTCACAAGTGCTCTTGGTCTGTTCTTAGAACTTCACTGAAATACAAATTATTCTGTTTCACAATAGAAACAGGACTCAGGATAAATACACATCTACAATCTTAACTCTTATATTCTACATATAAGAAAATGTCTTTTTTTCTCATCTATTTTATGTATTTTGTTGGTTTCTACTGAAATCGAATGACAGCACAAGTCCATTGAGTTACTCTTTGTTTTCTGTTATTTGTGGGTGAGGCTAATTCAAAATTCAATGGGGGAAAAAAAACTGAACTAGGTCTTGAACTAAACTTCATCACCCATGACTTTATACCTATTAGTTTAGTAAGTAATGAGTCACGCTAAGATTTTTCTTTGTCCCTTATTAAATACATACATATATATATATGTATATATATATATTATACATATATATATGTAGAGAGAGAGAGAGACAGAGAGAGAAAGAGACAGAGAGACAGAGACAGACAGACAGAGACAGAGACAAAGACAGAGACACAGAGAGAGACAGACAGAGTAAGATTGAGATAGAGAGAGAGAGACAGGGAGAGACAGACAGAGATAGAGAGATAGAGAGATAGAGAGACACACAGAGAGACAAACACAGAGAGAGACAGAGACAGACAGAAACAAAGACAGAGACACAAAGAGAAAGACAGAGTGACACAGAGTCAGAGAGAGAGAGAGAAAGAAAGAGAGAGAGAGAGAGAGAGAGAGAGAGAGAGAGAGAGAGAGAGAGAGAGAAAGGAACTGAGCATCTTGAATCAGGACTAATAATAAATAGTTTTATCAGATTTGGAGCAATTAAACATCAGGAGTATATTGTGGGGAAGATTGGAACTTAGGTAACTGAACAAAGAAATATCGTTAACACTCTATTGGAAAGCAACTTGGGATGTCCTACACAAACAATCTTGTGTAAGAATTGTCAGCATAGTAAATAAGTAGACGGAAGAACAGAAATACTTAAGAAACAAAGTCATATGAGAAAAAGTAAAATATCCCCATATTTGTGTTCTATCTTCCCATAAGGTGACTATATTGGGACATATCAACATGTAGAATATACAAGTAAGGATATAATTCTGGTAAAATGCATCTGCCTACAAATCTGCATAGTTGTTACATTACTAAATACAATTTAGTAAAATATATAAAAAGAATGACAATTTCCTCTGATATTGTTGTCTTATACATTCATCTTTTTGTTTTTATCTTATAGGAGACAAATAAATGTTTTCTGCAACATCAATATGGTATAAATCACAAGTAGCTCACTTTGAAACAGATAAAGTCTTTAAGGGTTTGGAGAAATTCCCATGCAGTAGGATTTTACAGACTACTCCTCACATGCAGTAAGTTTTATGGGATAATGACTCTCATGTGTATGCTGTGTGAGTATCAGTTGCTTGTACCATTCAACAACCAAATCATACTCCCATCCTTCAGCTTAATACTTGACTCATTATTTTATGTATTCTCATTACAGGTTGGAAGGCAATTAATTGTCCAGTTCTGATATCTTCATGTTAATTCTTATATTAATATCATTTTACTAATTAATCAATCTGTTAGCTCTGAGCCCCCACCCAGTGCATTAAAGATTATTTATTAAAATGGAGAACTTTATTTTTGCACAAATAAGTTTTTGTGTAAGCTTATATTATTATATAGCAAACTTCTTAATTTCCTACATGCAAATATAAATGCATTAAAATGCATTTAACTAGCAATTAAAGAAATAATGCATAGATACAAAGAGTGTCTATCTTTTATAAACCTCATTCCTTGTCATTTCAGGTCCTTTCTTGAATTTAGGAAGGTTCAAAAGAAAAGGGGGAGAAAAGCATCAGAAATTTGAAATGAATTGGAGTAGATTTTGTGGCTACTAATCACTATTTATTTGCAAGTCCCCAGGAATTATTGGGACTTTTAGACATTTTCTCCTAATTTCAAGCAGTAAGAAGTAAATTTGAAGGCCTAAATCAGTCTTTAATGTTGTCCTATTTCTCTATCTATTTCAGGTTGCCTTCCTGATGTTTAACTAGCTGTGAACTTTTGTCTCACTCAATCCTTACCTTTATTCAGTCTGGATTCAGTTTATGTCAAACATGCAAGGAGGCATATTGAGAACTTGTTTTAAGTTGACTCTTTTTATGTTGTTTGAAGACATTAATTACCTCCCATTTGGACTTTGAAGAATATATTAATATTACCTTTCTAGTTTAAGTCATCTTCTGCTAGAAATATCTACATGAATTCTGAATCTTACAATGCTATGTCTAGTTATTTCACTCTTTGTTTACTAGTCATAGTACTGACTATAAAATCATATGTTGTGCAGTCATGACTGAAAATGACTGAATAATAGATGATCTTACTTTCATGACTCATGACCACACTACTACTTGAAATAGATCTTGCTTACCTTAAGCTGAATTAATCTTTTTTCCACTTCATAGTTTCAATACCTAATGCTAGTCTTTTATTATGTACGTATGCATGTATTTATATGTAATTAATAACAAACAGCATTTCTAAAGTGCTTTAATATTTGCAAAGCAAATTATGTGTGTGTGTGTATGTGTGTATAAAATCTCATTTGGTCTTCACAAAAACCCTAAGAGGAAGACATTATTTATTACCCCATTTTATATTTAAGAAAACTGAGAATCACAGAATTATTAAGTGTCTAATGCAGGATTTGAACTCTTCTGAAATCCAAATCTAGCACTGCCACTGCAACATCTAGGTGCCTCTTAGGCATCTACAATTTGGCAAGGTTTCTTCCCTCATGAAATTCAGTGCTAGTAGTGAATATGATACCACATACATAAAGAACAACGACAAAAAAAATCCATGATCCTTGCATAAAAAAGGTTTAAGATAAATAGTATGTCAAGTCCTTCCTTTGGTTCTTAGACTGTTTATGCTGCTATGTTGCAAAAATTCTTGCAGAATTCTAGAACCACATGTATATGTGGACAGATCTTTGGTGAAAATGCTTAGAATAGGAAGAGTTTGAAATCAAGGAAGGTGTCATGATGTGTCTACATGGAATTCCCTGACAGTGACATAACCAACCAGATCCCCCCAAAAAGCAACTACAGAACTCATATTATCAAGAAATATCTCTAGTTCTGTGTCGCATAAGTTGATTTTATTGGCAACATAGAACTTCTAATAATCTAACAAGCAATGATTTCATTCACTTCAGTTTACAGTCAGTACTTCATTTTGTAAGGTTTTTTAGTTCCATTGAGCTTTGAAAACCAAGAATCACCATATCATGCTTATTAAGAACAAATCCTTCTGCCTGGGTTAAAAGATTTTTTTCTGCATCTGCTTTGGATGCAAAACTGAAAAATTTTCCTTTCTAGGCCAACTTGAATTGTCTTGTTTAATGAAAAGTCATCTGATTTAGCATAGATGGTTCAAATTATTTCTGAGTCTGTGCCCTATCACAGCGGCAACAATCCATATTAATAAATACTTTATTTGCGTAGCAACTTTCATCCAGAAAGCTCTCAGTACTGATTAAGGAATTCTGATAACCCCATTATCAGAGGGCTCAGATTTCTTTAACATTATACCTAAATATTAATGATTTTTTTAAGGAATAGAATTTTCTGAACCATTTCTAGATTTATAAATACATTAGATGATTTATGGGAAAATGCATTTGCTAGAGTTAGAGTTTGTTCAGTACATTCCAATGTTTGGAGAAGTCCTGCAGAAGCTGGATATTTGCAGTCTTTCACTGGTGACAAAAAAAAATACTTTCTCCAATAGGCCTCAAAGATGAGCTTGGACTCTGAAAGCATAAAGGTTTATAAGAACTAGAACTTGGAGAATATTGTCTAATCAATTTTTTCAATCAAGGAAACCAAGGACCTAAGAAGCAAAGTGACTTTCCAAGGATCATACACATAGTAACTATGAGAACTTGCATTTAAACCAGGAACTCTGATTTCTAATCCCTCTGATTCTTTTAGTTAAATCAAACCTTGTTGCACCTAATTAGAAAAGCAAAGTGATAAATGCTAAGGACATTTACTCCAAATCTCACTCTTATAAATATGTGATTAAAAAAAAAACAGAAAGACTGTATTCCACACAGGTCAAAAGAAAAAAATCCCAAACCACAAAAACAAATTAAAAATGCATTATTTTCTTAGGTTATATTCATTGGATTCTCAATACCCATTTTTCTTTAAATATTTTCTTCAAAAAATATTCCTTGAAAATGTCTTCCCTACAGACTCTTAATACAGAAATTTCATAGCATGTTTAAATGAAAAGTATTTTCTCTGGGTGGTTTGTGATATGCCTTATTCTTTTGTCATGTAATAGGAATTTTTGACATTTTAACAGTGAATTTGTGGCAAAAAACTTCTGCTTTTATCAGCTGTCCTGTCTTTTCTTTAGTTTTTAATCACTGGTAAGTAAAAGTTAATGTCTCATATGATTCTCTGCTGTAAATACTAATTCTTTCCATTTATATCTCATTTTTTCTCTTAATACTAAATATTCTTAGTATTTCCCTTTATCTATTTGCAATTCTTATCTCTATGCTCATTTATCGATAACAAATTAATATTTGATAAATTAAAATAATGACCTTGACAATATGCTGATGAAAATTGTTAAAGAGATAGTTCTTGAGCATTTAAGAAGGAACTAGAAATGTTCACGAGTCACATGAATATTAAAAAAGATCTGTGATCTCATCACTTTAGGAGTTACATGAGTGATACAGATTGAAACCAGTCTACGCCCACACCTATCCAGCATGTATAAATCTTTTCCCATGTCTTTTCAAATGTTCAGCACATGAGGTTCATTCAACATGCTGGAGGCCTTCCTGACTTTCTTGCAGGGGGAAAAATAAAAATAAAAGAGCAGGGTTACATCTTAACACTATAGCAATTCCCTGGCTATCCTTTGTTCTTACTGATAGACCAGTTCATATTTTCTTCCTGTCATATATTCCTTGAATATATCTTTTATTTCTCTTCATTGAAGTTTCTCATTGGTTATATGTTTCTGGCTAGTCATATGCTTTTCCTTCCTGTGCTATTTGTGCCTTTAGTTCTTCAGAAGTATTTGTCAAGTAAAACGTAAATATTAAAAAGCTGGGACTTTGCCGTCATAGGAAGTTTTGAGTAAGTTGTACATCTGTATATCTATATCTATATCCAGAGATATGTGTGTATTTATACTCAATCATACTAATGATTATACTTTATACTGCTTGATAGGTTCTATAAAATGTTCACCACAAAGTGCACGTTGTCGTTTCAACAATTTTCTTTTTTCATCCACTTTGTTTTTCTTGTATGGATAGATAGGCTAAACTCTTTTGAGTAATTAAAATTTTAGGAGAAGCTATGGTTTTCTGGGGCTCTATGCAATCACCAGAGTGCAATATGCAAATCCAAGTATCTACAAGGGTTTGCCATTCATAGGAAATCCCTCCTTGATTTAGATTCTATGCTGAATCTGCTAGATCACAGTGCTGAAGGCTATCTTTCATCAGCATGCATTTCTCTTTTATTCCTTGCCTGATGTTTATTATCAGAAGAAAGCAGAACAGAGTTATATTTGGTATTTTATCTTCCAAAGATTCTACAGATTTCATTTTATTACAAAATGTTAAAGATGCAGTCCACTGCAAAATATTGTTTTCTAAAGCCCACTGATTCCCTACAATGGGGTTTATAACATATACATGTAGACTTCTTTTTTTTAAGTAACCTAAGTTTTATTGATAAATTGGTTCATAAATATAACCTATATTTCCAGCTGTATCTTTCTCCTCAACCACTCTCAGAGATCCAACCATTACAATAAAGGTTTTAAATGACATGGAAAGAAAAAAATGAATACACATAGGCACATGTGTATATGCATATTCATGTATTATACACACTGTCAACAAATCAGATCATCAAACAGTTTTTGGATTCCCACCTCTGAAAAACTGAAGGCAGCATTGTCTTCTCACATCTCTTCTTTAGGGCTAGTCTTTGTAATTTTAACTACACTATTTAGTTTCAGTTGTATCATTGTGGTAATTTCCCTTACATGTTGTGGTAATTGTGTGTGTTGTTTCTCCTGATCTGCTTACTTTACTTTGCATCAGTCCTTTTGTATCTTCCCACTGTTTTGTCTGAATTTAGTATTATATCTCAATAAAATATCTCATTACACTTAAGTACCACAACTTGTTTCACCACTATCCAATCAGTGAATATCCATTTTCCTCCTGTTCTTCGATTTTCTAAATATCTTATTTAGAAAATAAAAAGTGATTTTCTAAATTTAGAAAATAAAAAGTGCTTTTCTAAATATTTTAACATAAATTTTGTTGTTGTGTCACTTCAGTCATGTCCAACTATTCATGAGCCCATTTCTTGGCAGAGATAAGTGAGTCATTTGCCATTTCCTTCTGTAGCTCATTTTACAGACAAGGAGACTGAGGCAAACTTGATTAAGTGACTTGTGCAGGGTCACACAACTAGTAAGTGTCTGAGGCTGGATTTGAATTCAGGTCTTCCTGACTCCAAGCCTGGTGTTCTATCTACTTTGCTAAATTGCTGCCCCCCATAGGACCTTTTTTTTATCATTAACCTCCATGAGTCATAAATCTAGCAAAGACATCTCTAGGATGAAGTATTAAGTTAATAATCTCAAAGTGCTTTACCAATTACTTTTCTCACCATTGATGTGTCAATTTGCCTGTCTTTCCACAAATACTTCCACAATAACAATTTCCAACTTTTGTCATATTTGCTAATTTATAACGTTTAAGGAGAAAGTTCAGATTACGTAATTTTCTTTTCCTATTTTTAGAAATTTATGGTATTCTTTTTCTGTGGCTCCATACATGTTTTCTTCTATGTGATTCTAGGACATGCAATTTAGTAAATATGCTACAGACAATCCACTTAGAATGCAGGATGCTTTTGCGGTTCTCTGCAGCATCTAAGCTATTTATCTAGGTTCTATACCTATGAAACATGATTGACCAGCCAAACTTTCTTGTTACATGTGTTTCTATTGTATTCATTATGTAACTGTGCATATTAATCATCATTGGTAACACATGACAAACTAGTTAAAGCCATCATGTATCTTTCCATTGCTTTTCAGATGATGCATATTTTTCCCTTGAGGTGTGTGCTATTTGATTATGTTTAGCCTTAGAAAATTGGTGGATAGATTATTTATATTAAAAAGATTACTTCTTCAGGAATAAACTTTACTTTATTTAAAAAAGAACTCTGAAATTCCCTCAGAATAATGTACCTTTTCCTCCAGTTCTGTACTCAGTATACTGTCCATTCACAAGTTCATCTAATGACAAAACAAAGAGATTTTTTAAAAAATTTTTTTAATAGTTAAGTAATAAACATGGTTGAATCTAGGTTTTCTTGCATTTAAACAAATTTTTTGCAAGTAAAATTTTATTTTCTATAGAATGTTATTTATAAATGTATTACTGTTCTTACTTCATGTTTTGTCCGAGAAAATCCTGAATATACATGGATATAATTCTCATAAAGTATTTTTTAGTAGAAATGAGAAAGTAACCATATGTGTCTATATTTATAAATATCTGCAACATTTGCTTTTTCTTATTTTTATTATGAATAAATTCTGTGATTTTGTTCATCAATGATTCAATGTGTTCCCCCTTTTCAGATGCCTTGATAATATGCCCCTTAGTATTTTCAAAGTTGAGTTTCCTTCAGCTTCTTTCTGTGTATTAGAACATCTTTCCTATTGTTCATTTTCTTCTAGACTACTTCTATTTCCCCATTGTTAACTATGAGTTCAAAAAACAAAAATTGTTGATGACAAAAATCATTTGCCAAAGAAATATTGATAGTTTCCACTTTTTTCTTTTTGTTCTTCTCTGGGTTTCATCATTAAATGGGTTTAGAATAATCTGGCCTAATTGGCTTTCAATCCAAATCTTCCACAAATTACTTTTCTAATATGTGCACAACTTTTTTATCTACTTACTGACCATGTAACCATGAGAAAACCACTTCATCTCTCTGAGAATCAGTTATTTTATCCATTGAATTAGAATGTCGGATCATTTGATCTCAAAGGTCCTTCAAAGCCCTAAATCAAGTCTTATAAACCAATCTCAAAAGAAATAGAAATTAGAAAAGGCAAGTGATGGAAACCTTAAAGGAAAATAAATGATGATTGAGATATAGAATAAAAGAGCAGGAGAAATGATGAAGACAAGGTGACTTAAGAATACTACCTACTTAAACATAACCAAAAAATATCAGAAGGCTATTTTTAAAAATCTGGTAGGATATTAGATTTTCTAGTCTGAATTCTTGATCTTTCAGATGAGAAAATTGGAACCTGAAACAAATAAATGACTTTATTAAATTCATGCTACCAGTAAAATGTTAAAGAATTCAATAAAAAAAACTGACTTCTTTACAAAGGAAGATTAAATATAAGATAGTCATATTTTTTAAATATATGAAACTGGATGTTTCTTGATGGCAGAGGCCATTTTTTTCCTCTTATAATTCCTCTCACAGGCTAAGACAGTGTTTTACACAAGATGAATGAATAATAAAAATCACCATTTGGCTCTTAGATTCATCGTATCTGTAAGCGCAATAGACATCATTTCTTACATAGAAGTTTAACCCTGTATCACCCTATGTACATATTAATATAAACATTTTAGCTATAATTATGGTAACTACATTTTCAAATACTGTTATTTCATATTGGCATTCAACTGTATTGTAGTTAAGTGTTTCATTCCAAGGATAGGAGCAAAAGCTTTACTGAAATTTTGAGTTATCTACTGTAATTCATACACAAGTAGTATTTTTCAAGAACACTTCTATTTTTTCCCCTAAGCAATTCCACTAAAAAGAAGTATTAGTCATAATTGACTTGGCCTTGTAACATTCTTTATATTAAAAAAGTAAGTTCAATTTCCTTCACAAAGACACCATATTGTGTGTTTATACATCTATTTAAATAAATATCAGTGAGTAAAAAGGTAAGTAGTTAAGTAAAAATAGAAAATGATGTAATAGATCAATTTTGATTCTCTAACATATTCATTTTGTGTTGAAGAAGCTGTTTTTATTCATCTTTTAAAGTTAAGTAACTTAAGTCAGCAAAACAAGTTACATTGTAAACTCAATCAGATTTTAACTTTTGATCAACCCTTCGCTGACTTTTAAAATCTATGATAAACTCAGATTGATGCAAACTATGTACTATCTATTATAATAATCTAGAATTATTTAATTAGGAGGATTAAGATAAGAATTCAGAACATGGTCTTTGCCAAAAATTATAGAAGGGTTATTGTTAAGATGTCCACATTTAGTAATCAATGTAGATAATAGGCAAAACAATGTAGAAACCATGCAACACATCACTGAGGTCACAAGCAAGCAGTGCCTATCAAGATACAAGCAGATGGCTAGAAGCTCCCACTCTTTCATAAAGAACATGCTAACAAATCCATATACTATACATAGAGAACTATAAATATCCAGAAGCATTGAATAAATCATACTGAACTAGAGAGTCAGCACAGAAAAAAAAATGAATACAAAACAAAAAAGCAACAAACATATTGCCCCAAATCACTCAGAAATCAATGACTGAAAATTTAACAATACCATTTTAAATAGATATTCCCATATAAAATACTAGTAAGCTTTAAATTATACAGAATGAAAAGTTTTCAAAATGTGAAGACCCCTCCCCCCCCAAAGAAATCAAAAGTGCATGGTGGGAGAGTTAGAAACCACAAGCAGTCTGAGTGGGGCAAATTTCCAAGCCAGGAGAGTCTGAAAGGCTGAAGGCATGAATCTGTAGGCTTGGAGAGTGCTCAGCATGTGGAGCTGCTCCAGACCAAAGTGGAGGCAGCTGGCCAGGAAACCCCCGTGGGAGACGGGCTGGGAGAAAGCCAGACACCCGAAACCTGTGGAGATACCCAGGCCTCCCAACACAGGACAGCAGTCTGTGGAAGCGAGGAGAGGCAGCACAATGCCACCGGCCATGAGATATTGATTCCTGAAGCTTGCAGGCCAAAGGTATGAAATGCAGCTTCTTGAACTTTCCAGAGACATAATGGCCAGGCAAACAGCTCTAATCCCTCCTCCCCTCACCCAGAGAATTCCTCAAAAAAAAAAAACAAACGCTGGAACAAAGGAGATAGAAGTGGGACTTCAGTGGCCAAATAGTAGAAGTTCATTAGTCCCAGAGGAGCAGAGCCAGCAGGGGTCAACACCAGAAGCCCAGACATAATCTTGCTTCCATAGAGGAAGTGCCCACACCAGCTGCAACAATAAAGAGCTGAGACCATTGCTGAAGAGCAACAGTGCTGGAGAGCACCCCTAGGGAAACAGACATCAGAGAGCCAGACCTCTCGCCCATACCTCAGGAAACTGAAGGCTGTAATTCACAAAGACAACAACTAGACTCACAATCCCCAGAATAAGAAAGCTGGGACAGAGAGCCCTGAGCCCCAAAGGCAGAAATTTGTTGTAAAGCCAGGAAAAGGCTAACCAACATGAAGAAGAACACAAAAAAACCTGAGGACCATTGATTCTTATTATGGAGACAGGCATGATCAAAATAACAGTTTGGAAGAGGACAGCAATGACACTATACCCTCATCTGATACCTCAAAAGGGAATGTGAACTGGTCTCCACCCCAAAAAGTATTACTGGAAAAGCTAAAGGAGGATTTTCAAAACCAAATTAGAGAGCTAAAAGAAAAAATGGAAAAAAATCCACTGATGAAATCAAGTGCCTAAAGAATAAGATTGGCAAAATGGCTACAGAGATACAAAATCTAAAGAGAGAAAATGACACCCTGAGAGGTAAAATCAACCAATTGGAAAAGGAGACTCAAAAGCAAAATGAAAACACTAACTCATTAAAAATTAGAGTTGAGCAAGTGGAAGCTAATGAACATATGAGGCACCAAGAAGTAGTAAAACAAAATGTAAAGAATGAAAACACAGAAAAAAATGTGAAGTATCTGATCGGGAAAGCAACTGACCTGGAAAATAGATCCAGGAGAGACAATTTAAGAGTTATTGCTCTCCCAGAAATCCACGATGAAAAAAAGAGCCTTGACAGCATCTTCGAAGAAATTATCAAAGACAACTGCCCAGAGGTCCTAGAACCAGGGGGCAAAATAGTCATTGAAAGTATTCACCAATCACCCCCTGAAAGAGATGCCAAACCGAAAACACCGAGAAATAATTTAACCAAATTTCAGAACTAGAAAGTCAAGGAGAAAATACTGCAGGCAGCCAAATAGAAACAATTCAAATATTGTAGAACTACAGTCAGGATCATGCAGGATCTCTCAACCTGCACCCTAAAAGACAGGAGAAACAGGAATATGATATTCTGAAGGGCAAAGGAGCTGGGACTACAACCAAGGATCAACTACCCAGCAAAACTAAGCATAATTTTTCAGGCAAGGAGATGGACATTCAATGAAATAAGGGAATTCCAGACCTTCCTGATGAAAAGGCGAGAACTCAATGGAAAAATTTGATCTCCAAACACAAAACTCAAGAGAGACATAAAAAGGTAAACAGGGGGAAAAACCCCCAGAAACCTTATTAATCAATAAGGGCAAATTATTTGAATCTTTATATAGGATTATATCATCTTATGCATGTTTTATATACATATATACATATATACATATATACATATATATGTCAGTCTTGAGAATAGTACAGCTATTATGACAATTGAAAGAGATACACATAGATTGTGAATGCCTGTATAAAATAACTGATACAAGGATAAAAGACATAAGTAAGAGATGTAAAGAGAGGGCTATGAGAGAAGAGGTAAGGAGGTAGTAGAAATGGGTAAATTACACCAAATGAAGAGGCACAAAAAACATATTATAGTGGAGGGAAAGAAGGGAGGGAGAAGAGCAGTATTTGATCTTTACTGTCATCTGATCTGGTTCAAGAAGGGAATAACATACTCTGATAGGTATAGAAATCTAACTTGTCCTACAGGAAGTAGGAGGGGAAAGGGGGAAAAAAGAGAGGTGTGGTCAGAAGGGAGGGGAGAAGTAGCAAGTGGGAAATGGTAAGATAAGGGAGGAGAAGAAAGAGGGAGGGTAAACTGAGGAAGGAGACAGTCAAAGGCAAAACTTTATTGAGGAGAGGAAGGGGAAAAGGAGAAATAAAAGCACAAACAGGGGGAAATAGGATGGAGAAAAAGACACAGATAGAAATCATAACTGTGAATGTGAATGGGATGAACTCTCCCATAGAACAGAAGCAGATAGCAGAATGGATTAAAAACCATAATCCCACAATATGCTGTTTACAAGAAACACATTTGAAACAGGGGGATACACACAGCATAAAGGTAAAAGGCTAGAGTATAATATATTGCACGTCGGCTAAAGTAAAAAAGCAGGTGTAGCAAACCTAATCTCAGACAAAGCAAAAGTGAAGATAGATTTAATTAAAAGGGATAAGGAAAGATATTACATCCTGCTAAAAGGCACCATAAACAATGAAGCAATATCATTGTTTACATATATGCACCAAGTAGCATAGCATATAAATTCTTAGAAGAGAGGTTAAGGGAGTTACAGGAAGAAATAGATAGCAAAACTATAATATTGGGAGACCTCAACCTCCCCCTTTCTGAACTTGATAAATCTAACCTCAAAATAAACAAGAAAGAAGTTAAGGAGATAAACAGAATTTTAGAAAAGGTAGATATGATAGACCTCTGGAGAAAACTAAATGGGGATAAAAAGGAATATACTTCTTTTCAGTGGTACATGGCACATACTCAACAATTGACCATGTATTAGGGCATAGAAACCTCACAATCTAGTGCAGAAAGTCAGAAGTAGTCAGAGCATACTTTTTCAGATCATGATGCAGTAAGAATTATTTATAACAAAGAATCATGGAAAAATAAGGTAAAAATAAATTGGAAACTAAATAATCTAATTCTAAAGAATGAGTGGGCAAAGAACAAATCAGAGAAACAATTAATAAGTTCATTCAAGAGAATGACAATAATGAAAGAACATACCAAAAGTTATGGGATGAAGCAAAAGCAGTTCTAAGGGGAAGTTTTATTTCCCTAAATGCTTACATGAATAAAATAGGGAAAAAGGAGATCAATGATCTGGGCATAGAGCTGAAAAATCTAGAAAAATATCAAAGCAAAAATCCCCAGTTAAATACCAAATTAAAAATACTGAAAATCAAAGGAGAGATTAATAAAATTGAAACCAAGAAAACTATTGAAACAATAAATGAAACAAAGAGCTGTTTTTATGAAAAAAAAATCAATAAAATTGATAAACCTTTGGTCAATTTGATTTAAAAAAAGAAAGAAGAAAATCAAATTACCAGTATCAAAAATGAAAAGGGTGCATTCACCTCTAATTAAGAGGAAATCAAAACAATAATTAGGAATTCTTTGCCCACTTGTATGCCCACAAATTTGACAACCTTAGAGATATGCATGAATATCTACAAAAACATAAATTGCCCAGGTTAACAGAAAAGGAAGTAAAATTTCTAAATAACCCCATCTCAGAAAAAGAAATTGAGCAAGCCATCAATGAACTCCCTAGGAAAAATTCTCCAGGGCCAGACGGTTTTACATGTGAGTTCTATCAAACATTTAAAGAACAACTAATTCCTGTACTTTGTAGACTATTTGGGAAAATAGGTGAAGAAGGAGTCCTGCCAAATTCTTGTTATGACACAAACATGGTACTAATACCCAAACCAGTAGAGTCAAAACAGAGAAAGAAAATTATAGACCAATTTCCCTAGTGAATATTGATGCAAAAATTTTAAATAAAATATTATCAAAAAGATTGCAGCAACTTATCATTATAATAATACACTATGACCAGGTAGGATTTATTCCAGGAATGCAAAGCTGGCTCAATATTAGGAAAACTATTAGCATAGTTGACCATATCAACAACAAAACTAGCAGAAACCATTTGATCATATCAATAGACGCAGAAAAAGCCTTTGACAAAATACAACATCCATTCCTATTAAAAACACTAGAAAGCATATGAATAAATAGAGCCTTCCTTAAAATTATAAATAACATCTACCTAAAACCATCAACAAAGATTATTTGTAAGAGGGATTAGCTAGATGCATTCCCAATAAGATCAGGGGTAAAACAAGAATATCCATTTATCACCCCTACTATTCAATTTGCTACTAGAACGTTAGTTGTAGCAATAACAGAAGAAAAAGAAATTGAAAGAATTAGAATAGGCAAAGAAGAAGCTAAATTATCACTTTTTGCAGATGATATGATGATTTACTTAGAGAATCCTAGAGAATCAAGTAAAAAACTACTTGAAATAATAAACAACTTTAGCAACATTGCAGGATATCAAATAAACACATAAATCCTCAGCATTCCTATACATTACTAATAAAGCCCAACAGCAAGAGATAGAAAGAGAGATTCTATTCAAAGTTACTGTAGAAACTATAAAATTTTTGGGAGTCTATCTGCCAAGAGAAACCCAGGGCCTATATGAACATCATCATGAAACACTTTTCATGTGAATAAAGTCAGATATAAATAAATGTAAAAATATCAGTTGCTCATGGTTAGGCCAAGGTAATAAAATAAAAATGACAATTTTAACTAAATTGACCTATCTATTCAGTGCCATACCAATTGAACTACCAAAAAATTATTTTCCAGAGCTGGATAAAATAATCACAAATGCTATCTACATCTAGAGAAAGAACTGTGGAGTATGAATGCAGATTGAGGCACACTTCATGCTAGCCTTTTTTCTCCCCCTCTTTTTTTCCTTTTCTCTCTTGTTTTTGGGTTGGTTTTTTTTTCGTCCTGTTTCTCCTTTCGCGTGATTCATTTCATTGATCACAGTTCTTCTCCATAATTGACTAGTGTGTAAATTAAGTCAATGTGAAGTTATACGTGGAAGCTATATGGGATTCCATGCCGTCTTGGTGAGGGAGGTGGGGGACGGAGGGGAGGAAATCTGGAACTCAAAATTATGTAGAACCGAGTGTTGTAAACTAAAAATAAAAATTAAAAAATTAAAATTAAAATAAAAAACCTGCATGATGAAAAGTTGGGTTTATTTCTCTTACCCATTGTCTTTTCTCCTTCTGAAGTTGGCCTGAAGATGCTTCAAGTAAACCTACCCAAAATAAGTTTTCAACTCAATAAATGTTTTCAATCACGGACAAAAGCCATCATTTAATCTAATTAGAAAATGAATACAATAGGTAACTGAAATAATGACAACGCCATGTAGTTTAACAGGAAATGAATATAAATTTCAATTTGTAATTGTTGAGTTAAAGAGTCTTACATCTTAAACCTTTACTAAGACTTTGAGAACAACCTGAAGAATCAGTTATACTACTTTAGTCATTGCAATATATTACAACAACCGTATCCCCTTTAGTTGAGGAATGAGGAGGAATTTTAATTTAATGTAGTCAAATGAACCTATATTTGGATGAAATTATTAGCTACTTTACAGAGAAACAGATAATTGAGAAAAATAATAAAAGGAAGTAATCAAATAAATTGTTGTAAACTTCACCTGGCTTTTTGGATTGATGCATTAGACACTTTAATTTAGACAAGTTGACACAAAGACACATTTTTATAGCTCTCCAAAAACTTTTGCGAGAGATACCATTAAGTTGTGATGATTTAGTAAAAAGAGGAGTGACCATGTTTCCTAGATTAAAAAAAGACTAATACTTTTGCCTGTGTCTAAAAGTTTGAAAACATACCACTGACCTGGGAGAGGTGGAAGGTGATAAGGAAAGAGATAATTCCCTAGTGCTTATTTATTGATTTAAAAAAATAATATTTTGAGAGATTTTGTATTAAATTGAGAGAATGGAAAAAAAGACAAGACAAAAGATTGGCTATGTCAATGAAACTTGAAGTCTTGTGTCAGCAATTTTTAACTCTCTTTTCCCTATCTCTTATGTTCCTCTCATAATAGTGCTGATGGAATTCTTTGAATGATAGAAGATATCATAGGTTCATATATGGAGAGAAAGATACAGAGACTTGTACTCTGTCACACTTGGTAACAAAACTGGGATAGCCCAGCCCCAGATTAGGGTATCTAACATAAAAGGAAAGGAAAAGGGCTGGGGGAGAGGGGAGAGAGAAAGGAATGACGTCTCTGGGAGGTAGGTGCTGTTATCATCTCTACTTTATAGTTGAAGAAACTGAAAAAGATATAGTTTAAGGATTTTGCCAAATCTAATAAGTGTCTGAGGCTGCATTTGAACTCATGACATCTTGCTTATAGGTATAAACACACACACACATACATACATATATACATATTGATCAATATAGAGGAAAACAAAAACAAAACAGAACCAAAACATTGCATTCATTTAGGGCCTAATCTATTGATCAATGTGTCTATATATCTGGAAATTTTGCTTATATAGGATATTAAACATAACCTTCTTATAGCTAATTCATGTCTCTCTTCCAGGATTTTGCTAAAATACTTTATAAATAATTAATTAAGCAGTCTGCCATTCTAGTACTAATGATATCATAATTTATTTCTAAATTTTTGAAGAAATTATTTAAATATTATTTCCATTGCACAACTGCGTAGTATGAGTTAAAATAATATATGGTTAAATATAAAATATTGAAAGCATTCTGCTTTTCAAACAAAGAAAAAAACTTCTATTCTTTGTACAGAAAATATCAGCTGTAATATTAAATGAGAAAAGATATTGTATCCTTGTAAAAGATAGGTTTATATCGAGCAACAAGGAAAAATTGAATCATTTTTAATCTTCAATTAAAATGACATCTGCACTGGAAATGTATATTTATTTATTTTTGCAAACTATAATATTTCAGTGCTTATTCAGCACTTATTATGGGAAAGAAAAAATGTCGTAAGAAATTTAAAATTGTTTAAACTAGGTTTTTTGTAATTTTGACCTCTATATTATACACTATTTAGGAATTACTAATTGGAGATACAAAGTAAAATAGTTACTTGTCATTTACCTTTTGAAGAACATTTGGTAAAATTTATGTTACTTTTTAATTACTTTTAATTGAAGTGGAAAATTAGTTCTGTTTACTAATTAAGGAGCAAACTTAACCCCAAATAAGAACCCAGGTATTCTTAAATATATTTGTAAACTATTGCAAAATCATCAGTTGCATACAGTTATAATCGATTACGATACTAAAAATCTTTCTATACTCTCATGGAAAGTTATTCATGAAACATTCGCCATAATTGTTGAGACAATTCTAGATATGTTCTGTTCTAACAAACTGAATAGAATTGAAGAATGTAGCTTGAAAATGAATGCAATCAATATTTTTACCTATGGATAGAGACTAAGGTAAGGAAAAAAGTGGAGGGAGGAAAAGAGTGTTTTTTTAATTGACTATTTTTTCCCCAACAGCTTTTCTGCAGAGTGAGAACAGATAAACCTCTATGTCAAAATATTCCATTCATTAAAAGAAAGTGGACAAAACATTTCTTAGCCTTCTCTTCTGTAGGACACAACCTTAGCTCTTCCAAATCTTGGAAGGATTTAGGATTTAAAATTGTAAGATCTCTTAGATATTTTTAACCATTTACCATAAGATCATTATGTAAAGTTTGAAAGGACCACAAAAATTCTAATTTTAATAAGAAGCAACTTTGGCCTGAGACAGTTAGTTGGCTTTCTGAAGGTCACACTAGAAGTTTCTGAGGCAGGATTTGAACTGTTTCTCTGAATACTGAATCAGTGTCCTTTACCATTGTGTAACATCACCCCCTACTATAATTGCCACACAATATGAGGAAACTGAGACCCAGAGAGAGAAAGAGATTTTCTTCACACATACACACACATACATACACACAAACAGACACTCACACGCACATGTCCTTACACCCTGGTAAAGCCTTTTGGAGATTATCTTAGTCTAATATTTACCTTTTACAATTAACTCTCTGATATTTGGAAAGACTGTTATAAGGTCACTCCTCTTTTTTTTTTTTTCATTGTAATCATTTTCTTCACTTTTCTTGAATCTACACACTCTACTTAAAATATAAATTCAAGGCACAATTCCCTGATTATGGCAGAAGACATACAAATGTCCTTAAATGAATAGTAATGTCACTATATCTATGTAACTCTATTTACACAGTGATGGGAATACAAGGATGGATATCGTATTATTTGTATTTCTACTGCTTTGATTTATGATGCCTATGTATTACTGTTAAAAAACTGCCACTCTATCTCAAGGAACTAAATGTTTTAGATCCATTTGTTCAAGACAGTGGATTATAGAAGACAAAAAATTCTGCTGAAAAGTTTATTTACATAAAGGGGAGTTAAATAAAATTTTACCTTATTTGTTCTTATGCCAGTACATTGTTGTTGTTTGTCCTTTGTTCTCCTAACGAGACCCAATTACTGAACTGGATATCAGACAAAGAAGTCAATTTCCTATAAAAAAAAAATATTGCCCTTATTTAGCTCCGTGAGGATTCTACCTAGATCAGAGCTGCTTTGCTGTGAACATTACATGTAGTAGGACTAGTGAACAAAAATATTAAGGCTTTCCCCTGCAATTAGTAGGGCAAGATCCCCCTCATTTATCTCATTTATTGCTTCAACAAAATCATTTAGTTACTGTGATGTGGCTCTTGTTAACATGGCATTGACCATAATCTCCACATTTGGTTCCTTTATAATTAACACTTATCTGTGGTCATACAAATAGTATTTGTAAAAATTGTAATGGGAACAAAGGTATGCTCCCTAGTATCTAGTACTTTTCCTGCTATACTTTACCGCTTTTCAAATATGACAAACCATTCCAAATGGTACTGGAAATTCAATAATGAAACATATGAATAATTAACTGGTTTTAAGTGAACTCTCCAACTACATCTCAGAAATAGAATTAATAAAAAAAAATCTATACTTGATAAATTGCATAATACCTTGCCTACAAATTTTAAAGGGCTGATTTCCATATCTCACTTACTTAATTTAGCTATAAAGAAGTTGCAAACTGGGCCTCAATGTAACATCCAATTGCTCATTTCTTCCTATAATCTTTCCTGTTAAAAGGTGACTTTATTTTCATTCTTAATAACATTTTGTCTCATCTAATGAAAGAACACTTTTTTTTTCCATTTTTTTAATTTTTAGATTGCAACATACAGTTCTACATAATTTTGGGTTCCAGATTTTCTTCCCTCCC
>CM053624.1:205903583-205931162 GCA_028646595.1 Phalanger gymnotis
CCTCCGCTGCCCCAGGGGCAAGTGGCTGGAAGCACAAACTCAGTCACACAGCTTTTCCCACCAACCTTCTCTGATGTCTTTGCTCTTTGTGGGTTGAGAGGTCTGGTACATGCCACAGCTCAGTATTTCAGGATGCCAGGGCACTTTCCACTCATCTCCTGGTCTGGTAGGTCCGTGTCTGGTCTGTTCGTGCCATGCTTGCTGGGCTCAGCTCCGCTACCCTCGGCTGGGGGCTGGGAGGTCCGTGTGGGACAGATCTTACCCAGAGACCATCCAGGCTGTCCTGGGCTGGGGCCCTGCTTTCCTCTGCCACTTTGTGGGTTCTGCAGCTCTAGAATTGGTTCAGAGGCGTTGTTTTATAGGTTTTTGGAGGGACTTGGTGGGGAGCTCACGCCAGTCACTGCTTCCCAGCCGCCATCTTGGCTCCGCTCCCCCTCTGTCTCATTTTGCTAATACTACTTATGGCCTTGTCTAGCTACCTGACTTTTATCTGCTGCTCCTATCTTGTTAGAATAAGAAACACAATGGCCTGTTCCCAATAAAGAGATAAAAATTAGTACCAAAAGTTGGAAGTTATAAACAGGCAAATTTTTATTCTATGTAAGGGAAGAAAAAAAACTTTCTAGAAATTAGAGCCATCCTAAAATCATTCCTTGTCAGATGAATTAGTTCTTTCATTGGAAGTGTCATGTTAGCCAAGAGGTTAAATTCTAAGAGAATGGCAAGAGCTATAAGAAGGGAAAATATGTGTAAGGAGGTTGGTAGATTTAGATCAGGAAAAAAAGTAACCCTTCAAGGTTCTCCTGTATATTAGAAGGTAATTTGGGTTAGATTACTTCACCTACAAAATAATCTACACTTTTTATTAATAGTAGTCAAATTCGTAGTAATATTAATATTGTCATGAAAATTGTAGTTATTGATGATAGACTCCTCTAGAATCAAGGAACTTTAGATTCCATTAACACCGGTGGAAGGGAAATTATCTCCCCCTACCCTCAGATGCATAAGACTGTGAGGTAGGTCTATGGAATGTTGGAGAAAGTGTTGGGCATGTTTTCAGGAAGACATGAGTTTGAATCCTGTCTTAGGAAATGATTAGCTGTAATCCTGGCTAAACCACTTAAACTCTCAGGTACACTTTGCTCTAGAAAATGAGGGGTTTGGACAAGGATCCTTTCCAATTCTAAATCTATAATGCTACTGTTGTATGAAGGAAGTCAATCTATCCACAAATGTTTGAGATGGCAAGTGTAGTCAGACCATTGATCTGGTTATGTAGTAGAAGAGTATACTCCACAAATCATGAATTAAATATGTATAGAAAGACATAAATCTATAGGAGTGCTAACATAACAAAGATAAAAAGGGCAATTTTTGTTGCTTCATTGATTTTTGTTTGATAACCATGGAGATGGAAGGGGAAAGGAATTTGCTTTTTTTTAAAGTAAATGTTTTGTTTATTTTATTAAATATTTCCTAAATTCCATTTTCAAAATAATAACATTCTTTTTAAATTTAAATTCCAATTCTCTTTCTCCTTCTTACCCTTTCTCAATCCCTTGAAAAATCATATGAAATAATACCAATCCATATATTTGGTATTAGGCAAATTGCAAAAGAAAACACAAATATAAAACAAGAGAAATAAAGAAAGTGAAAAAAGTATGCTTCGGTGTATACTCATAGTACATCAGTTCACTACCTGGAGGTGAATAATGTTGTTTATATTATCTTGAATCACTGCCTCCATGAAAGTAGCTAAATAGTTCACGGTTGATCATATTTACAATTTTGCAGCTACTATGTACAATGTTCTTCTGATTCTACTCATTTCATTTTGCATCAGTTCATGTAATTTTTCCCAGGGTTTTTTGTAAATGATCCTATTTGAAAATTCTTACAGCATAGTAGCATTTCATCATGGTCATATACCACATTCTATTCAGCCTCTCTTGCATTGATGAGCATCCTCTCATTTCTGATTCTTTGCCTCCACTAAGAGTTTCTATAAACATTTTTTGTACAAATAGGTCCTTTCCCCTTTGCTTTGATTGCTTTGGTATATAGATCCAGTAGTGGTATTTCTGCGTCACAGAATATCTATACTATGCCTTTGGGACATAGTTCCTAATTGTTCTCTGGAATGATTTGACCAGTTTACAATTCCACCAACAGTTAATTATTGCCCCAATTTTTCCACATCCCCTCCAACATCTGTCATTTTCCTTTTCTGTCATGTTAGCCAAACTGATAAGTGTGAAGTAATATTTCAGAGTTGTTTTGGTTTTTATTTCTCTAATCAATATTGATTTGTAGCATCTTCATTATGATTCTTGATAACTTTGATGTCTTTTTCTGAAAATGCATTTTTTATCCTTTCACCATTTTATCAGTTGGGGAATGGCTTTCATTTTTTTTATAAATTTAGCTCAGTTTCTGTTATATTTAAGAAGTGAAGCCTTTATAAAAGAAACTTGCTATATTTTTCCTTGAGTCTCCTACTTTGCATATAATTTTGGATTTATTAGTTTTGTTAATGCAAACACTTTTTTTAGTTTCATGTGATCAAAATTATCAACTTTTTCTTCTTGTGATCCTCTCTATTTTTGGGGGGTGCCATATGTACTTCCCTCATACATAGATCTCATAGCTACCTGTTTCATTTTGTTTTGTTTTTCTGATGTTCCCATAATTTACTTACAATGTCACCATTAATCTCTAAATTATTCATTTTGACCCTATTTTGATATAATGTGTGAGATTTTGTTCCCTGCCTATTTTTGCTAAACTGCTTTCTAGTTTTCCCAGCAATTTTCATCAAATTGTGAGTTTTTACCCCCAAAGCTTAGATCTTTGGGTATATCAAACACTAGAATACCATGGTAATTTGCTAGTATATTGTATACCTAATCTATTGCACTTATCTATGCTCCTATTTCTTAGCCAGTATCAAATTGCATTTTAATTGTCACTTTGTATTATAGTTTTAAATTGGGCACAGCTAGGTCATGTTCTTTAATGTATTTTTTCATTGGTTATCTTGATATTCATCGCTTTTTTCCTTCCTGATCAATTTTGTTATTATTTTCTCTAGCTCTGTAAAATACTACTTACTCTGGTAGAATTGTTATTTTTATTATATTGCCTCAGCTTATGCATGAACAATTAATACTTATCCATTTCTTTAGATCTATCTTTTGTGAGAAAAGTGTTTTGTAACTGTGTTCATATTGTTCCTGGATTGTCTTGGCAGGTCAGTTTCCAAGTATTTTATATTGTTTGCAAATATTTTCAATGGGATTTCTCTTTCTATCTCTCGCTTCTGGGTTTTGTGGGTAGCACATAGAAATGCTGATGATTGATGTGGATTTATTTTATGTCCTGGCACTTTGCTAAAGTTGTTGTTTTTTCAACTAGTGTTTTAGTTGATTCTATAGAGTTTTCTAAGTATTCCATCATGCCATCATGCTTTCACACCATCATACCATCTAATTGTAGTTCTGTCAATTTCTTTTTCTAGTCTTGATTTCAGAGATATAGAATACCACCAGATGAGGAAAATATTTCTATCAATCTACCAATTCAGGTTGGTTCTTCCATGCTAACTTAGTTTTTAAGAGTAATTTCAAACTTAAATAACTTATCCAAAGTCACTTAGCAAGAATGTGTCAGAAGGAGAACTTGAACCCCAATCTTCCTAGTTTTGAAGGAAGCTTTTATCTATATTGCCTCTGAAAGTTCATATAACCAAAAGGAAAATTACTCTGGCAGCTATTGAATCATAGATTAGAAGGGGGCAGTACTTTAAGGCAAGAAGTTGGATTAGAAAATATTTCAATAGCTCATGCAGATAATATATTAAGTACATTATAGGGTGATGGTATAAGGAATAGAAAGGAGGATACAAATTTGAGAGGCAATATATTATTAGAATGAATGGTATTTGGCAACTGACTGGATGTAAATCATCATAAGACTTGGAAAAAAAATAATACTTAGGACTTTTACTGCTTTCCAACACATTCTAGTTTGTATTCAGTTTTATTACACAAAATTATGTCAATATCCTAGTTGACAGATAATAAATTTTAGCAGTGGCCATATAGATTAGCAATTATTCCTGCATGTAACTGTGCTAATTTCAAGAAAGGATAACTTTTTTTGACCATTGTCTAGTATGTACCAGTAGATGGTTCATTTCCTGTATCTCCTTAATTGGTTGTATAATGCCCAGTCAATTCTTCTACCTAATTGATGTACAATTAGAGATGCTTTTATAATCTTGTTGCCTTATTTTTCTTTCTCTCTTAGAATAGGTCTTTTAAAAATACCTTATTATGCCTCTTTGAGGGTTTTATTCCTTGTGAAACTATTTTGAAATTAATAAGCCATTCCCTGGTAATTGCTCTATTACCAATATGCAGTCTTCAAAATATGTTTTTGATTCACTGATTCTATTTTCTTTTCAAAATAGTCAGATTTTCACAAAGTATCTATTGTTCACAGAAACCTAGGTATAAAAGAAGTTGGAATGTGCCAGCTGCCACAGACTTCATCAACTAAATCTCTTTTTTAAGTTCAGGAAAAGGATATTGAACATTAAAAACTGAGATTTTAATCATTTCATTCCACTTTGCATTTTCCACTTCTGAACACTTACTAAAACCTTATGCATCACAAACAATCCTAGCACCATAGTATTTGTGGCTGGCCTTAGAAAAACATGGTAAAATTTTGTCTTTGCTGGTCTCCCATCTTTCATTTCAGCATCTCATTTTATTCTTTTGACTACTTCATGTCCCCGGTTCCTATTAAATTCATGCTTTCCCCTGATCTAAATGGTTTCTCCTCAGGAATAAACATTTTGATTACGTGACTTTCTTCTCTCTTATAAAGCAATGAATCAATTATCTGGGGTAAGAGTAATGTAGCAACAAAAAGAACTGAATTCTATTTAGAAAACCTGAGTTCTCATGCTGACTTTTGTTGCTATTAATTGGGTAACTCTAACTATGACACAAAATCACTGTATTTCAGAAACTGAAGTAACTTCAGAGATCTTGTAATAACTGAACAGGTTTGGAAGTCATTTAAACTCTCTGAGTCTTGGTTTCTTGACTAGAGAAATAGGTATAATACTATAACACTTGTTTGGCCTCATTGGATTTTCTTGCCTCACTGGATTTTTCCTCATTGGATTCTTAGGAAGATTAAATGGAACATCAAAGTCTCAGCACTGAAAGCTGAGACATTTAATTGAATACATTTAATACACTTAAAATTGTATATTTTAATGATTCTATTTTTTAAAATTCAGTAATCATTTGTATTTGAGTTTTTAATTTTTAAAGCACTATACTAGGCATTAGGAGCAATACAAAATTATTATTTTATTGCTCACTTTTTATTATTAACTTAATGTTCATATAACATTGGTTCCCTTTTACTCAAGAATTATTTTATTTAGTATTCTAACGAGATGGCTGAAGTCTTTTCTCAATGATAGCATGAATTCATCAAAACAATTCTGGAAACAGTTGTTGAGGATATATTAAGTACAAATGGACATAGTCATACCTATGGAAATTATAAATATAGATAGGTCATATTACCTACTCACAAAAACTTTTACTCTGGTAGGGCAGAATAAGATATGCATCCAAAAAATTCATGATACAGATTAGAGTACAAACATGCTTAAAAGTGAAAGCTGGTTGAATATTTAATATTACTAAGTAATATCATTGTAATATTTTGGGAAAAATTATGTAGTGGTGAAATTGAAGGAACTATGGTATAGTTAAGAAGAAGTAGAAGAAGAAGGAGGAGGAGGAGGAGGAGGAGGCGGGGAAATGGAAGTTCTAGTTTCACTAGGAAGGTTACTGTGATTTGCACAGTATCATACAGATCAAAGGTAGGAAAGTCAAGATTTGAACTCAAGTCCTTGGACCTAAAATTCTTACTTCTTACTATAATATCATGATGGTTGTATAATTGGAATATAATTGGTTGTACAATTCCTGTAAAACTGAATAAAAATAGCTACTATTCCCTTTTATTCAATTCTCCTGCTTTGACCCTTACTAGAAGCTAGAGTAAGTTAGAGGAAGCAGAGAGGGTATGAGGGGGAGACAAAATGAAGGAGGCAAGGGTAGCAGGAAGTGAGCATGACAGAGAAAAGATTGTGTGGAAAATGAGAGTCCTGATAGAATAACACAAAGAGGAGTGATGAACTGAAAATGAAATATGAGGCTGTAGTACAGTCCAGAGAGACTAAAGGATGAGGCAGATTTTGCTAGATATAATAAGTGGATGTCCAGCATTCTTCTCTTGAAGTCTGAAAATCATGTGACCTGGTTCCCAAAGCATTTGTTTAAAAAACAAAAGATGCAGTAGGGATACATATGATCTTATCGAAACATAGCAAAGCTTCTGAGAATCTTCACATCGTCCATAGAGGAATCAAAATGCTGTTCATCTGACTTAAAGGGTGGGAATCTAAAACAACTTATTAGTGAACTGTTTCATAAAAATTAAGCTTTTCTTGTTTTAAAACTATGAGGAAAATTAGAAAACATCATTTTGCATATGAGAAAATTTCTTATCTTCACTTTTCCAAGATTATATAGGTAGGAAATGATATATCCCTCTCTTCTGACTCTCTTTTCTTTGAATTAAACTGACTTGCTAATTTCTGTATTCAATTGCCCAGAAAAAAAAGACAAAATTAAGTCAACCTTAAAACAAAGAACCACTCATGGCAACATGCTGTCAGGTCAGGAATCAAGTCAGAAAGCTCCTTCTGAATCAACTGGAAAGAAAAGGGAAATAATCTTGAATATCTCCCCTGATGGGATAAAAGGAGAATAATACTCCAGGGAAAATAAAGGATAGAAAAGGTAAAGTCTTTAAGTAGTTTTGCTTTTAGTGGACTTGAAATACTCTAACTATAAATGTGAAATATAACATGATTTTTCTCAATTTGGAGTACTGGCTGACATTAAATTGCCTGCTAAGTTGTTACAGGAATATTGATATAGTGGGAGCATAAAAAAAGCAAAATCCCATTTTTGAATAGCATGGAAACTATGTGGCTCTTGAAATATGAGGTGTGACTAACAAGTAATATCATTGAGCTTTTAGCAAATATGCTTGGGCTTATATATCCAAATGAGTGTTGTCCTTCAATGGAGACAAAGTGGGAGTTGATTTACTTCAACAATGTTGCCATTGCTTTAGGCATTTTAGAGCCTACCACACATTCTTTGAAATAATCTCAATAATGACAAATCTTATTGTAGAGTGTGTGTGAGCAAGTATGTATTCACGTGTGTGTGTGTTGCTCATGTAGTTTATATGCATGTCCACATGAGGAGGTGTGAATCGATATCTCTGGAATCTTGCCCTCTTCTTCCAGGGGAGCTTTTACTCTTGGCTGAAACGGAGCAGCAGAAGTAGCCATGACGCTGGCCATATTGCTCTCCTCAGAGAAGGAGTATTGGCCTAGAAGTATATCCGTCTGCACCCTTAAGTATTGCCAGTCTAAGGGAAATAAGTATGTACAAGTTTTCCTGGGTTCTATCTCTTAAATGGGAAAAGAGTTTATATACTAAAGATTAACTCTTTCCCACCAAATGCTAAAATACTATGACAAGCAGAGAGCAAACAGAAATAAGTAAAGTTTTTTTTTTTTCAGATTAGAATAGATGAAATAATTCACAGAGTGGATGAGTCTTCTATCTGGAGTGAGATGGCTTAGCTCAACAAAGAGAAAATCTCCAATCTCACAAAAAAGGAAATTCTCTGAAGCTCCTCTGAAGGAAGATTGAAATCAAAGACCTGTTTATTGAGACAGAAGTACATATACATATTTCTGCTATTCCCCAAAGTCTCTCTCTTTCCCTCTCTCCCTCCCTCCTTCTCTCTCTTTCTCTCTCTCTCTCTCTCTCTCTCTCTCTCTGTATGAGGAAATAGAATGTCTCTCTTTTCCCAATCTTCTGCAAACACTACCCCCAAAACAGGCATTCAGCATTCAGTCAACATTCTCTCCATCAAACAGAACAGTCTGGTGAAAATGTTCTGGTATTGAAGTCAAGGTTACATTAATGTCATAGAAAGTTAGAGCCAGAAGGGTCTTTGGATATAATTGATGCTAACCATCTCATCTTATCAATCAAGAAGCTAAGGAACGAACAAAAGGTCATGCAATTAATATGGCAATAGTAGAAAAAGTTCCTTTATGATTAGTTTTGTTTTCTGGTAAAAATAAAACATTATTTGGAGCTAAGTCCAATGAGTTAGCTGTTTGATAACGCTGTATCAATGTATTAGAGAGAAAAAAAATTCTCCCACAAATGCCATGACATGAATGGATCTAATCATGGGCTTATCATTGAGAGATGGTGTAATACACTTATAATATATGTATTGTACACATATATAGAGAAAGACAGTATGTCTTTATGTGTGTATATATATATATGTATATAGTTATATACTGTGTATAAATGTATGTGTACACATACACATTTTGCAGAAGATACTGAAACTAATAAGTTGTGACTTGAACAAAATGTATTTATCTAGATAACTGTCTCTATCTCTGTGTGTATGGACATATATATATATATGGATATATATATACATATATATGGAGATATATACATATATATATATATATATATACACACGCACACGCACTCATATATGTGTGTTTATGTGTGTCTTCAGTGTAGGATTTGTAATCATAGAACCTGGCCTCAATTTGATTTCTGCTACTGAGTACCTGTCTTATCTTGTTCAATTCACAACTTATCTCAGTCTCAATATCTTCTGTAAAATGATGGAATTAGACTAGAAGATTTCTAAGACGATTACTACTTTAAAATTGTTATTTAAGCAAGCTTCGTAGGGATAAGAATTTCCTAAAATTAATACAGGAGACCCTGCCATAGATATATTCCTATTTTGTAAACTTTACTGATTAACAATGGAGGGGATCTGGACTCCTAAACTTCTAGCTCCCTGAACCTATTTCACTCTCTGGAGACAGTGATCTGTGGCAAATGAATCCCTCAAATATCCATTCTCTTTCTTCAGTCACAATATACATGATTTCATGGTTAATTTCAGCATCTATTCCTTTTTTCCTATCATAGATCTGTCTTTTATGCATTCCAAGCCACGATTGTATTTGTATACAATGTGTACAATGCATACTTTTTATTATTCACAAGAGCAAAGAATATATAAAAATTCAATCATAATGCATTAAAGTTAGGTAATTAAAAAAAATTCACAAAAACAAAATTATGGAGTCCCAAAAAGGGAAGCACCAAAGTTTTCTAAAATGATTGTCAACTTTACATTCTCAAGAACTAATTTGGCTCCAGAAGTTTCTGGGCCAGGAACCCACTCCATTGTATTTTACATCTTTGTGATATGCAAATGCAATAATATCTTTTCTATCACTCTACATTCATTTGAGATTGGCTTATTGGGTTCTTGTGGTCCAAATTTATTCCATAATCCTATCTTGGCTATCAAATCATCAGGAAGCCTTTTTGGTGTTTTGATCTTCCATCATATTCCTATATATCCATTAGCAATCTAAATTTCCCATCCACCTAATGAAGAAAAACTAGAAAAAATAATACAAACACACATGGTCATTGTTCCCCTTGCCATTCCATACTATATAATGCACACATTGTTTTATGTATATAATCATTCATTGATTTTTATTTCTCATACTAGTTATTTTCCTTGCTATATAATTCAAATGCAGAAAGACTGAATCAAAGAAAAATATTTTTTTCTATTCTTCATGGATCTTAAGCTGCTAAAAGTCTAATATCTTTATGGAGTAGTTCAGGTTTCAGAATAAAGATGAGAAGAGTTACTCTTAAAAACTCTTAGACAGAATAGAGTAAGTGTCAAGGAAGAAAAAGTATTTAGCAAGCTGGAGAAGTGATAAATAAATGTGTGGTTATAGCCCCTAAAAGCTGATAAAAATTTAAAGCTGTATTGTAATTTTTGATTGGGTGATTATTATAAAGATGCCAGATATTCTATTATTATCATCACAAACTATTAGTATTTGATTCCTTTCCATGAACAGATGAGAATTCTGCTCTAACCTTGTAGTCAAATTGATTATATGTACTTGTTCTCTCTCATACTGACTTCTTGATTTTACCTATACATAGAGATCAGCCCCAAGATCATAAAGACATGTTTCCAAGTCTTGTCTCTAAGATGTATAGCTATAAGACCCTCTCAAAGTTGGCAAATTGAAGAGATGATATTGACTTGAATTGGTAAGGCTGGGCTTTCTAATCTCAGAATTATTTATATTAGAGAAAACACAGATCTACCCCTTAATCTTAATCTAGAAAGGCTTCACAGTTTTAGGAATGCACTGGAAAATATTAACCAAAATTCATCTTGTTACATAGGAGTTTTACAAATGAATACATGCATATGTATATACACATATACATAATGTTAATTAATCAAGATGTCAAGCATTCTGCTAGAAGCTAAGTTTGCAAGGGCCTAAAAATGACATAACTCCCACTCTCAAGCTCCTTATAATCAATCATGCAAGATAGTAAATACATATGTAAGGATTTATGGGGTGCATATATTTCATATAAATATGAGAGAGTTTAATAAAAGGTTATGAGGGAAAGAAGGCACTAGTACTCGGGAGGAACAGAGGTGTTTTTTTGTAGAATGTCATGCTTGAGATATACCTTAAAGGAAATGTAGAATTTTATGAAGAGAGTTGAGGGGGGGGTTCATTTCAAACAAAGGAAACCAGCAAACAAAAAGACTATGTATAAATGTATTTTAGCAAAGTCTTAAGTGCACTAATTTTCATTAGTTTACTTAGAACTTGGAATTAATTTTCTCTATATAAAAAGACATCATACCCAAACACTTGATTTGGAGACTTCCTGAACAAAACCTAAAAGTCTTGAATCTTAGTCCTCATTCTAAAGTATATTTTGAGGCCTGTGTCCCCAAATTTTTGATGATGCGGAGTTACTTCCTGTTTCACAGAAATCCTAAAATGAAGTGTGTCAGAAAAAGATACTGACAGTGAACAACAACAAAACCACATGAAGGATTGACACCACCTGTGTCCCTTCCCAATATGAAATCTTAGAAAAGAACTGATATGTGGTTGTGGCATATGGTATCACAACAGAAATCAGGTTGTATATCTAGTATGTAATACCTCAAAATGCACTAATAGGTTTTGTTTTATTGTTTGAGAAACATCAACTTTAGATGTTGATCATGTTACTTAACCACTATAAGGGCTACATTTTAGTTTTAAAAATAACTTTAAAAACACAGTTCCTCAAGGTGATATTTAAAGTATTAAAAGAAAGGAGAATGGACTACGCAATAGTCCTCCTGATGATAAGAAAAATTGCTAGGGAATTAAGTACACATGGCATATTAATCACAGTTTCCATAGCCAGTGAAGAAAAAAAGGTCAAGAGCCAAAACTGAATTTATTCCAGACATCAGACATCACATACCTGAAATGAGGAGTCTAAACATTTTTTTAAATGACTTGGCAGAAAGCTTTAGGGACTTTATTCCACATTAAGTTTATTTTTATATCGATAATTTAAAATAACTAGAAAGGGTGAATTTATGTTTTATGCTCATAACCACATATAAGATTACAAAAAGGACTTGATGAAGATACTAGATTTGAAGAACTATTGTAAAAGAAATAATCAATTTTACTCATGCAGATAAATGATAAACTTTGTCTAAATCTTCTTAACTGTGCTCAGCTAATTTAACAAGTAGTCATGAAAAGACACAGTATTTTTTTTAAATCTAAAAGCATTGCTTTAGTATTTATAATTGATGTGACCTATCATTTTATTGGGATGGGCTAGTTTGTTGATGCATTTTGTTTATTTACTTATTAGTGGTGGTTACCATCTCCAAGATGAGACAATGACTAACATGTAAGTTCTATTCTTTAATTTTTCTTAATGTCACAGCACACCAGTGGTAGCAAACTGTAAGGAACTGTAGAGATCAGCATAGTTTAATGGAAAGGAGTGTTGTACTTGCATTCCACGTGATATTTTAGGTTCCTGAAACTCAGTAGCTGTGTGATCTTGGGAAAAGGCTTCTAGAATTGAAAACAACACAGAATGTGGTCTGATCCTTCTCAAAGATTACCTTTTGATACTATCCACTTCCATAAAGAAGGAGCTGATAAACTCTGGGTACAGACTGAAGTATTTTTCTACTTTATTTGTTTTTGTTTGTTTTGTTTTGGATTTTGTGGTTACAATTAATGTGGAAATGTTTTGCATAACTTCATTTATGTAATGGATATCTTATTTCTTGCCTTCCCAATGGGTGTGGGAGGGGTGTAAGAAGGGATAGGATTTTTTTTAAATTAATGCAAGTTAAAACCTTTTATTTTTAAAAAAGATTTCTTTTGTGGAATTTCTCATACTTGCCTCATTCCTCTGGATGATAGATGAAATAATTTCTCAGTTGTTTTGCTAATGATAGCCAACTTCCCTAATTATTTATGAAGTTCACATCTTTGACAACACCTTTGCAATTAGGATAGCTCCAAGAGAAGGAAGAGATCAAATTATCCTAGAGATTTTCATTTATGTCTGTGACAGCTATGTTTCATTAGTGTTTCAGTCTATTCCATTTTCTTAATTGACAAAGATACTGAGTGACCAACCAATACATATAGTTAGTAACTGACAGTAACAGAACTGTAATACAAGTATCCTGACTCCTGCTCTTGCTTTCTTTTCAACAAATATCCTATTATGCATGATGTTTACTCTTATTTGGAAAAAAGAATTGCCTATTTTTTTTTTCATTTAGGGCTTTCAGATTTCAAGAGCTTTGCCTTTTTTATGTCCAAGATGAGTTGTACTTTTTAAAAATCAAACTTGTTTCCCCTGAAGATTACTTATGGTGCTTCATTTTGGCTTTCTGGGAACTGTGCTTTCCTAAAATACATGTGACTAGAGTAAAATGGATGGTAAAACCAAAGAAAAACTTTGAGCACTTGTCTGGGGTTGATTTTTTTTTCCTTGGGCATCAACCTTTATAAATATTTTAGTCATAGCAACTCATGCAGACTATCTATTAAAGTATGGGGGGAACCATAGGATCCTAGCTTGACATATAAAAAGACCACTAAGATAATTTAATCCAATCACTTGATTTTATACATGAGGAACTGAGGATCATAGAGTTTAAAAGCATTGCTCAAGATCACACAAAGCTTTAAATGGCAAGAGCTGAACTTTTACCTCATATCTTCTAACTCCAAAACCTAGTACTCTTTCCTGTGTACCATGCTTCTTCTTAGACAATATTATCTGTATGGCAGAGGATGTATTCATAGCTACAAAAATTTTTTTAAATACAAAGCTATTATCACTGAGCCCATAAAGTGTCTCACTGAAGTTTTTTTTGTTTTTTTTTTATCTATAGTTCATGCAGAATATTTTTCTATGGCTCATATGACTTATTTAAATAATTTTCATGAGATTTGTATCCCAAAAAGCAAAGTTATTTTTCAATTAATGACTAGAATAGATTAATTAAGGCATAGGAAGAGGGACCAGAACTGTGATATCATTGATATAAGAAACAGATTAATTTCTGCATCAAATCCCATGGTGTCAACAAGTTCATTCCTGTATTTTCAAAATTGTTTTACAAGCTGTTCTTCCTTGCAAGGATAGGCAAAGATAAGTGAAGTTAGGTTGTTTTTCATTTCCAAAGCACTCATTTTTTTCCCAAATATAGTAAATCTTATTGGAGCAAAATATATTGAGTTTTTTGGATCTTAGAATTTCAACTGAGAAGAGGTACTTAGAAATCATCTCGTCTAAACACCTCATTTTACAGTTGAGGAAAAAATAAAATGATTCCAGAGAATTTAAGTTACTGCCTTAAGAAAGCACATGTAGGGGAAGAACCAAGATGACGTAGTGAAACCAGTGACTTAGTGGAGCTCTCTTACAAGTTCTGTCATTTGCTTCTAAAAAATTGAGTCTGAGAAGATTTGAGAGAGTTAGAAACCACTAGTAGACTGAGTGTGGCAAATTTCCAATTCAGGAGTGTCTTCAGGGTCGGCAGGATGGATCTGTGGCCTGGGAGAGTGCCCAGTTTGTCGAACTGCAGAAGCACACACAGAAAAGCATGAGCAGCTGAAGAACTCAGTCAGGGAAATGGGCTGGGAGAGTGCCAGGTGCAAGAAACTGGCGGTGATCCCCAGTCCTCTCAACCTAGGACAGGAGTTTGTCAGAGCTACAGGAGACAGCGATGAAAGGCCTGTGGCTGTGAGAGCAAGTACTCCTGAGGCTTTCAGCCCACAGTCTAAAGGTGTGAAACTCACTTTCTTGAACTTCTAGGTACCATGATGACCAGGCAAAAGAGCTCTCATCCCTCCCTTCGTTACCCAAATAATATTCCCTTGGGAAAAACCCTGACATAGAGGAGCCAAAAGTGGGACATCAGTAGATGAACAGTGTGAGTTGCTGAGTCCAGAGTGATGGATCCAGCAAGCATCAACACCAAGAAGCATGAGGTGCCTTTGCACAGCCTGGGAAGTTGCAGAAAACTGAACAGACAACTGCTGAGACCACCCATGCTGTAGCACAGTCCTAGGGGGAAGAGGAGACTTCCAGCAGGCAGACTACCTCTCCCCAAAACCTCAGGAAACCAGAGACCACAGCACACAAAGCCAGTAACCAGGCCCAAAGTTCCCAGCACAAGGAGCTTGGGACAGAGCCCCATGAGCCTCAGAAGCAGAGATCCACTTTAAAAAGCCAGGAAAAATACAGCCATCATGAAGAAGCAATCCAGAAAACCAAAGACCATTGATTCTTATTATGGAGACAGGGAAGTTCAAAATACCAGTTCAGAAGAGGGTACTATACCCACATCTGAAACCTCAAAAGGGAATATAAACTGGCCTCAAAACCAAAAAGCATTCCCAGAAGAGCTCAAGGAGGATTTTAAAAATCAAGTTAGAGAGATAAAAGAAAAAATGGAACAAAAAATCCACTGATGAGATCTTTAAAAAGAATAATTAGTAAAATGGTTAAGGAGGTTCAGAATCTAATGGGAGACAATGACTCCCTGCAAAGTAAAATTAACCAAATGCAGAAGGAGGTACAGAAGCTAAGTGAGGACAACAATCTGTTAAAATTTAGCATTGGGCAAGTAGAAGCTAATGACTCTATGAGACATCAAGAATCAGTCAAACACAATCTAAACTTTGAAAAAATAGAAGAAAATGGAAAATATCTCATTGGAGAATACAAGTGACCTGGAAAATAGATCCAGTAGAGATAATCTAAGAATTATTCATCTACCTGAAAGCCATGATGAAAAAAAGAGCCTGGACAGTATCTTCCAATAAATTATCAAGGAAAACTGCCCCAAGGTCCTAGAACCAGAGGGTAAAATAGTCATCAAAAGAATCCACCTATCATTCCCTGAAAGAGATCTCAAATTGAAAACTCCAAGGAATATTGTAGACAAATTCCAGAATTATCAGATAAAGGAGAAAATGCTGCAAGCAGCCAGAAAGAAACCATTCAAACATCGTGGAACTACAGTTAGGATCGCACAAGATCTTACAGTGTCAAAATTAAAAGACAGGAGGAAATGGAATATGATATTCCGAAAGGCAAAGGAGCTTAGACTACAATTTAGGACCAACTACCCAGCAAAATTGAGCATAATCTTTAAGGCAAGGATATGGACATTCAATGAAATAAGGGAATTCCAGATTTTCCTGATGAAAAGGCCAGAGCTCAATGGAAAAGTTGATCTTCAAGTACAAAACACAAGAGCGACATAAAAAAGGTAAACAGGTAGAAAAAAACATTGCTATTCAATAAGGGAAAATTGTTTACATCCTTACATAGGATTATATTGTTTTATATTTGATATATATATGTATATATATGACATATATATATATGAGATATATATATATAGAGAGAGAGAGATATACATATTTTATGTGTGTGTCAATCTTGAGAATGGTACAATTGTGTCAGTATAAAGTAACTGATATCATGATAAAAAATAATTGAGGAGTGCAAAGGGATTCTTCTGAGAGAAAAGGTAAGGAGGAGAAAAGGGTAAATTAGATCACATGAAGAAGCACAAAAACATATTATAGGAAGAGAGAAGAGCAGTGTTTGAGCTTTACTCTCATCTGATTTTGTTGAAGGAGGAAATAGCATACTCTGAAAAGTATAGAAATCAAACTTGTACTACAGGCAATAGGAGGGGAAACGGGAAAGAAAGGGGGGAGGTGGTTAGAAGAGAGGGAAGAATTACAAATGGGAAAAGGGTAAGATAAAGGAGGGGAGGAAATAGGGACAGAAAATCAAGGAAGACATTGGTCAAAAGCAAAACTCTTTTGAGAAGAGGAAAGGAGAAGGGAGAAATAAAAGTATAAATAGGAGGGAAACAGGATGGAGAAAAAGACACAGATAGTAATCATTACTATGAATGTCAATAGAATGAACTCTTCCATAAAATGGAAATGGATAGCAGAATAGATTAAAAACCATAACCCTACAATATGTTGTTTACAAGAAACACATTTGAAACAGGGGGATACACACAGGGTAAAAGTAAAAGGCTGGAGTAGAATATATTATGCTTCAGCTAAAGTAAAAAAAAAAAGCAGGGGTAGCAATCTTAATCTCAGACAAAGCAAAAGCAAAGATAGATCTAATTAAAAGAGATAAGGAAGGAAACTATATCCTGCTTAAAGGCAACATAGACAATGAAGCAATATAATTACTTAAAATATATGCACCATAGCATACAAATTCTTAGAGGAGAAGTTAAGGGACTTACAGGAAGAAATAGACAGCAGAACTATACTAGTGAGGGACCTCAACCTCCCCCTTTCATAACTTGATAAACCCGATCTTGAAGTAAACAAGAAAGAAGTTAAGGAAGTGAACAGAATTTTAGAAAATGCAGATATGGTAGATGTCTGGAGAAAATGAATGTGGTTAAAAAGGAACATAATTTTGTCCATGATACATGGCACATATGCAAAAATTGACCATGCACTATGTCAGGAAAATCTCACAATCCAATGAAGAAAGGCAGAAATACTCAATGCATCCTTTTCAGATCATGATATAATAAAAATTATTTGTAATAAAAGACCATGGAAAGATATTCTAAAAATTAATTGAAAACAATAATCTAATCCTAAAGAATGAGTGGGTCAAAGAACAAATGAAAGGAATAATTAAAAACTTCATTCAAGAAAATGACAATAATTAGACAACATACCAAAACTTAAGGAATGCAGCAAAAGCATTTCTTAGGGGAAGTTTTACATCTCTAAATGCTTACATGAATAAAACAGAGAAAAGGAGATGAATGAATTGGTCAGGCAACAGTGAAAGCTAGAGAAAGAACAAATTGAAAATCCTCAATTAAATACCAAATCAGAAATACTGAAAACCAAAGGAGAGATTTACAAAACTGAAATCTAGAAAACTACTGAACTAAAAAATAAAAAAAAAAGAGCTGGTTTTATGGAAAAAAAACCAGTGAAATTGATAAACCTTTGGTCAATTTGATTAAAAAAATGAAAGAAGAAAACTAAATTACCAATATCAAAAACAGAAAGAGTGAGTTCACCTCCAATGAAGAAGAAATTAAAACAATATTTAGGAATTATTTTGCCCAATTGTATGCACATAAATTTGACAACCTTAGGATAATGGATGAATATTTACAAAAATATAAATTGCCTAGATTAACAGAAAAGGAGGTAAAATACTAAATAATCCTATCTTAGAAAAAAGAAATTGAGCAAGCCTTCAATGAACTCCCTAGGGGAAAAAAAAATCTCCAGGGCCATGTGGTTTTACTTGTGAATTCTGTCAAACATTTAAAAACAATTAATTCCCATACTTTATACACTAATTAGGAAAACAGGTGTAGAAGGAGTCCTACCAAATTCTTTTTATGACACAAATATGGTACTAGTACCTAAACCAGGAAGAATGAAAACATAAAAAGAAAATTATAGACAAATTTAATGAATATTGATGCAGAAATTTTAAATAAAATATTAGCAAAAAGGTTGCAGCAAATTGTCACTACAATAATACTCTATGATCAGGTAGGCTTTATTCCAGGAATGCATGGCTGGTTCAATATTAGGCAAACTATCAGCATAATTGATCATATCAACAACAAAACTAGCAGAAACTATATGATTATTTCAAAGCATGCAGAAAAAGTTTTTGACAAAATACGACATCCATTCCTATTAAAAACTTTAGAAAGCATAGGAATGAACGGTAAGAAAGTAAGAAAATAATAAGAAGCATCTACGTACAACCATCAGCAAGCATTATATAAAACGGGGATAAGCTAGATGCATTTCCAGTAAGTTCAGGTAGGAAAAAATTCATTTCTGTTATCATGCCTATTATTTAATTTAGTGCTAGATATGGTAGCTTTAGCAATAAGAGAAAAAAAGAAATTGAAGGAATTAGAATAGGCAAAGAAAAACTAAGATATCTCTCTTTGCACATGATATGATCGTTTACTTAGAGAATCCTACAGAATCAAGTAAAAACTACTTGAAATAATAGATAACTTTAGCAAAGTTGCAGGATATAAAATAATCCTACACAAATCCTTGGCATTCTTATATATTACTAAGAAAGCCCAACAGCAAGAGATAAAAGGAGAAATTCCATTTAAAGTTACTTTAGACACTAAAAAAGTATTTGGGAATCTACCTGCCAAGACAAACCCAGGACCTATATGAACACGATTACAAATCACTTTCATACAAATAAAGTCAGATGTAAATAAATAGAAAAAAAATTGATTGCTCATGGTTAGGCTGAGCTAATATAGTAAAAATGACAATTTTACCTAAATTAATTTACTTATTCAGTGCCATACCAATCAAACTACCAAAATTTATTTTACAGAGCGGAATAAAATAATAACAAAATTCACTTAGAAGAAAAAATGTCCAGAATTTCAAGGGAATTAATGAAAAGAAATGCTAGGGAATCTGGCTTAGCCACAGCAGTTATTAAACTGTATTATAAAGCAGCAGTCCTCAAAATTACTTGGTACTGGCTCAGAAACAGAGTGGTGGATCACTGTTACAGGTTACGTACGCAAGACACAGTAGTCAATGACTATAGCAATCTATTCTTTGTAAACCCAAAGAATCCAGCTTCTGGGTTAAGAATTCACTATTTCACAAAAACTTCTGGGAAAATTGGAAAAACAGTATGGCAGAAACTGGACATAAACCAATATCATACTCCATTTACCAAAATAAAGTCAAAATGGATTCATGATTTAGGAATAAAGGCTGATATTATAAGCAATTTGGGAGAATAAGGAACAGTTTACCTGTCAGATTTATGGAAAAAGGAAAAATTCATGACCCAACAAGAGATAGAGAGCATTACAAAATATAAAATGGATAATTTTGATTATGTTAAAATGAAAAATTTTGTACAAATGAACAAATTGTACAAAATGAACAAATTTTTGTACAATGAAAAAAAGATTAAGATGGAAGCAGAAAATTGGGAATCTTTTGAACCAGTGTCTCTGACAGAGGCCTTATCTCAAAAATATACAGGAAATTGAGTCAAATTTATAAGAATACTAGTCATTCCCCAGTTGATAAATGGTCAAAGGATATGAACAGGCAGTGTTCCAAGGAAGAAATTAAAGATATCTATTGTCATATGAAAAAATGCTCTAAATCTCTATTGATTAGAGAAATGGAAATCAAAACATCTCTTAGGTACCACATCTCTTCTGTCAGCTTGGCTTACTTGACAAAACAAGCAACTGATAAATACTTGAGAGGATGTGGAAAGTTGGAACATTGTTACATTGTTGGTGGAGTTATGAATGGGTCCAGTCATTCTAGAGAACAATTTGGAACTATGCCTAAAGGGCTATAAAAATGTTCATACCTTTTGACCCAGCAATGCTACTTCAAGGCTATAGCCCAAAGAGATCCCACAAGTGGGAAATGAATCAATATGTACAAAAATATTTATAGCAGCTCTTTTTGTTGTGGCAAAAAATTGGAAATAAAGGAGATGGCCATCAATTGGGGAATAGCTAAACAAATTGTGTCATATGGATGTAATGGAATACTATTTTGCTATAAGAAATGAGGAGCAGACAGATTTCATTATAACCTGAAATGACATGTATGAACTGGTGCTGAGTGAGGGGAGCAGAACCAAGAGATCATTCTACATGATTACAGACATGGTATCTGTAATGACTAACTTTGAGAGACATGGCTCATCTCATCAATGCAAGGTTCAAAGATAACTTCAGAAGACTAATGATGGAAAGAGCTATCTACATCCAGAGAAAGAACTATGAAGACTGAATTGCAGATTGAGGCAGACAATTTCCTCTCTTTTTTTCCCTTCTTTTTTGGTTTTGTTTCTTCTTTCTTATGATTCACTCCATTGGTTATAATTCTTCTTTACAACTGGACTATTATGTAAATAAATTTAGAACCTACATTGGATTACATTCCATCTTTAGGGGGATGGGGAGGAGAAAGAGGGAGACAAAATTTGGAAGCCAAATAATTGTGGAACTGAGTGTTGTAAAGTAAAAATTAAAAAAAAAAAGTAAATTATAATTAAAAAAAAGAACACACATGTAGTAAGTACCAGAGCTGAGAGCTGAGTCTAAGTCTCCTGAGTCTAACAGAAGGGTTTTTTCCACAATAATGGCTCTTTTACTTCCTTAATAGTTAGCTTTTCAAAACTTTCTCATAATACAGGTTGTGCCTAAAGTCTGAACACATAGGAAATCTCATTAATATCTCATTAACCATTTCACCGAAGATTTTGTGTTGCTAAGCTAAGAAGTTTTGTTTTATGTGAATGGTGAGATAGACAGACAGAATGTTTGGTACTGGTCACAAAGCAATCCACATTGGGTGGACCATTCCAAACAGCAAGGAGTATAAAAAAATTATGGTGTGGTGTGGCTTGTGAAAATATCATGTGTTGTGGCCATTTTTCTTCAACCTTTGCATCAAAAATGATGGAAATCATATTGAAGATGTTATTTGTTAATATTTCAATTAAATAAAATGTTGTTGAATATTTCATTAGTTTCATTTCTTGAAAATATGCATTTTTGCCTATGTGTCCAGACTTTAGGAACACCATGTATGTATTATATGTATTACAGAATAGATATTGGACCTGTGATCTCATTGATCAGAAGACCTCTTGAATGAGAAAATGCTTTCCACCAATGTGAGTTGCCATTTTGGGGATAACTTTTGGAATTTGAGAGTTTTCTAGAACAATAAGTGGTTGACTTGTTCTGGTTTGCACAGATAGTATGCATCAGAAGTTATCTTCCTGATTCTGAGGCCACTGTTCCATCCATTATACTATTATATCTACTACTATCCCACCATACCCTGACTTTTTCTAAGTTCTTTATTTAAATCTTTAAATGTTAGTAATATTCTTTATATATATGTTTCAACAATCGGGCTAGCAGCTGTTGTGGGGGTGAAAGTCCAACAACAAGAACGCTACCAGCACGCTGCAAAAGCACAGGTTCTTTTGATCTGTTTAACTAAGGAAAGCTAAGTGAAGGGGTTAACAAACTTACTTTAATTCAGCATACAAATATCATTCATTTAGTTCAGGGGAAAAAGCCAGCACCCTGAACTTCAGAGCAAATTACAAACAAAGTACAGACATCGACAGACAGACCTTGTCTGATTCAAATCCCAATACATAGTTACCAGAGTTCAACAAAGTCTCAGCATCCGGGTTTACAAGCTGGAGGGCTCCTTAGCTACAGCTGCCTGGAATCTCTGCATCAGCACCATCACGAGTGAGAGCCCTGTGCAAATGGCTCTGTTCTCTCTGTCCTCTCTTCTTATAGGGCTTCAGACATCATTAAATGTCATCTGAATGACCAGAACTTAGGCTGTTATGATTGGCTCTTGAGTTAGATCCTCCCCTTAGGACCCTGGGAGGTTCACATCCACATAAGTTAGATTAACACCTAATAGCATTAAAGCCTGGGGCTTAGCACTTAGTAAGACTCAAGAGGGGCATGGCTCTGGAGCTAGCACCTCCTCTTGGCCAGCCCCACCTTGGGACCCACCCTAGTCACCAATCCACACCCACATAGGTTCCACACCTAATAGGGGTTTGGGCCTGGGGCTTAGCACTTAGTAAGGCTCAATGAAATACACTGAATTACTCAAAGGAAACAAAGGCCAAACAAAGGCCAAAGTGCTAAGAGCCCATTTTGCTTACCAACACAATATAATAGAAACGAAATTGGCCACTGTGAAGTAGATGAATCCAAGTCTTCAACAAGTAATGCACATTGACAGCCCTTTGGTATATGATCTTTTATACTCATTTGTGATAGAGGCTTCTAAATTATCTTGGGATACAACAATGATTATGCAAAAATATGCTAAAATATGTTTTAAAGTTTTATCATTTGACTTTTCTATTTTGGTTCCACATAGAGTCCATGGTCTAAGGATGATTAAGAAAACATTGTAGAATTTGCAGCCATATGTAACTTCAAACACAGTAAACTTTAGAGGCGAAAATAAGCTTACAGTTATACTAAAATCAGTTTTAGTGTGTTTTGATTACTGATCACAGAATGAAATTTTGTGTCATTCCACTATGTTTTCAGTCAGCATTAATTCTGTTTATGAATTAGCAGAGCATGTTCTGTGATTTAAAGATATTTGGGGCAGGGCAGGGCAGGGGTGGTGTGTACAGGAATTGCTAGAATACATATCTAGCTCCAATCTAAGAAGAAGGAGGATCTAGATATGAGATGACTCCCTTTATCAAATATGGTAGAATATTTTTAGAAACCAAAGTTATTCAAACAAAACATTGCAATGTAAGGCAATATAAGAAGGTAACATAACCATATCATAATAAGGTAACAAGAAAGGAAAGTAACAAGGTAACGTACCATATCATAACTTAAGAGAGTGCCATCTAATGTAACAGGAAAAGAGTATGGTGTAGTGGGTGGAAAACTGTTCTTAGAAAATCAAGAAGACCAGGCTTCAACTACTATTGATATATACTAACTAGCTAAATGACCCTGGCCGAGACACTTAATCTCTTGGTATGCCAGGCAATTCCCTAAGACTATAACTAACGAGTTGGCAATTTTCATTAGTGAAAGGAGGTACATTCTGAATGTTCAATACGACAATGAAATAATGACTACATCATAATAAAATAAGCAAAATCACACAACACGCCCTAAAAAAATTGCAGATGACATAATATTAGGGAAGCTATTACCTCCAGCTTCTGGCTTGAAAAAGAAATCAAATGATGAATTTGTAGTATGTAGTAGTATGTAGTATGTAGTAGTATGTAGTATGAATGTAGTAATTTAAAAAATCTATAAACAATTAAACGACATTATTTGTGTGAAGTGACTTACTCATTCAAAAAATTGTCTACCATATTTACCACATATTAAAAGCCTTTAATGATGGTGAACATAATGATGTAAAGCTATAAGAATAAAACACTTTTTTTTCTTTTTTCACTGAAAACCCCACAATTGTTGACATTTTAAAAGTAGCATTACTTTCTTTTTTTCTTTTCAATGTATTTTTCTAATTACATATAAAGAGAATTTTGAGTCTTTTAATATAGAAAATTTTGATTTCAAAATTTTCTCCCTCATTCCTTTCCTCCCCCCTCCCTAATATAGTAAGCAATTTGATATGGTTATACATGTGCAATCATGTAAAACATATTTCCACATTAGTCATAGAATATAAAAGATCATATCCCAAAGGGTTGTCAATGTGCATTACTTATTGAAGACTTGGATTCATCTACTTCACAGTGGCTAATTTCATTTCTATTATATATAAAGAATATTACTAACATTTAGAGTTTTTAAGTCATTAGAAAATTATTAGAAAGAAGAAACATAACAAAAAGAAAAAAAAGAATAATGAAAAAGAATGAAGAAAGTGAAGATAGTATGCTTTGATCTACACTCAGACTCCACCAGTTCTTTCTTTGGATGTGGCCAGCATTATCCATCTTGAGGGTTTTGAATTCGACCTGGATAACTGTGTTGCTGTGAAGATCTAAGTCAAGCATGGTTGATCATCACACAATGTTACTGATATGGTGTACAATGATTTCAAGCAGTACAAGTCTGCTCGCTTGACTTCTCATTGGATTATGTAAGTCTGTCAAGGTTTCTGGTGGTAATGATCAGGTCCTGTATAATTACCTTAAACCTCATCATATTGGTAAACAATTCTCTTAACTCAGTCATTTTCGACATTTCCTTTTTGACCTTGTTTGTTGGTTCCATATAGATATCACCTGAGGGATGTTCCTTTGATTTACACTTTTTGATCTTTGCTCTTTCATAAGGTATATATGAAGGAACTGAAAGTTAACAACTTATATCAGGTCCTGTGCCAGTAAGGCAAAATGGGCTTCGTTTAATGGGTGCCCTTGAGGAGTTTGGCTTTTGTTAATTTTGTTTACTTTGAGTGAAAGGCACTTCAGGAGTTTTGGCTTTTGTTTACCTTGAAAGTACTTTCAGCTGTTAAGCGCTAAGCCCCAGGCCCAAAGCCCTATTAGGTGTGAAACCTGTGTGGGTGTAGATTGATGACTTAAGAGGGGCCAACTCGGGAACCAATGGTCTCTGGTCTCTGGTTGTTGAGGCGGGGCTTGAGAACACCAGAGGCTTGGCTGCAAGAAGAGGTGAGCCAGGAGACAGCTCCCCCTGCTTAGCTGGGGAAGCAGAGCCGACCCATGTGTGGACCCAGGAGTTCGAGCGAGGACTTGAGGCCAGTGAATATGATTTATGCCATCTTGTTTTTCTGTGGCCTCCTGGCTACTCTTGTGAGTCGGGCTTATTGGGCCTGGAGGCTTGTGATCACAATATTGGAATGGGGAGGCTGGTTCGCTAATTTGTTGCTATGGGGCCTGAATAAATTTTTTGATGCTATCTACTTAGAGAATTCTATATACCTTGCGATTTCGAACCATTCAAATATATATATGATCCTTTTTGAGATCATAAATTCGGCCTTCCTACTACAGGTCCTCTGCAAACATGTCATTATATTTGACTATTTTGTTTTTGTTGAGTAGTTGCTAATCATTTTAGAGGTACTCTAGAGTCACAGGTTACACATTTGACTAAAACTGCATAAGTTTCTTATTGAATAATTTCTAAATTCATTGTTAACTCTTTTACTATTATTAAAGTATACTTTAGTACTGGTATTAGGTTTTAAATGCATTCCTTCTGTTGAAGTTTGTTTTCAGAATGCCAGTAAGTAATAAGACATACACCACCACAATTATGTTTGATATGTTTGTAATTCATGCTTCTTTCCTGAAAAAGACCAAGATATATGTATATAACTTTCATCCATTAGTTCAATTTGACCTGCATATTTAATATTGAGCATATTGTGAATCTCTTCTTGCTTTGTGAATAGCAAAAATTTGAATCATAATCTAAAAATATAATATTTTAAAACCATTATTGCTGATCCTGCTATTATTTTGATTATCATCATCATCTTTATCTAGTTCCCATATATTCATGTAGTTCAAACAAGAGAGTTATAAGAAAAATTACTTTCCTGCAATTATTTTTTAATCTGTAATATTCTGGGGATTATGCATTAAAAATCACTACATTTTGTAATTAAAGTATGGAGATATATGCTCATCTTCTGCAAACTCACTAAAAACATGTTTAAGACACTCCAGTATATGGCATTTTGATAGGGATGATGTGTAGTTAATCCTCTTTCCCCATGGTGTTGATTTCTTTTGCTGCCTCTCAGTCTTTTAAGCTTTTCATTCCCCATAGTTTGTAGACCATCAGTATTTGGTATGGCGTAAGTTCTTCATTTTTGAATCATTCTGTGTTATATCTGGGCAATTGTGGGCAACTGTTTCATACTCAATAAGGCTATATCTCTGGTGCAGTCTATTCATTGAATTTTCAGTAATACTTTGGGGTATTCATTTGAAATTTAAGATTATTTTTATTGATATTGCTGCTGATGCTGATGATTGAAAGCCTATGTGAAAGAAAGCTATGTGAAGGTTCAAGTAGATTGATTGCTACACTGTCAGCCTGGAATACCTGGAACTAAATCATACTACAGATGCTCCATAGCTATATTACCCTGAGCTCATAAAAAAACTCAGTTTCCCAATCCATAAGATGAAAATGGTAACAGTAACTACCTCACAAAGCTATGAATATCGAAGGAGAAACCTGTAAAGCTCCATAAAACCTTATAGTGGAATAATAATGATGATTTTTTATAATTATTACTACTTTAATTATTCTTATGCCATCTAAGAAAAGCACAATTTGCTAGCTGATAAACCCTTCCATCTGACTCAACCTCAGTCATTCTGTCACACCACTGGTGCATCATTAAAACCACTGAAGCACTCATTTACCACATGGTGCCTAAGTAGCTATAAAGAGCTTCCCATCAAGGGATCAAAGTGGACATGAGAGAATCCTACTCCCTGTGACACTGTCAAAATATGTCAGATAAAGTGGATAATTGGAAGTAATTATCCAAATGAGGCCACCTTCAACATTTTAGGCTGTTACCTTACCATTTCAGGCAAAGGAGTTAGTAGATCAGAATTAATCTTACTGGGTTCATGTATGTGTGTGTGTGCACGTGTAGATATAAACTTTTCATTGTCAGGTGTTTTATTAGGATATGGATTATAGCCAAGTTTCCCCTCTAAGGCAAAACAGGTCTCTTCATTTGCAGTTAGAACATTCATTTTCTTTTAAAAGTTTACAAAGAAACAGCTATTCTTCCTTTTCTTTCAATGAATATTCATCTTAAGTAGTAAATCAAAACTTGAAAGAGACTTATCATTAACTAATTTCCCTAATTGTAAGATTTCCTACATCACAATTTATATTGATTTCTATCCTATGTATAAATCAGATGCTATAACAGAAAATGGAATATTCATCAGACAGCAGTTCATAACCTATACAGATAAATAAAACTCTCTCTCTCACTCTCTCTCTCTCTCTCTCTCTCTCTATATATATATATATATATATACAATATAATATTATATATATGTATATATAATATTATATTACATGTGTGTATCAATATACCTATAAACTGTTAGTATCCTGCATGACTGGGGTAACATATAACATATAACTCATACTATTTGGTTCTAAATTTCTCCTTTGCTAGGTACTATGAATAACAATTGATGATTATTTGCTATGGATTTTTTTTTAATTTCACAACATATTTGTGTTCTAGGTTTGAGGTTCAAGACTGGCTGCATCTGTGTTGTTAAGTAAAATTGTCTCATTAGCATGGCTTTTGTTTCTTTTGAGTGGAAGTACTTTCAGCTGTTAAGTGTTAAGCCCCAGGCCCAGGGCCCTGTCAGGTGTGAA
>CM053624.1:205931662-205941869 GCA_028646595.1 Phalanger gymnotis
CCAGGTAGGATTTATTCCAGGAATGCAAGGCTGGCTCAATATTAGGAAAACTATTAGCATAATTGACCATATCAACAACAAAACTAGCAGAAACCATATGATCATCTCAATAGATGTAGAAAAAGCCTTTGACAAAATACAACACCCATTCCAATTAAAAACACTGGAAAGCACAGGAATAAATGGAGCCTTCCTTAAAATTATAAATAACATCTACCTAAAACCATCATCAAGTATTATTTGTAATGGGGATAAGCTAGATGCATTCCCAATTAGATCAGGGGTGAAACAAGGATGTCCATTATCACCCCTACTATTCAATTTGGTACTAGAAACATTAGCTGTAGCAATAAGAGAAGGAAAATAAATTGAAGAATTAGAATAGGCAAAGAAGAAGCTAAATTATCACTTTTTGCAGATGATATGATGATTTACTTAGAGAATCCTAGAGAATCAAGTAAAAAACTACTTGAAATAATAAACAACTTTAGCAAAGTTGCAGGATATAAAATAAACCCACATAAATCCTCAGCATTCCTATGCATTACTAACAAAACCTAACAGCAAGAGATAGAAAGAGAGATTCCATTCAAAGTTACTGTTGACACTATAAAATATTCGGGAGTCTATCTGCCAAGACAAACCTAGGGCCTATATGAACATCATTATGAAACACTTTTCAAGTGAATAAAGTCAGATCTAAATAAATGGAAAAATATCAGTTGCTCATGGTTAGGCCAAGCTAACATAATAAAAATGACAATTTTACTTAAATTAATCTATCTATTCAGTGCCATAACAATTGAACTACCAAAAAAATATTTTACAGAGCTGGATAAAATAATAACAAAATTCATCTGGAAGAACAAGAGGTCTAGAATATCTAAGATATCGAAGAAAAGAAATGCTAGAGTAGGTGGCCTGGCCATACCAGATATTAAACTGTACCGTAGAGCTGCAGTCATCAAAACCACCCGGTACTGGCTAAGAAACAGAGTTGTGGATCATTAGAATAGGATAGGTACATGTTTTAACAATCTGGCTAGCAGCTTCTGGGAGGTGGGGGGGAGATGCACCCACAGCCAGCACCTAGAAAGCTGCCAGCACGCTGCAAAAACACAGGTTCTTTTGATCTGCCTTAATAAGGAGAGCAAGGAGAAGGGGTTGGCAAGCTTACTTTAATTCAGCACACAAATATCATTCACTTGGTTCAGGGGAAAAAGCCAGCACCCTGAACTTCCGAGCAAAATACAAGCAAATTACAAACAGCAACAGACAGACCTTATCTGATTCAAATACCAATACATAGTTACCACAGTTCAACAAAGTCTCAGCATCTGGGTCTACAAGCTGGAGGGCTCCTTAGCTACAGCTGCCCAGAGTCTCAACATCAACGCTATCTCAACAGCCCTTAAACAAATTACGAACAGACAGACCCAATACAATTCATAGTTACCAACATCTAGGTTGAGCCCGGGAGCTCAGAACAAGGGCTGGCCCAGATTCACACGCCACTACTGCTTCAGCAAAGAGCTCCAAGGAAGAAGAGGCCAACACCTGGTTTTTATATCTTTGTCAGCGTCAGGGGTGAACCACACATGAGACTCACCCACATGGTCCAAGAGCCTCTGCTGTCCCAGTCATGCAAACCAGGCCCTTCCTGGAGTTAGCCCCATCTTGGGCCCCACCTTAGTTGCCAATCCACACCCACATAGGTTTTACACCTATTAGGGGTTTGGGTCTAGTGCTTAGCACTTAGCAAGATTCAATGAAATAGCTGAATCACTCAAAGCAAACAAAAGCCAAACTCCTCAATGGCAGCTCTTGAACTAAGTGCTAAGGAGCACATTTTGCTTACCAACACAGTATACAAGATGGAGAAGTCAACAACTATAGCAATCTACTCTTTGATAAACCCAAAAAGGCCAGCTTCTGGGCTAATAATTCACTATTTCACAAAAACTTTTGGGGAAGTTGGAAAATGGTACGGCAGAAACTGGGCATAGACCAATATCTTACACCATATACCAAAATAAAGTCAAAATGGGTTCATAATTTAGGAGTAAAGGCTGATACTATAAGTAATTTGGGAGAGCAAGGAACAGTTTTTTTTTTATCAGATTTATGGAAAAGAAAAGAATTTATGACACAGGAAGAGATAGAGAGAATTACAAAATGCAAAATGGATAATTTTGGTTATGTTAAATTGAAATGTTTTTATACAAAAAAAGGCAATGCAACAAAAATTAGGAGGGAAACAGAAAATTGGGAAAATATCTTTACAACTAGTGTCTCTGATAAAGGCCTCATTTCTAAAATATACAGGGAATTGAGCCAAATATAAAGTAATACAAGTCATTCCCCAATTGAGAAATGGTCAAAAGATATGAACAGGCAGTTTTCAGAGGAAGAAATTAAAGATATCTTGTAGGAACAGGAAAAAAGTGTTCTAAATCACTACTCATTAGAGAAATGCAAATCAAAACAACTCTTAGATACCACATCTCTCCTATCAGATTGGCTAAAATAACAACAGGAAAATGATAAATGTTGGAGAGGATGTGGGAAAATTGGAACATTGTTACGTTGCTGGTGGAGTTGTGAACTGATCCACGCATTTTGGAGACCAATTTGGAACTATACCCAAAGGGTTATAAAAATGTTCATACTCTTTGACCCAGCAATACCAGTGCTAGGGTTGTATCCCAAAGAGATCACACAAGTGGGAAAGGGACCCATATGTACAAAAATATTTATAGCGGCTCTTTTTGTGGTAGCTAAGAATTGGAAATCAAAGGGATGCCCATCAATTGGGGAATGGCTGAACAAGCTGTGGTATATGAAGGTAATGGAATACTATTGTGATATAAGAAATGGGGATGATATGGGCTTCATAACAACCTGGAAAAACCTACAAAACATAATGCTGAGTGAGCAGAGCAGAACCAGGAGAACATTATACACAACCACAGATATATGGATTCTGTGAGGACCAACCCTGACAGACTTTGCTCTTCTCAGCAACACAAGGTACAAAGACAACTCCAAAGGACTCATGATGGAGAATGCTATCTACATCCAGAGAAAGAACTGTGAAGTATGAATGCAGATTGGGGCACACTTCATGTTATCCTTCCCCTCCCCCTTTTTTTTTCTTTTTCTCTCTTTTGTTTTTGTTTTTGGGTTATTTTTTTTGGTCCTGTTTCTTCTTTCGCATGATTCATTTCATTGATCACAGTTCTCCATTAAAAAAAAAAGAAGTTATTACATGTGTCATTTTAATTAGCCCATTACTAAATCATCACTGACCCTTATAAATATATTGACTGATTCGATCCTGTCTACAAGCCTTTAATATGGGTAATATAAATATCGTCATCTTCATTTTATAAATTAGGAGGCAGGTGCTCAGAGATTAAGTCATTTGGCTTCTAGTCTAGCCTTCTAGTCCACTGTTCCATAGTGGGTTTTTCTGTGTGTGTTTTTGTATAAAAGGAGCATATCCACTGACCATCATCAAGGAAAAGTACTTTAATCTCATGATACTTTTGTGTTAAAGCCATACAAATTGTCTTGATAACTGACATGATATCTTTTCTTTAATTGTCTCATCTCAGTTATCTCAGCCTAGTCAGTGACAGAATCACAAAATTTTAGAGCTGGAAAGATGCTTTTAGAAATGATTTGATCCATTTTGTTAGATTTATCTATGTCTGAATGGGTATATTGCAGATCTCTACTAATATAGTTTTACTACCTCATTCTCCTTTGAATTTATTTATCTTTTCCTTTACATATTTAGATGCCATTTAGTGCAATTTATTTTGCTTGATTATGCATATTAATTATAATGGTTTTACTTTATTGGTTTCCATCAGGGCAATAGCATGGGAGGCAGAGAAAATAAATGTTTGCTAATTGAGTAAAATGATTAAATCCAACCAGGGTAAGAAATTGACTCTTCATAAAAAAAAATCATGCCTTACTGATACGGTGTTATCTGTAGGTTCTTACCTATCTACAGGCTGCAAGTTTATGTCTGTAACCTATAATGATAATACACCTAAGCAATAATTCATAATTGCTTTACTCACACTAATTCTGTTATACATGTTGTACAATTTGCTTGATATAAAAATGTTTTTCTAATATAAATATTTTTCATAACTTAATTGCATGCTATTACTTATGCAAAAACTTTTAAAAAAATTTATGTAATTGAAATAAAATATTTTTACTTTTATAATATCCTCTGTATTCTGCCTGGATCTTAATTCTCCCTTTAATTAGTATTATGAAATAAGTGAACTTGTATTCTCCTCTAATTTTAATTGAAAATTTTATCCATTTGGAATTTTGTATGTGTATGTGTGTGTGTGTGTGTGTGTGTGTGTGTGTATGCTCCTGCAATGTTACATATGTTGTCATACATGGTTGACATTTCTTTGCATTGGGCTGAAATGTAGCATTTATTTTTTTTTAATTGGAGAAAATTGGCTGGGTAGAAAGGAAAAGAACATAAACAAAAATCTAAAAATAAATGACATCACTTAAACTTTAAATGTGATTAAAGAGAATCTGCCCAATATATTGAAGACTCTCCTCTTGTTACTTTGTATGTTTTTTTTGTTATAAAACTTTTTTGTCATAAATTAGGTTTTTAACCTATGAACTATTTATTATTGTAGAAATTTTATAACTTTACATCTCAGTAGCTCTGTTATAAAGGTTGAGGATCATTTGTTCTTTAGATCACAGTGCAAATGTTCAACATTAATTGCAACTGCCTGGCCCAAGGGTTTGGCTGCTGTCCTTCATTCTCAAAGAGGACCAAAATGATATCACTATGCTAGAGTCAAGTTTCAATGTGTCCAACTGTGGCTGATCAGAACAATATGAGCTCAGAATGCTCTAATACAGGTTAGACACAAATAGTCCATGTGAACAGTTGGGGTGAATATTCTAAATTTGTGCATCCTGCATTTACTTTGAGCTGTTTCAATTCTGCTTTGCTCATAGAGCACAGCACCTTCTCTAATGTGGGAATGCCGCGCTGAGCAGTTTTGTGCCAGTCTCTCCCATGTCACACAATCAATTCCAAAGTTCTTGAGAGAGACCTTGAGAGTGTCATTGTATTTCTTCTTCTGTCCACCATGTGAACACTTACCCTGAGTAACTTTTCCATAAAATTGTCTTTTTGGCAAGCATATGTTTTGCATTCAAATGACATGCCCAGCCCATCAGAGTTTCACTCTCTGAAGCAGAGTTTGAATGCTTGTCAGTTTAGTTCAAGTAAGGACCTCAGTGTCCAGTACCTTATCCTGCCAGGTGATCTTCAGAATCTTCCTAAGACAATTCAAATGGAAGCCATTCAGTTTTCTGGTATGGCACTGGTAGACTGTCCAGGTTTCATAAAGCTCTCCTCTTTCCCCCTCTTTTCTCTTTACTAAAATGGACTTTGCTTTTGATCCAAGCACATCATCTATCTGATTTCCTTTTTGGGGTATCTGAGGCCATAGTAAAAATTAGTCTTAGGTTCTCTTTCCTCAGACTTTTGGGCTTCTTATCCCACTCCATCCAAACTCTCTTATACCCTAAAGAAAATTATTATAGCTAACGTTTTGGCTAATGTCAAAGTCCATCTAAAGTATTCAAATATAATCAGTACATAATACAAATACAGTTGAAGACAAAAATTGTATTTCTTTATACAAAAGAAATTCAAAACACAAATTTTTTATAATTCACATTGATAGAACTCAGCAGGAGTTCTATAGGATTCAGTAACGACTATTGTTTTGGTCTGTTGGGAGATATTTTAAGCCTCATAAAAACATAAAGTAGGTTATGGGAGTATTGATTCAGTATATAACATTTTACTTTCACTCTGTGTTGTCCCATTCAAAGTCCATATTTTCTGGCCAATCAAGATCTGGAATTGAGCTCCTTCTCTTATTGATGGTAATCTTCTCCAATGAAGAAATAGTCCTGTCATCAGTAAGTTTCAATCAATGATCCCAAGATTTCTATAACTTTCAAACTCACTTTTATACTCAAACCACTTTCAGACACATGCCAGCCTCAGGATTGATGCTTAATAACCCTAGGAAACAAAATAAAGTAACAAAGAAAGCTAAAGGCTTTGGTACATGCTAGCCTGATGAAGTTCCTCTATTCTAGAAGTCATGTGGAAGACTTTGCCATGATTGCAAGGAAGAGATGGCTTATCCAATTCTTCAATTCTAACAGAAGTCTTAGAGTTAGAGTGATGCCATTTATAGAATCAAAGGAAAAAAGAGTAAGCAGAAAGATGTCTCTCTTTTTACTACCCTTTCCCCACCCTGGCACTTCAACATCTCAGACAACTGAAAGCAGGAGATAAATAAGAGATCACTCATTTTTTATTTGCTTTTCCTGTATGCTACCAAGGTGACAAGTCCTTTCAGCACTGACCTATCACATGGCAAAGGCAGCAATGAATTTTTTATCCACAAAAGGTCCAAGGGCTAAGTCACATTTGCACAAACTGTTCACTAAATTTTCATATTATTCTTCTATTCATTTTGTGAATCCATCAGAACAAAAGCTTTTCCTAATCTAGTTCTTAACAAGTAGGACAAACATCAAGATGTAAAACAATTACTTGACATGAGAAAGAGAGGCAGATAAATAAATCAGTTAGGATTTCCAGAATTTTTCAGAAAGCTTAGTAAATTTCTTTTAAGTTCATAGTTATTGATCTTTCACTGGAGAAAAGAATTTTTTATGGAACTTATTTTCCTGGAATGGCTTAGATAGTTCTTCACCCAATACCTAACCAATAATAAGTTTTAGTATCTTCTGCCACAATGTGCTGTCTTGAGAACATTCAGCACAGACCCATACCTGTGGACTGCCAATTATTGATTCAAGAACACACCACTGCTGCAGTTCCTCTAACTCGACCCCTTGTGGTTATTTGGAAATGGCTTCAAACTAAAGACCAACAGTTGTGCAATAACATTGGGCAGAAAAAGTCATATGGAAGAAATTATAGACCGTAAGAAAGCCACACTGTTGAAGACCCACATTTTGAGTTGTTTACATGCTTTTTGCATCCATTGTACCCTCACTGGCTTCACTTCACTCTCCTTTTTTCTAGTCTTCAGGTCTTAATTAATGTTTTTAAGGGCTTGTCTCCCTAACTAATCCTATATGCCTGAAGTATTAATAAACTTTTTTCATCCATTTTGAAAGCACAGCTAGAAAATCATTTTTCATCTTTCATTTTTGAAGAAGACCAATAACATCAAGGGTGATATCTTGATTTGTACCATGAATTGGATTTAAGCGAGGCATAGTTGCAAAAAGTAATCAATCTCACTGTCTTACAGAGTCATTTAAGTTCAGCAGCAAGACAAAAACCTGGAATGCAGTGGATGACCTTGGTGTTTTCTGTCTGAATAAGCTCTAAGCACTCCACACTACCTGATTCAGTCACCTTCATGGAACAAATTGTTCTCGTCTGCCCTTTGCACTGGAGGAAGTCTTCACATGTTTGGGGTAGGCATTTCTCTAACCCACCAATGAGTTTGAGGCCTGTTGGATACCCTCAACCTGGTTTAGCATGTCTGCCAAGAAGGTTTTACTGAGCTGTGACCACTGTGCATGCTACAGTTTCTTGAAGCCACAAGTGAGAGTTGGTGAAAGGTAGACACCAAAGGTGAATGAGCAGCCCTGAAAAGGGCTTGGCTGGTAAGCCTGGACACTACAAGGTGAATTAGGTAGGGGCAGTTTAACTTGAAGATATTGCATTGTTGTTTGTTTCTCACTTTTCTAAAGAAAATCTTTAATGAGTAATAAAAGTTCCTTGGGCATCAGGAAGATTAAAAGCTGGGAAGGAATAGGAAATAAAAAAGGTCCCAAATCCATCATATATTTTCTTAATATAAAATCATAGACTTTTGATAGTGCATAGAAATCATCTAGTTCATCATCTCATTTTATACATGTGGGTATAGAGACCCTGAAAATTTTTGGGATGCCATGATTGGCAAAACAAGAAAGGAGGTGTGCAGTCACGTCCTTCACTGCCTCACCTGTTCTAGCAGTAGCCACGGTGAAGCCGGAAAATGTGTCCACACATACATGAATATATTAAGAACGTCTAAAAGGGGAATAATGGGTGACATCCATCTACCAAATGTCATTGGGTCCATCCCCTGTAAGGTTCCGGGCAGTGACAGCAGGAGGAGGAAGAAAAGGAGCACAGCTGGTGCAAGATTTTACAATTCTCCATGCCTTGGTTTTGCTGAGACCATACAGGTGCCAGAGAGAGCTTAAAGAAAGGTGAAATTTGGAATGAGCCAATCGAGCAAGTGGTGTTAGGGTCATTCCCTGAAGCTCAGCATCAGTTGTAGCATTGTCACGCACAAGGGGGCCAGGCAATCCAGAATGGGAACAGATATGCATGACATGAAAGGAAGAAGAGTGCTCGCACACCAAGTGCTGCATCTCCAACAGGGGCTGGGTAATAGAATCACTGCGAGGAGGGACATAAGCTGTTTCCAAATGTGGTATAAGGCCTGCAACATAATGACTATCAGTAATAATATTAATGGGGGTGTCTAAAAGCATGGTCTGGAAGACTGCAAACAATTCATTTTGTTGAGTAGAAGTGAATGGAGTCTTGAAGACTTGGATACTGTTCCTAGAAGGTATGTATAGGGAGGACCGATGCAGTTCTGTGGCATCAGTAAATACATTGATTCCATTAACAGGTGTGGAAGAAAATTTGTTCCCCCATACCCAAGGCCAACTTGTGAGTTGGTGGGCCAGAGGAAGAGGTGTACCATGGTGAAAAGTGTGCCCAATTATAAACTGCCAATGCAGGTCCTCTTGGAAACATTTTTGTAACTGTTGATTAGTATACATAATGTAGATGACCTGAGGGTCTCTGCCACTGAGTGCTCGTGCTCTAACTATGCCCTTCCAGGCAACTTGGGCAACAAGATTGGTATAAGGAAAGCACTTTCTATTCTTGATCCAAGCTAAGTGTACCCATTCAATAATCCCAGCTGCTTGATGAAGAACCCCTGTGGGGAGTGATGGAGCATGAAGGACAGTAAGCTCTAAGGGATCATTTGCAAGGAACCTCACAGTGCATCTGGCATGGATGGCAGCTTGTACTTCCTGAAGGCACTGAAGGGCCTCAGGTGTCCAATGCTGTGGGGATTTAAGGTCAGAGGGTCCTTGGAGCATTTCATATAAAGGGGGAAGCTGTTAAGTGGTTATCCCCAACCAGGGGAAGAACCATTGAATATCTCCAATAAGCTTTTGAAAATCATTCAAGGTGCAGACCTTACAAGGCTCTAAACGGGGTTGTCTTATCTGCACCTCTTGTTCATGTAACTTTACTCCCAAATAATCTATGAGCAATGCCTTCTGGATTTTTCCTGGAGCCATAGTAAGCCCATAAACTTCTAACTGTGTAACAGTGGTCTGCAGGACCTCTTCCAAGAGGTCACAGTCAGGATGAGCTGCCAAGAGGTCATCCATATAATGTATTAAAAGAGCAGGTGGGCAGTGCTCACAGACAGGGTGGAGAACTTGTTTAACATACCATTGGCATAAGGTGGGACTATTTTTCATGCCCTGACATGATACCTGACATAAGGTTCCTGTAAATTCACTGAAGGAATGGAAAAGGCAAATTGCCTAGTATCATTGGGATGCAGTGGAATGCTATAAAAGAAGTCTTTTATATCAATAACCCAAATTTTTTATCATCTTGGGACCATGTTTGGTGAAGGGAGCCCTGGCTGAAGGACCCTCATTGTCTGCATAGAGGCATTGACCTGACGAAGGTCAGTAAGCATCCTCCATTTACCAGATTTTTTTTTCTTGTTGCAAAATACAGGAGAATTCCAAGGGCTGGTGGATGGTTCTATGTGACCATCCTCTAATTGTTCCTGAACTATCACCTTGAAGGCTGCTATTTTTTCACTAGACAGGGTTAGCAAGGCTGAGAAAGTAACTTAACCAGTTTTACACAATTGTTTTCATTTTTTAGTTTCAGCAAAATTCAAATTAAAAATTTCTTTGTCTATCACTATTTTTAGCTCACAACATTCACTCAAGTTTTACAATATAGGAGAATTTTACTACAATTTAGAAGTACAATAATAGCACGAACAGAAAAAATTCAAGTGACATTAATTGCATTCCC
>CM053624.1:205950846-205979359 GCA_028646595.1 Phalanger gymnotis
CGAACCGCAAACTCAGTCACGCAGCTTTTCCCACTAACCTTCTCTGATGTCTTTGCTCTTTGTGGGTTGTGAGGTCTGGTACATGCCACAGCTCAGTATTTCAGGATGCCAGGGCACTTTCTGCTCGTCTCCTGGTCTGGTAGGTCCACATCTGGTCTGTTCGCACTGTGCGCTCTGCTCAGCTCCGCTCCCCTCAGCTGGGGTCTGGGAGGTCCGTGTGGGACAGACCTTACCCAGAGACCATCCAGGCTGTCCTGGGCTGGGGCCCTGCTTCCCTCTGCCACTTTGTGGGCTCTGCAGCTCTAGAATTGGTTCAGAGCCATTGTTTTATAGGTTTTTGGAGGGACTTGGTGGGGAGCTCATGCCAGTCACTGCTTCCCAGCCGCCATCTTGGCTCCGCCCCCCTGTTTCAAGAAATTTTCAAGGAAAATTGCTCTGATATTCTAGAACCAGAGGGTAAAATAGAAATTGAAAAAAATCCACCAATCACCTCTTGAAAAAAATCCCAAAAAGAAAACTCCTAGGAATATTGTAGCCAAATTCCAGAGTTCCCAGGTCAAGGATGGAAACTTGACAAGCAGCCTGAAAGAAACAATTCGAGTATTGTGGAAACACAATCACAATAACACAAGATCTAGCAGCTCCTGCATTAATGGATCACATAACATGGAATATGACATTCTGGATATCAGAGGAGCTAGGATTAAAACCAAAAATCACCTACCCAGCAAAAAAGAGTATAATATTTCATGAGAAGATGTGGACAATTCAATGAAATAGAGGATTTTCAAATGTTCTTGATGAAAAGACCAGATCTCAGGGCAGCTAGGTGGTCCAGCAAGTAGAGCACCGGCCCTGGAATCAGGAGGACCTGAGTTCAAATCCAGCCTCAGATACTTGACACACTTACTAACTGTGTGACCTTGGGCAAGTCACTTAACCCCAATTGCCCTGCCCTCCCCCTTCCAAAAAAAAAAGACCAGAGCTGAATAGAAAAATTTGATTTTCAAATTTGACTCCCTAAAGATATGGGAAAATCCCCAAAAAATGAAGAAAAATAAAGTTATTTTAAATCTTCATTATTTTCTCACTTATTTTAACTAAATACACACACATACACACACGCACACACAAAATATAATAGATCTTTAGAAATATGGAATGTTAGAAATAGAATGAATTTTAGATATAATGTAGCATAATGGGAGGCTTTGTGTAGAACTGGCCATTGTGCATCAAATCTCTAGTCACATATTCATAAGTTCTAATCATAATTGTTTTGTCCAATTGGCACATTGTCATTATCAACATATGAGTCTTGGGGGATGGGTGGAGTAGCCAAGATGGCAGAGTAAAAGCAGGGACTTGCTTGAGTTCTCCCCCAAACCCCTCTAAACACCCGTAAAAATGACTCTAAACAAATTCTAGAGCTACAGAACCCACAAAGTGACAGAGTGAAACAAATCTCCAGCCTAAGATGGTCTGGCTGGTCCCTGGGAAAGGTCTATTACATCATTCTGGGAGAAGAGCACAGCCCAGCATGGGTGATAATAGCACAGATCAGGCTGGAGCAGACTGGGCAGAGCAGGCTTCAGGGCACTGAATTCCTGAGCTGTGGCTGTTTGCAGACTTCTCAACCCACAAACACCAAAGACAACTTAGCGGGTCAGGTAGAAAACTTTGTTGGACTTGGGTGAGAGAAGGGCATGGTCAAGCCCCAGCTCTGGTGTGGTGGAGGTAGGTACAGCAGCAGCAGCTCCAGCAGCGGCAGCACCAGCAGCAGCAGTACCAGCAGCAGCTGCTGCTGCTTCCAGAGCTCCAGGCCCACAGAGATGTAGTATTAATGTAATCAAACTTCTTCTCCTCCCCCCAATTCAATAGGCCTCAGGTGGAGCTAGGTGGGAAAGTTTCACTGTATCTTTGCTTATAAGTAGGCCTAAAGCCTCTGCTTGCCAGGTACTAAGCTGATTTGGGCTCGAAGCCTTCAGGGCCCTACAGGGAGTTGCTAAGACCAGAGCCAATTGTATGTGCACTGAGTCCTAGTCAATCATGGATTCAGCCAATCAGAGACCTGAGCTCTACCCAATCAGACATCAGGTAGGAATGTACATAAGGACAGCCCAGAGTATGAGAGAACCAGAAATGTAGAAGGACAGAACTGAAGAGAAGCAGAAGTGAAGGGAAACAGAATTGAGAAGCAGAGATTAAGAAGACATTGAGGTAGCAGACATCAAGAGGGCATTGAAGAGCAGACATTGAGAGAGTCAGCATCAACAGAGCTGCATAAGAGAGTGCTGAGTGGAGAGGTAGGATTCCTGAGTGATTGTATATAGCAAGGCCTTAACCAAAGGGACTTGGTTCCTTGCTATAATACTGTATTATAATTTCCTTGTTGCTACACTGAGATGGGCTTACTGGTTTTAGAATATAGTTACTGCTATATCTAATTGGAATTACTGGCCCTGGGATTGGATTCGATGGTGTCCAAATAAATGTTATACTTCCTCTGCCTTCTACCTAGAGAAGTTTTCACACTTTGTGATTCTGAACCATTCAGACATGTTTATGGTCATCCTAAGGGTCATGAATCTTGCCTTACTGATAGAAGAGGGTGGGAGGAATCAAGTGGCTGATCAGAGCAGGAGTACAGGAATCTCTTTGTTGGCACTGAGGCAAGATTCTCTTACTTTGTGCTGCTTGGATCTGGGTCACAGTCTTAGCTGGTCTTGGGATGAAGAGGAGCCCTTGTATGGAAGAGCTTGTGGTGGCTATGGAGAAGGAGTCCTCCTAGAAGTTCCAAGACAGGAAAGAGTGCTTGAGGTCACTCACAAGTCAGAACACGGGCCAGGAAAACAGTAAATACTTCTCTTTCAATCATACCACTTCAGAAGAAATGAAAATTCATAGGTGACTAAAAGTAGTTTGCAAAACAGCATTACAAAACCACTGAAGCTTGGGACAGAGGACTCCCCACTCTGGAAGCAGAGTCATACCTTGACAAAGAGCCCAAAAGTCAAGTAATTGGCTGGGAAAATGAGCAGAAAGCATACAAACTCAGACTATAGAATCTTACTTTGGTGACAAAAAGAACAAAACATACAGCTAGAAGAAGACAACAAAGTTATCCTACATCCAAATCCTCCAAGAAAAATATGAATTGGTTGCAGGCCATGGAAGAGCTCAAAAAGGAGTTTGAAAATCAAGTAAGAGAAGCAGAGGAAAACTTGGGAAGAGAAATGAGAGTGATGCAAGAAAATCATGAAAAAAGTCCACAGCTTACTAAAGGAGATGCAAAAAAATACACAACGAAATAACACCTTAAAATTTAGACTAACCCAAATGGCAAAAAAAGTCAAAAAAATCCAATGAGGAGAAGAATGCCTTAAAAAAAGGATTGGCCAAATGGAAAAAGAGGTCCAAAAACTCACTGAAAAAAATTATTCCTTAAAAATTAGAATGGAGCAAATGGAACTAGTGACTTAATAATAAATCAAGAAATTATAAAACAGAACCAAAAGAATGAAAAAATAGAAGAAAATGTGAAACATCTCATTTGAAAAACCACTGACCTGGAAAGTAGATCTAAGAGAGATAATTTAAAATTTATTGGAATACCTGAAAGCCATGATCAAAAAAAAAAAAAGATCCTATACATCATCTTTCAAGAAATTATCAAGGAAAACTGCCCTGATATTCTAGAATAAGAGGACAAATAGAAATGGAAAGAATTCAGCAATCACCTCTTTTAAAAAATCCCAAAAGTAAAACTCCTAGGAAAATTGTAGCCAAATTCCACAGTTTCCAGGTCAAGGAGAAAATATTGCAAGCAGCCAGGAAGAAACAATTCAAGTATTGAGGAAACACAATTAGGATAACACCAAAGTCTAGCAGCTTCTATATTATGGGATTGAAGGGCTTGGAGGTCAAAGGAGCCAGGATTAAAACCAAGAATCACCTACCCAGAAAAATTGAGTATAATACTTCACAGCCAAAAAAAAATTATTTTCAATGAAATAGAGGACTTTCAAGCATTCTTGATGAAAATAAGAGCTGAATAGAAAATTTGACTTTCAAATACAAGAATCAAGAGGAGCATGAAATGTTAAACAGGAGAGAGAAATCATAAGGGACTTATTAAAGTTGAACTCTTTACATTCCTACATGGAAAGATGATATTTGTAACTCATGAGGTCACTGGATGAGTTGAATATGAAGGGATGATAATTAACAAATAAAATTAAGCAGTGGGAGAGGAATATATTGGGAGAAGGAGAAAAAGAGTGATAGAATGGGGTCAATTATCTCCCATAAAAGAGGGAAGAAAAAACTGTTATGATGAGGGAGGAGGTTAAAGGGAATGAGTGAACCTTATTCTCATCAGATTTGGCTTAAGAAGGGAATAACATACACACTAAATTGGGTATCTTACCCTACAGGAAAGTAGGGGGGAAGGGGATAAGAGGGAGAGATGATAGAAAGGAGGACAGATAGGGGGAGGGGGTAGTTAGAAGCAAACACTTTTGAAAAAGGACAGGGTCAAAGGAGAAAATTGAATAAATAGGGGACAGGATAGGATTGAGGGAAATAGTCTTTTACAACATGATTATTCTGGAAGTGTTTGCATAATGATAAATGTATAACCTATACTGAATTGCTTGCCTTCTCAAGGGGCAGGGTGGGAAGGGAAGAAGGGAGAGAATGTGGAACTAAAAGTTCTGAAAACAAATGTTAACAACTGTTTTTACATGCAAACAGGAAATAATATATACTGGCAATAGGGTATAGAAATCTATCTTGCTGTACAAGAAAGTAAGGGGAAAAGGGGGCAGGGAATGGGGTGATAGAAGAGAGGGCAGATTGGGGAAAGAGGCAATCAGAATACATGCCATCTTGGGGGGGAGAAGGGAGAGATGGAGAGAAAATTTGGACCTCATCTTGTGAAAATGAATGATGAAAACTAAAAATAAATTAATTAATCTAAAACAAAAACATATAAGTCTTAGAGCCACATTCTCTTCTCCATGGAAGCAGATGGTGGAAGAAGATAGTGGCAGTAGAGAGAGCAAAGTACAGTCTTCCCTGCATTGAGCTTTTTGCCAAATTGGAACACCAATTTGGTTAATAAAACCTGATTCACACAGCACTGAGTATGAAGTAGCTAACAAATAAGCATACGTTGAATTAATGATTCACCCTGTGCCTAAGTAATTAAGTAACTTAACCGCCAAGAAGTTTTAATCAAGGGGGATGCCATCTTACAATTTGAGCTTGGCAGTCTGGCTAGCAAACCATAATTGGTTTTATCTAGTCATGATACTGGGTAGAGTAGTTATGCAGCCAAGGGAATGCAGCTATATAAGCAGGGTTGTTTTAAATTGTCTCTTCCACTATATCTGTAGGGATGTAGTATACATCTCAATGTGTACTCCAAAATTTAAGTAGAATTGGCATCGTGGTGCATGTCTCCCCATTTTCTGGGATGATTTAGACTGACAAATTGCATATGTTTGGGAGTTTTAAGCTGCAGCAGGGCTAAAGTTCATCTGATGCCAGTGCTCAATCCAGAACCAGTTTGGTTAGCTCCTGATTGCCGAAAATTGTGTGAACTAGAGGAAACCAGAGCAGGATAAAGCTTTGGTATTAATAAATAGATGATCGGGTTCATGATTAGCCACTGCGTTTCTAGCCTGGGCAAGATATGGAGATATATTCTTAATAAACTAATAAATAAATACATAGATAAACCTAGAATTCAAAAGAAGAGACATAAATGCATTTAATTTACTATTCTAGGAGTAAAGGAAGCCTTTGTACTCCCCTGCAAAAATAAATACAGCACCCTTGCTGACTCTTTGAAACATTATAATGAGACCAAATATTTTGGTTTGTATAAAATATTCATTTCCCTTCTCTAGTAAAGTATGTTTGAGCTCACGAATGGTGTTATATGTAAGGGCAATGTCCTAGTTGGATACAAACTGCTATTTTATTGCACTATATGTGTGCTAAACATTGTCAGCTATTAAACTATGTCTCTTGTTGAATTTCTAAATTTAATTCCTCTTTATGCATTATTTAATATAGATCAAGTCTGTGCAAACATTAAATCACCTTCATCATGATAACACTTTATAGCAGCGCTATTCTGGCCCTCTGCTTGCTGGAGTGGCAGCACAGGGGAAATATGATGGATATAAAATAATGAATTGTACCAGGGTGGCCAATTGGCTGCTTTGATTTACCCATAATAAAAGGGCACTAGAAATTAAATGGCAACTGATTTAAAGATGATAAAACAAAAAAGTTTAGTATTAAGGGGATAAATAAATCAACCCGCAAATATTTCTAAGGCTGAATATTGAGGGAAATGGTCAAGATTAAATACTTACGCTATTTACTTATTCAATAGATTTTTACACCACCAATCAAAAGGTAATGCTGAAATTTGTGTTTGTTTTTTTTTTAGTATAAGGTAAATAGCCCTCAATTCCTCAAGATATAAAACATACTAAAAGAATGTAAAGTGTCAGTTTTGAAAACTTCATTTCATAGCCAATAAAGGAGTTTCCACAGAAACTAAAAAAAATAATTCTTCTTTCTTATATCATATGTATGATAGACTTCTCAACATAATATTTATCCAAACAGGGAGAGCTCCACTACTGAAGTTTCCTTCCTTGCTTTAAAAGGGTAGTTCAGAAATGAGACAGAAATTCTAAATGACACATATTCAAAGAGTCATGAAATAATGTGATAGTTACAGCAATTAAATTGTGTCCACATACAGAAAGTCCCCATAAAGCCCAAATATATAATATACTGTCAAATCAAAAGAAAATTAATATGCAACAGCTTCACTAAAACTAAATGAAAATTATTTCTCCATCTGTGAAGATCACAACCTATCTAGGCCTTCTATTCGTTTATGATACTTCTCCATGTTTTCCCTTAGAACCTCTGTCCAACCTTCTCAAGGCCTTCTACTAAGTTTTTTTTTTAATAATTCATGGATAAAGTAGATTGCTGGTGTTGTCCAACTGTTACACTTCACCTTTGAACACGTGAAAAAAAATTATTTTTAATGATATATGTCTGCAATGATACCTCATATCTTTCCTTGTACATAGGTAATCATTACAAAGACAATGCAACCTGCTTGTACCTACTGTTTCTTTGTGTTTCCCTATGTATCATCTGCGATTATCATTCTTTGGAGATTCTTGTGATTAAAATTTCAAACTATGTAAAATTTACAATAGATTCTCCATGATTAAATAAATTAATCAATCAAAATAAGGCCTTTGTTATGTGTAGTAGTTTGGGATCACTAAAAGTATTTTTGAAGTTTGACACCTGCCGTCCAGCCTCATCTCTTCCTATGAATACATTTTTGCCTTAATTCATTTCCCATCTGTAGTGTTTCAAACAGATAAAGATAGTGATGTGCTAACTCAATGAATTGGTTATACAAATTCATTTTATAATCTAGGTAATATATTTTTCTTCCCCAGGTGTCCTACCCTCATTTGAATCTTTCACATTTTCCTCCCTCAAGAGACTGTGCTTAACCTTTCATCAGGTTTGCCACATATGTTCCCATACAGGCAGAGTCCACTGGGATCATGCCATGACACACTTGATTTCAAATATACCTGTGAAGAATGAATCACAGAATTATGGAATTTTCAAGCTTCAAAGGATCACAGGGTCCATCTAATCTAAGCCATGCCTGAAGAAGTCTTTAAAATGACCTACTGTTTAAGTGATTGTATAGTCATTTTTATTTTAATACCTCAGGGAAGGATAAACCACTATCTCTTTAGTGACACCATTTTGTACAGCTTTAATTATTTTGAATTATATGCACATAGCCAAAGTTTTTCCTGTCTACAACATCCATTCAAAGATTCTGGCTCTGCTCTTTGGAGGATAATCATAGTGTTGCCAATCTCCGTACTTTATAGCTATTTAAATACTTTATGACACATATTTTGGTTTCTATCTCTGAGAGTAGAGTCTTCAATTTTCTAGAGTAAACACATATGGTTCTTTCAACTGATCCTCAAATTTCATAAAATCAAAGCACTTTAATATTATGGTTGCCTTCCTCAGGCTACTCTTCAGTTTATCAGTTTTCATCTTAAACCATAACACGCAGGATAGAGTGCTATACTTCAGATGAGGGTTGACAAGAGCAAGGGACAGCTTTATTATCACTTCCAAAACCCTGGAACTTAGGCCATTCTAAAAACAGCCCAAGACTGTGTTATCTCTTTTATTGCCACATGACTCTTATTGAGGCTGAACCCACTAAATCATCTCTATCCTTTTTATGATAACAGCTCACTGCTCATGTCGCACCCATCTTATTTTCCTCAAGTTGATATTTACATTCAAGTTCATGAATTTACACTTCATCATATCAGAATTAATCTTACTGGATGTAGTCCAATGCTGTAACCAGTTAAGATTATTTTAGATGTTGATTGTCATCCAATGATTAAGCTATCTTTTTTAGTTTTGTTGCATTTATAAATTTTATAAATATACCTTCCATGCCTTGATTTAATTCATTGATACAGATGCTAAACATTATTGGGCCAAGCACAAATCCCTGTTTCATTTTACTTGAGACCTTCTGCCACTTTGATAGTGAACCATTAAGACTCAATCTGAGTTCAGTTATTCAGCCATTTCTGATGGTATCCAATTGTGTTATTGTATAATTTATATAATTTTACATATTTACAAAAAATAGTATGAGAACTCATTCTTAAAAGCTTTGCAAAAATTAAGGTTTTCTATATCCACAGAATTGATCTCATCTAGTAGTTCAGTTAAATTTTCAACAAAAGTCAATGAATTTAGTCTGGCATAACATGTTCTTGTCATGAAGATGAAGCCATGGTGGTTCTTTCTAATTACTACTTGAATTTCTATGTATTCAGCAACCATATCTTTATTGATCTTTTCTAAAATGTTTCCAATTGAATAACATTCCCCCTTAGTTGGGTATAGAAGTCTATCCAATCGCACAGAAAAGTTGGAGGGAAGAGAATAAGAGAAGGGCAGGGCTGATAGCAGACAGGGTAGATTGGGGAAGGTCAGAAGGAAAAGATTTTTCAGGACGGAGAAGGTGATAGAAGAGAAAATACGTAGGATAAGCATGATTGGGAAAAAAATATTTATAGCAAGTTTCTCTGACAAAAGCTTCATTTCACAAATATATAGAACTGAGTTAAATTTATAAAATAAGAGTAATTCCTCAATTCATAAATGGCAAAAGGATATGAACAAGCACTTTTCAAATAGAGTAATCAAAGCTATACATGGTAATGTGAAAAATTCTCTAAGTTACTACTGATTGGAGAAATGAAAACTAAAACAACTCTAAGGTTGATCAATATGACAGAAAAGGAAAATAAATGTTGGAGAGAATGTGGAAAAATTGATACCCTAATCCACTGGTGTTGGAGTTGTATACTGATTTTACAGTTCTGTAGAGCAATTTGGAACTATGTCAAAGGGCTATAAAACCATGCCTACTCTTTGATCAACAATACCACTTCTAGGTGTATATTCCAAAGAGATGAAAAAGAGGAAAAGCAACCTAAATGTACACAAATATTTATAGCAGCTATTTTGGTGGTGGAAAAGAATTGGAAATTGAGTGGTTGTCCATCAATTGAGGAATGAGTGAACAAGTTGTGGTATGTGATTACGATAGAATATTATTGTACTGTAAGAAATAATGAGCAAGATACTCTCAGAAAAACCTAAAAAGAGTTACATGAACTGATGCAAAGTAAAATAAGCGGAACCAAGAGAAAACTGCACTCAGTAAAGGCAATATTATAAGATGGTCAACTGTGAATGACAGTTATTCTCAGCAATATGATAATCAAGACAATTATGAAAGACTTATGATGCAGAGAAAATAAAATGAAGGTGTCTGAATGCAGATAAAAGCATACATTAAAAAAACTTTTATTTTTTTAATCTCTTTTCTTTCACAGCATGACTAATGTAGAATTGTTTTGCATGATTTCATATATTTAACCTATATCAAATTGCTTACCTTCTTAATGAGAAAGAGAGTTGAGGGAGGAAAGTAGACAATTTGGAATTCAATATTTTAAAAAAAATATTATAATTGTTTTTACATGTAAATGGACAAAATAAAATATTAAATAAATATTTTAAAACTTCCCAAGGACTGGAGCTGATCTCAATTTTACTCCGTGGGTTGCAGACTCTTTTCCCCATATTGAAAAATAGGACAGTTGACCTCCTCCACTCTTGTGGAACCCTTGCCATTTTCTATGATCTTACAAATGTTACAGACAATGGCTCAGCAATAGCATTTGTCAGGTACTATGAGAATGAAGGATCTGGCTGATCTTGGCCAGAAGTGTCCCTTACATTATTGTTTGAACATGTGAAATCTGTTCAATTTAAGGGTAAGTCTGTATTGGCATGCTCACTAGAAGTTGAACAAAGCATAAACAAATAGCAGCTGAATGGAAGGAGCATTTCTAGTTCATTTCCAAAGAGGCAAATCAAGAAATTGCTGGAATTCATTTTACTTTATATTCAAAAGCAAACATGGTTACCTAGCATTTGCTCATCTCACCTTTTAATGCTTCCAATGAACATAAGCCAATAAACACTGGGAATACAACTACAGTTTATGTATTTTTTCAAATGTGTCTAGTAACAATGGATAAACCAAAACAATAACAAAATAAAAAAATGAAATTACGGCATATGGTAATAGTTATCCCTGTAATGAGAAGACATGGTTTACCTAAGATGGGAGTAAAAAAAAAAGAGTGTGATTTGTGAACCCAGGCCACTTAAATACAAGGGTGTTATGAAGCTTTGAGAGACAAGTGCTAGTGTCTAACTAGATTGTAAAAACTATTCCAACTATTTTTCTCAAAGCTTCACAAGCACCCTTTTACTTAAAGGCCTGGGTTCACAAATCACACAGCTTTTGTTACTCCCATCTTAGGTAAACCATATCTTCTCATTACAGGGGTAATTATTACTATGTGCTATAATTTCTTTTGGATTTTTGATTTTGTTGTTTTTGTTTGTCCATTGTTACTGGACATATTTGAATATATGCATAAATTGTAGTTGTAATGTTGACGCATTGTTTACTGGCTATATATACATACATATGTATATGTACACGTATCTATGTTTATGCATAGATACGTGTACATGTACATATACATATATATATTGTTCCATCATGTCTGACTCTTTATAACTCTGTTTTGAGCTTTCTTGAATAAGCTGTAATAGTGGTTTGCCATTTGCTTCTCCAGGTCATTTTGCATTCTCCATTTGCATTCTCCAGGTGTAGGAACTGAGGCAAATTGCATTAAGTGACTTGCCAAGCATCACACAGATAGTAAGGGTGCAAGACCAGATTTGAATTCAGGAAGGTAAGTCTTCCTGACTCCAGGTCCAGCACTTGATAACTTTGTCACCTAGTTGCCTCAAATAATATTTAGCATTAGGAAAAAATTCATGACAGAGGCTTGCAAACAACCCAAAAATCTCATTATGTACATGATAAAAACTAATTTTCAAAAGAGTGCCATAAGTCACCAGATACAATGGGCACAAAATATCACCTAAAAATTAAAGCAACTATATGTTCATGAAGACAAAGAGCAACTTGTCCAAATAACAATACAGGAAAAAGAGATATGAGTGTAATCAGATCATAAATAGGCTATAAAAATGTTTGGAATTATGTGAAATATTACAAAAAAGCAAAAATGAGAAAAATACATTTTATATGATTAAAGCAGATCCAAACTATTGTTTCTTTGTTTTGTTGTTGTTACACTGTTTGACACACAACACAGCTAGTGAACAAAAACTAAAACTAATTGACTTCAACATGTTTTTTCTTTCCATTTCTTAAATAAGGTTACCTGAATCAGAACAATCAGCACAATAGAAAAGCCAGAAATAACTTCAGGCATCAAAACTTTTTACTTCCTTGCAAACTGGAGAGATTTGATACCCCACAGTTTTGCTTGTTAAAATAAAATTCTACTCACATAATATTAGGAAGCATCTTGGATCATCACAAGTACCATCATCTTATAAAATGTTAAAAAGTATGTGAAGGAATAAATCTAATAGAAAACACAGGAAAAGCAATTAGGCCAGATTATTGTGAGAATATTTCAAGGAGAATTAGAAAAAAGATGAAAAATGGACAATAAACTTAAAAGATTGTTTGGTTCTAGTAATCTATTCTCATTGGTGACAGTAGTGGAACCACAGTTTTACTCCTTCAGTTCCTGATGAACTGTGTATCCAAGATGTAATTGTACTTCAGAAAATTCTAAAGATTTATTATATCTGAGTAAATAGAGACAAAAGAAAATACTGTTGAAGGTGAAGGTGACACAACTATAAAATCACTCAGAGATTTATTATCAAGATGTCTCAAAGAGAGGAAGTTTCTTAAAGATTGAATATGTCATGGGAGATATTTTTAACAAAAATAAATTGGTAAACTAACTGTTATCTCATATTTATTATCTCATGTTTATGAAACATTTATGAAAAGTGTGTGTGTATATATGTGTACACACCATTTATGTATTTGTGTGCATATGGGGATCATCTTTGATGAAAACATGCAAAGAGACCAGTCAGGCTATTTGCAAAAAGTGAATGAACAACACAGAGAACAAATTCTAGAATGTGTCTGGATAAACTTCTGATTCTTTAATTCATTAGTAGTGTATCTTAGATAGCTGTTAAATGCTATAGATAGGCAATAAGTATGACCCAAATTTACTGAAGAAGAAGAGGTAATAAAGATTTGATCCATTTCTCTTATTTTCTATATGGTAATTTTAAAATGTTGTTTTAAATTTATGGAACAAAAACATTTCCATAATACAGTACAATAAAAAGATGATTACACATGACACAGAACATCTACTTGCTATTCCTTTCAAATATACATCAAAATTCTCATATAAATGTCTTTTCTTTTCTTCTTTCCCCCTGCTCTAGAGATGACTACCATTAGGCAGAAATAGGTATGTAGGTGTAAAATTATTCCATATATACTTCTATACATCATTTCTTTCTCTGCATTCAGAGAGTGTCTTTCATCATATGTCATATAAATTTGGTGACATGAAAAGGGAAATGAATTTGATAAAACCAATAAAGTGAATGACACAGTAATGAAGCTGACATGGACCAAATAAGGACTTGAACCAATATTTTCTAATTCCAAATACATTTTTTCAAATAAGCAATCCTTTACATATTCAAATTTATATGTTTGATAATTATATTTTTGTTGGTTGTACATCATTAATTAAAATGTCAAAAGATAAGATCAGGGACAGAGCACTTTGGCATACCTTTATTGATTTCCCTCAAATTTTATATCAAACCATTAATCAATTGTGATTAGGTACCTACATTCATGTAGACACCATTTTGATGAACTCAATTAAGCACAGTTCTTAATTTTTTCCCTCATGCTTTGAGATGTATTTCCACTTGCTGTTAGTAATAGGTTTGTATAGGACGGTTACCATCTTTGAATCATCCTGATTATTCTGTTGAATATGGGGTGCTACCTTTTATCCAGAAGGCTAGATGACCATCAGACATTTTAAGCATGAATTGGAATGCTGCTCTCTGAGATATTTCCAACTCATAAATTCTATATTTCTCTATAAAAATATATAAGATTCATATTTACCTTTAATTGGACTATCTTTTCTTCTTACATAGATACCTTTGTTCAAATTTCTAAGTTGTCTTCACTTTCTTTTCCTCATCACATGTTTATGTGTTTAGTCTTGTGATAGCCAAAGCATAATAGAACAAGGCTAGGGAGCCTTCTCATACCCCCTCCTCATGTCAATTGTTCTTAATCTACTTCAGAAATCATTCTTTTAACCTTTCTACAAGAGCACAGAGAGATATTTCTTTTCAAATTCTTTTCAAATAGGAAGAGAGGTTTGCATTTATAACACACAGTTGATCAGTAGGTAAAAGGAAAATATAATTCAAATTCAGGCCATCCCTAGAAGATTTCCTCCAATACCCATGCCTTCTGGAAGTCCTTTGAAGTGGTGGTTTATTATGGATTCTTTTATAAAATTCCCCAGAAAACACTGTTGTGTTTACTGTTCCATTGGGCTAGTTACAATGGAGTCCTGTGTGTTACTTCTAAGTAGTCCTATCTAGTGCCTTATTTATCTCCCTGAGAGGTCATGTCGGTAGTTACCCTTGAATTCAAGAAGATCTAGGGTCAAGATTATTCTAACTCACACTGGTTGTGTCACCTTGGGCAAATCATTTATCTCTCAGTGCTCTAAGCTATTTTTAAAGAGTATAAATTGCAGAAATCAGTGCAAATCTACATCAGGAAAGGGGATTTCATCCCCCAAGAATTAATTATATGAATGAAATAAGATGTTCAGTCCCTATCTCTGTGCCCCATTATATTCTGCCCACTGCTAGCAAATAGCACCAAAATAGATACTATCTCAGTGTAAGCTAGGAAAAGTAGCTAGGAGCCTTCAGACATAATCAACCACCACAGAGAAAACTCAGCAAAATATTCCCAAACCTCTCAGACTTCACTAGCCCTTCTTTTGAGACATTTGTTGATAGGATCAGTTTTTCCTGTGTGCTTTCTTCTAATGTCAAAAGTTAGAGTCAATAGCATGGTTATCTAAGAGCTAAATTTAAGGAAGAAAGAAATATACCCTTTCTCCTGAAGAGCAGGAAATGAGAAACAGTTACTTGGAGCACAATCTGTAATCTTAGCAAGTCAGGTAAGTTTTTTGATGTTGTCTCTGTTTGCTTATTTTATTTTTTTAAATAATAGGCACTGTGTAATTTCGAAATAGGGCTGCCAATGTGTAGAGATGAAGGAAATAATTGCTTTTTTTTCTCCTGAGGTGGAACAGAAAATAGGGTCTTGGGCTTAGAGTCAAGAAAACCAGAGTTTAAATTCTGCTTCTCATACTTACTAGATGTGTCAATATGTACAGGTCACTTAGTATCTCTCAGCCTCAGTTTTTTTTTTCATCTGTAAAATGAGGATAGTGGGATCTAACTCAGAGGATCATAGTGAGTGTCAAATCAGATCATAATGTAAAGGGATTTGCAAATTGGAGAATTCATTAAGCCAAAAGAAAGTAGAATATGTTTTGATGTGAATCAGAAGAGCAAAGTAAATCTTATACTTTAAGGTGACTCAAGTATAAGAGGATGAAGACATTCAGGAAAGAAGCAGCACCAGTGGAGAAACTATCTGGACAGCAAAAGTTTAGGAGAAAATATACATTTCTTTTGGGCCTTTTTAATTATGTGTTCAAGAGATGACCAATTTCTGTTGACATCATTACTTATATTTACTTTCTTTTCTTCATTACTTATGTGTCAACCTTCTCTTATTTGATTTTTTATTAAAATAAATTCTAGCATATGAATTATATTTCCAAATACCCGTCAGTTGAGCTTTTCACCTTCCTACTAATTGTATTTTTCTTCTTGTTATTCTTTTTTGACCCATCTATTGATCTAATGGCTAATGTAAAAATGATACAACAGGGATTAGAAATGAAAAGTGTAGGGGATTTTAAGTATAATGAAGTTGTTCTATTCATGAAATACATACATGCAAATGTTCACATCAAAAAGAAATAGAGATTAGGCTACTTAGCTGCACAGTATTCTAAATTATGCACAGGCATCTCCCATCATCTTGTGCCAAATGACTTTTACTGCTCTTGAATGCTGCTATCTTCATTTAGCACACAGACATTGCTTACACCAAAGTATTTCTTAGCTGTTCTAGGAAAGGAAGAATGGAAGATTGCTGTGTCTCCCAAGGTTTTCATAATGGAAAAGTGTTGCTTTGACTTCATCATACTTTGGGTTTCCTGGTATATCATTGTTGCAAATGATTGTTGTTCTGCATTGCTAACATTTAGAGCACAGAGAAGATCTTTCCCACCTCGTAAATCTTTCAGATATTATATGGAGAAGCATACAAGTTGGCACATAATTTTTAGTACTTTTTTCTGCTATAAAGCCTGTTGTCCTTGCCAACTGATTTCTTCTCTCTGAGCCCCAGTTTCTTCATCTTTAAAATAAATGGTTTGATCTCATTGGCATAAGCTGTAGCTATCATGGATGGACTATATTCAAGGTTTCCTGAAATACAGGAGTGCTTTTACAATTATAGCCCTGCAGTTTAAAAATATTATGATGAGTATCAATCAGACAATAGATTCTAAAGGCCTTATTCATCTATGAAATTCACTCAAAAAGCATTTATTAACAACCTACCATCTCTGAGCACATTGGTAGACACTGAGGAAGGCACAAAATTTAACAATTTCAGGAATGGTCCTTTCCCTCATTGATTTTAGCTTCGATTGGTAAGGTAAGACAAAAAAACAGACATTTTTAGTGGACAATAGTTTATGATATTAAGCTTTTGTTTTGGAAGGAATTACAGACAAGATGGAATGTGGAAGTCTTCATGCTAAGAATGTAAGAGGGGGTAATATTTGAACATTTGAACTTGATCTTTAAAGCATAAGAAGTAATTTAACAGGTGGCAAATAAAGTGTCAAAGGAGTCCATTTAAGGCCTAATTAATATCATCAGCAAAGGCACAGTGGTGAAAGAATGCCAGTTAAATTTAAGAAGAACATGGTAGTACATGGTAGTACACTAGTAACAAGTGCATGAAAAGAAAATATTTTAGTAAATATACAAAGTAAAGTTGCTTCCAGATCATAGAGGATCATAAATGTCTGTTGAAAGAAGTTGAAAAGTGAATATTGCTTACTAAGCAATAGGAAGTCACTTAAATTTTTTGAGCAATGTCATGATCAAATCATTGTGCAACAAGGTTTATTTTAGCAGAGATATGAAGAATGAATTGGTGGGATAAAAATGAGATCTATAAAGGGACTTCTACAATAGTCCACTGCTGCTGCTGTTGAATTGTTTATCATATCTTTGTGACTGTGATCCCCATTTCGGATTTTCTTGGCAAAAATTATTGAACTGATTTGAAATTTCCTTCTCCAGGTCATTTTACAAATGAGGAAACTGACACAAACAGGGTTAAGTGACTTCCCCATGGTGACACAGCTTATAAGTGTCTGAGGCTGAATTTGAACTCAGTTTTTCCTGAGGCTGAGCATAGTGATTTGTGCTAGACTACTGGAAGTAGGAATAAATTGGAGGATGTGGTGCTAGGAAGAGCTTGCAGGACTGGAACAAAGAAGAGTTAGTAACTTATTAGATATAAAATGTAAGGAAGAATCACAAATATCCTTCAGAGTTGAAGAATTTCAGAATTGGAACAGAATTCATCAATGTCTAATCAAATTAATATCTGGAAAAAAATAATAAACCAAAGTGGTAATCCAGTCAAGGACATCCCTTCCACTTGTGTATAGCTAAATTTATTAAGGAGTTCTTTTCTTTCTATTTTTGTTTGCTTTTGTTTCTGTTTCTTTGTTTTAATTATTTGGTTTTAGTTTGTTTTTGCTTTTCTCCTTACATTGAGTCTTTATTAATCTCTTGGAAACTTCCAATTCATTACTGCTAATTCTGTCTTCTGCGCGTAAAAATGAACATTTATTATAATCCCTCTTCCATATGAAATCTCTTCATATATTTGAATTCAACTTTTCAACCCAACCTCTCTGTGTCTTTTTTTCACACTTCCAGGATACATATCTCTAGTTCCTTCAACTAGGTGACCTCTATGGTCTCTACGAATGCTGATATTTTGATTTTTAAAGAAAAAAAGTTATCTTTCACAAAATAAAAAGAATATAAATTCAGTCCACTTAAAATCAATGAGGCAGCACGATGCACTATAATAAGCAATGAGTCGCTTCTGTAACTTGCTTTCTATAAAGCCTCTGAAAAGTTATTTCTCTTTTTTATCTCAGTTTCCACATCATTAAAAGGACTGGCTGGGGAAGAGACTTTGAGACATGTTCCAACTTTAAATTCACTGGAATCTATAAGGCTATAGTGTCTTCCTACTGCTTATTATTTCATATCACCCTGATCTGTGAATGTTTTCTTTTTTTGCAGCTTGTACCAAATTTGTAACCCAAATGATTGACCTCCAATAGAAAATCCTCACTCTATATAGACAACTGCTTAGAGACTACATAAATTCCTTACTCAGAGTGTATTAGAGGCAGACATAAATATTTCTTAACCAAAAGTTAAGATAAATGCTCTCCCTGGTGGGCATAGCTGCATAAAAAAACCCTCTCAGAAATATAAGTAAGACAAAATGACTCTACTTTATTTTATACTACCAAACCCATAAAATTTTGCCTCAAATTTTACAATATGAATACCAGGACACTATCTAAGTGGTTCAAGAATAGGGTAAAATATTTAAAAACTGAAAAAAAAAATCAAGAATACTTCTAGATAACTTATCTGAATGGACATGAAACTGAGTTCTGCTACTATATGCATCCTCTAATATGGATGGCAATGATTAGTTCCCTAAATGGCATAAAATTCTAAATATAATAAATTTCAGTATAAAAATGAATTATCAACATCATTTTTATTTTGTAATAAATAGACAGGAAATAGGAATACATTATATACAAGGCTGCCTGTCTCAATTCATCCTAGAATCTGAGATCTAGAAGATTCAGAGATTAATTACTTAATCTCCAGATTGGCAAATTGAGACTTCAAAAGAAGTCATTTTGAAGCTACTCTCCTTTGCCCAAGATCACAAAATGATAATATAAAAAGGATTAAACCAAGAAAGTCATGAATGACTTTGTAGGAACTTAAAAAATATATTTTTAATTGTGATCTTAACAGCCTTGGCCTTTATATGTCACAAAGCACATGATTTTTCACCTCGTTTGTGCATCTGATATATAAAATCATATCCTGTCATTCTCTGTTTTCCTTTAATATCTCCTTGTAAGACAATCCGCTCCATGAGGACAGAATCTTTCTCTTATCTAAACTATGTATCTACTGAATGCTTGGTAGAGTTGTTTTGTTAACGATAAACACTTAAATAAATTTTGCTGGCTTTGGATTTATTGTCCTCCTGGATTCCTTGTCTTTTCCTTTTATACTGGCTGCTAAGTTTTTATTTGTACAAATGTTTTATTGTTTGTTTTTACATCATTGAAATAGTCTATCTTGTCTTTTACAATTTCATTTATAGTATAGCTGAAGATTCTGTTTCAGTCTTCAATTTCCATCTTGTTTTTCTTGAGGATATATTTGTAAAGTTTTAAGACTAGAACATTAAACTTTTGTAGTTGTAAGGTGTGTGTTTGTGTGTTCAAAAGGAAGGGTATCTATATTCATATGGATTTGTCTAAATGTACCTTGCAGGGAGGAAGGAAAACATGTCTTTGGAATCTTTTCCACCTGTCTGCAAAAGATACTGATTCCTTGTGCAGGGGAGCAGAAGAAGGGGCCACAATATTAGCACCTCTTTTGTTTTGGTTTTTTTTTTTTTCAAAGAGATGGACAATGAACTAGAATTGCATCTATCTGCCCCTAGGCTTTTGGAAATAATTTTGTTTAAGTTCAAACTACTTTCTTCATTTCTTCACACTACTTCTTCATTAACTTCAAACTAATTTCTTCATTATTTCTTTCTGCAAAAGAATACAGCTCTTCCCCCCAAAAAGTTTAATACCTTCCTGAGCTAAATGTTTAACAAGTAGATTTCTTAAAAATGAATGCACTATACATTAAGCTTAATCTGCACTATTAACTTTTTCCCTAATAATTTGTTGTCTAAATAATAAGAAAATTTAGATCAAGTCCTGATTTGTAATGATTTCTGAGTTGTAAGTACTCACGTTGAAATTTTAACTATTCACATTGACTCTAGCATACTCCTGATTCCTTCCCATTAAATCCTAGTTATACAAAAACCCTTAACAAATAATGAATACTGAAAAAAAAATGTGCTTAACTAAATTGCAAATAGAAGTCAGAAAAGTATACAAGCTAGCATATACTAAGCCATGTGCTTAGTAAATGGACTCTGCACCTGGAAGCAATACCTCAATGATGAAAGAATCACCAATGTCACCAAAAGGGGAATTCCCTGAATTCTCTCAGGAGGCAAGTCGGATATCAGTAATATGATGAGAAGCTTGCTCTTCTATGTTGTTCTCACTTGCCAAAATCTTTTCTCTTTCTCCAGGTTTATTTCCAAAGAGGAGATATCCCTACATTTGTGCTTTCCTAAAGCAGGAAGGTAGACAAAGGTCTTCATTCTTAATCTCTCATGCAAACCCTGTTCCTGACACAGATATGCCACAATCATGTAATTACTATATTTACTAACGAGAATAGCCTTTTGCAAATGCACTATTACAAATATAAATGCCTTACTACAAATATATTTTGACATTTCTGTTAACCTTTTCTCTAATTACTAAAATGCTCTAGCATTTGGTGAACATGCATATAATTTTGTCTCTTAGATTTAAACATAAAAAGAACCATAGAGGTCATCCACTGTAGTTCCCTCATTTTTACAGACAAGTAAAATGAAACCCAGAAAGTAAAAGTGACTTGTCCAATATCACATGGAACTGGAATTCAAGCCAAGATATGTGTAATGTAAATTCAACATTATTTCCACCAGAGTGCCTTAGAGAACAATGCCTTTGTCCTTCATGTAATTCTTGAAGTTATGTGCTCTAATTAACATCATGGTTGTAACTCTTGATTTTGATTGTACTGATGCACAATAACTTTTCTTCCAGCTACTAACTTTGGGTCTCTAACTCAGAATTAGACATTTTTAGAGTTGGAAGGGACTGTAGCTTCCATCTAGGTCAAGGATTATGTCATAAGCTTTTGTGTCATAAGCCCCTTTGAAGTCCCTTCACCCTTCTGGTGAAGCCTAAACTCATCTCAGAATAATGTATTTACAAGGTAGCCTAGCCATACCAGATCTAAATTTATGTTATAAAGCAGCAATCATTAAAACTACTTGGTACTGGCTAAGAAAAAGAGTGGTAGATCAGTGGAATACATTAGGTACATAGTAGTCAATGACTATGGTAATCTACTGTTTAATAAACCCCAAAACACCATCTTCTGGGGTAAGGACTCATTATTTGACAAAAACTGCTAGGAAAACTGGAAAATAGTAGGGCAGAAAGTAGTCATAGTCCAACATCTCACACCCTATACCAAGAGAAGGTCAATATTAGTACATGATTTAGATATAAGGGGTGGTACCGCAAGCAAATTAGGAGAGCAAGGAACACTGATTAGAGAAATGCAAATTAATTAATTTAACTTAACATTTCATTGTTTCCCTAATCATATTTCCTTAATTATAAATTAATTTTAACCTTCTTCTTGCAAAAAAATTTGCATACCAAATGTTTCCCCTTCCCCACCCCTCTTTGACAAAGTACGCAATATGATGTATGTCATACTCAGGCAAAAAACTATTTCCGTGTTAATCATGTTATGAATAAAAAAGAGACAAAAAAGAAAAAGAAAGAAAGTGAAGAAAAAATATGCTCCAATTTGCATTCAGACTCCATCAGTTCTTTCTCTGGAGATGGATAACATTTCTCATCATAAGTCCTTTAGAATTATCATTGATCATGGCATTGCTAAGAATAGCTAAGTCATTCCTGGTTGATCATCATACAATATTGCTGTTATAAACAACATTTTTCTGGTTCTGATGATTTCACTTTTCGTCGGTATATTGAAGTTTTATGAGTATTTTCTGAGAGCATCCCTGCTCATCATTTCTTATAGCGCAATAGCCTTCCTTTACAATCCTATACAACAACTTGTTTAGCTGTTCCTCGATTGATGGGTATCCCCTAAATTTCCAATTCTTTACTACCACTAAAAGACCTGCTATAAATTTTTGCATACATATAGGTCCTTTTCTTTTCTTTTAATCTCTTCAGGATACAGAGTTCGTGGTGGTATTACTTGATCAAAGGTTATACATAGTTTTATGGTTCTTTCAGCACCGTTCCAAACTGAGCTACAGAATGATTAAATAAGGAAACAACTGCACTAACAACACATTAATGTCTTAATCTTTCCATATTCTCTAAAATTTGCTATTTTTTTTTCTTTTCTATCGTGTCAGTCAATCTGATAAGTATGTGGTAGTACCTCAGAGTTGTTTTAATGTGCATTTCTCCAATCAACAGTGACACAGCATTTTTTCATATAATTATAGATAGCTTTGATTATTTTGTCTGAAAAATTCCTGTTCAAATCCTTTGACCATTTATCAACTGAAGACTGGGTTTTATTTTTATGAATTTACTCAATTTTCTACATATTTGAGAAATGAGACCTTTATTAGAGAAATTTGCTGTGAATATTTTTTTTTCATAGTAATGAATACTATGTATTTTCCTCCATCTTACCTCCCCCATTTATCCTAGTCTCTCTCCTCTCACCCACCATGGCCATTATCAAAAGTGTTTTGCTTCTGACCACTACCTCCCCCAATCCACCCTCCCTTCTATCACCTCCCCCACTTCTTTCATCTACTTTTTCTCTTACTTTCCTATATGGCAAGATAGAATTCTACAACTGAGTGTGTATATTATTCCCTCTTTGAGCCAATACTGAGGAGAATAAGGTTCATGCACTTGCTCCTCAATTTTATGGCAGATAATTTATCCCATTCTACTTCTCCCTTTCCCCTTTCTCCCTGTGCATTACTTTTTCTTGCCCCTTTATTTTTTTGAATGATTATCCCATCACATTCTCACACATGCTCTCACACACTCATGCCCTCTGTCTAAGTCCCTGTAATTACCTCAATCATGAGAAAGTTTTTAGGAGATACATATAGGAACATAAGCAATTTAACTTTATTACATCTCTTTGATTTCTCTTTCATGTTTACCTTTCTATGCTTCTTTTGATTCTTGTATTTTAAAGTCAAATTTTCTATTAAACTCTGATCTTTTCATAAAGAATGCTTCAAAGTCATCTATTTCATTAAATAACTACATTTTCTGCTTAAGGATTATGCTCAGTTCTGCTGAGTAGGGGATTTTTGGTTGTAATCTTAGCTCTTCTGCTCTCTAAACTATCATTTGCTAAGCCCACCAATCCTTTAATATAGAAGATGCTAAATCTTGTGCTATCCTGATCAGCTCCATGATATTTGAATAATTTCTTTCTGGCTAGTTGAGGTATTTTGTCTTTGCCTGAACACCCATGGGATTTGGCTATGACACTTGTGGGAGTTTTCATTTTGAGATCTCTTTCAGGATGTAATTCGTAGATTATTTCCATTTCTACCTTACCCTCTGGTTCTAGAATTTCAGAGCAATTTCCTTGATAATTTTTGAAAGATAATTTCTAGCATTCTTTTTTGGTCATGGCTTTAATTCCAATAATTCTTAAATCATTCCTCTAAGGTAAATTTCCTAGGTCAATCCCACTCTCACAATTTCCCACCTATTTCCCTTTTTCTTCTAATTATTTCATTCTTTTGATTTTGTTTTGTTGATGTCTCAGAAAACCATTAGTTTCTACTTGCCCAATTCTACTTCTTAAGGAATTATTTTTGTCAGACAACTTTTTTGCCTCCTTTTCTACTTGGCCAATTGCATTTTTTAACGTGATCTTTTTTTTTTTTAACATTTTTGCATCTCATTTCTTCATTCGGCCAATTCTGCTTTTGAAGGAGTTCTTTTTAGTGAATTTTTGCACATCTTTTTTCCCATTTAACCAATTCTGCTTTTGTATTCTTCCTCTTCATTTAGATTTTTCAATGTCTTTTACAATTTGGCTTGTTCTATTATTCAATATGTTTTTTTTCAAGATACTTCTTTTACCAAGCTATTGTCTTTTTTCACAATTTTCTTCCATCACTCTCATTTCTCTTCCCATCTCTTACTTGATTTTTTAAAGTTCTTTCTTCCTTTTTTCTCTTTCATGGCCTGAGACTAATTCATATTTTTCTTTGAGGCTTTGGATAAAACACTTTTAAATTTGTCATCTTTTCAGTTTGTGTTTTGATCTGTCCTATAACCCTAGTAACTTTCTCTAGTCAAGAACTTTTTCCGTCATTTTTCATTTTCTAACCTATTACTTAACTTTTAATTTTATGACAAAATGGGTCTCTGCTTCCAAAATCGAGAGGACACTGTCCTAAGCTTAAGGTATGTTGATCAGATGCTTTTAAAGATAATTCCAGCTACCTGTAAGTTTTTCTTTCTTCTAAAGTGATATGATCTAGAGAGGTGTGTTTACTACTCTCTTGGTCTGTGTTTTAGTCTGTGAGCAATTCCAAGCACTCTTTTCCACCCTGGAACTATGATCAGAGTGGCTCCCCTGAGGCTGTTGTCCTAGTTCTCCTCCTCATCTTGGGACTGAGAGCTAGGACTGTGACAGAGATCCAAACAGGGGCAATGCAACAGGGTTCTGCCCTTGGGATCAACACAGAGATCCTTGAAATCTCTTTCTGATGATTTGTATGACTCCTTTATTATCTGTAGGCTGAGAGTTCTGGAAATAGCCACTGGGGCCACTTATTCATGAATAGTTGTCCTGAAAGCATACTGGGTTTGTTGTTGTTGTTATTGTTTTGTTTTGTTTTGGTTTTTTTTTTATTTTTTGGTTTTGCTTGTGTGGTCTGTGCTCCACTCTCACCCTAGTTCAACAGAATTTTCCTGCAAACCTTCTTACTTATCTTGGGCTGGAAAATTATTTCATCTCATCCTTTTGTGGGTTCTTCCATTCCAGAATTTTAGACATTATTTAATGTTATTGGGAGGAGTTTCAGGAAGACCTCAGGCAAGTCCCTGACTTTTCTCCATCATCTTCCCTCTGCCTCAACATTAAGGACTCTGAAGAACTGCAAATTAAAACAACTCTGTGACTCTATTTCACTCCTATCCAATTGCCTAATATGATATGAAAAAAGGACAAATTCTGGAGGTATAGTGGAAAAATTGGAATATTAATGTGTTTTTCATGGAGTTACAAGTTGGTGCAAGCTTTCTAGAGAACAATTTGGACTTCTTGGGTACAAATATACCCATGAAATATTTAATCTTTGTATTTTTCCCAGCATGCTGTGTATAGTACCATAGTAAGAAGGACTGATTATGTGATATCTGATCTCATTCCCCACTGCCACACCTAACCTATTTGATGAAGTTGCAGATGGGCAATGAGATACCTGTGCTAGTGTTTCCCATGTTTCTCACAATCAATTCCAAAGTTCTACAGAGAAACCTTGAGAGTGTCCTTGTAACACTTCTTCCAACCTCTAAGTGAGCACTTGCTTTATGAGAGTTCTACATAAAATAATACTTTAGTCAAATGTATGTTTGGTGTTCAAACAATGTGGGTAACCCATCTGAATTGCAATCTCTGCAGTAGAGTTGGCATACTTGGCAATTCACCTGAAGAAGGGACCTCAGTGTCTGATACCTTATCTTGCCAGGAGATCTCCAGAATCTTCCTAAGACAATTCAAATGGAAATGATTCATTTTTTGGCATGGTGCTAGTACACTGTCCAGGTTTCACAGGCATACAACAATGAGGCCAGCATAATGGCTCTGCAGACCTTCAGTCTGGTAGGCGGTCTAATTCCTCTTCTCTCCCACACATTCCTCCATATCCTCTCAAACACTGAGCTAGCTCTAACAATGCTTGTGTCAACCTCTTAATCCATGTTAACATCCCCAGAAAGTATACTGCCAGGGTAAGCTTATTTACCCAAAGCATTCAAAATTTCTCCATTTGCAGTAACTAATGGATCTGCATATGGATGGTGCAGTGTAGGCTGTTAGAGAACTTCTGTGTTCTTGGCAATCATCTGCAAACAAGAAGTCATATAACAGTTCTCTTTCCATTACATGTCCATTAAAGGGCACCAATGAAAATGTTATCAGTGGGTAGGCAAAAAAATGTAAAAATAAGAGAGTTTTTTTGCAGGGACATATGAATGACATAGTCTGTTAGATTTATACACACACACATATACATACATACTTTAGATTTCTGAAGTGATCATCTTTGATGTTTTTATGCTCTGCCCACTCTCACATTGTTCCTTACTTTCTATAACATTTAAGTTTCTTCTCATTTAAAATGCAAAAATGCAGTGTTTAATGTTCCTCATACTCCATGTGGCAAGAAACAATGTATTCCCAAAATAAAAATTTAAAATCAAAATAAGACAAGGGCATAGCAAATTGAAATTTTAAAGACCTAATCACCAGGAATTACCTAAGGCATCCTGAAATCATTTGTAGGAAATTAAGACCATGATATTTGTCCTTAGGTAGCTCATTTGCAGTTAAAATGTCAGAGAGATTTTTCCATTATAAGAAAACATATTAAAAGAAGTTTTAAAAAAAACTATGGAACTGAAAAAAAATGGAGCTTTTTGAAATCTACCTAAAATATACCTCTATATGTCTGAAACAATTATTGCTATGCATATTAGATTCTAAGATACAATGTTAGTTTGTGAAATGTTCCCTTTGATTCTCAATTGTTTATATGCAATGATAATCAAGTGTGGACTCAGTCCAGACTATTTCCTTGCAATGAGGAAATAATTTTTAACAAAGGATAGCTCATCATATTAAAATCTGGTTCATATTTTGTTTACTTTGCATCTATGTAGTGCACTTTTATAGAAAGATAGATGGAATTATTATGAAACACATACAAAAGTATCAAAAAAATCTGCGTAACAGAACGAAGTTTAATTAATTACACAATATCGATGACTGGCATTGAACATGGCTTCCACCATGGAATCAAAGACAATATGTTTAAAATAAGTGCTTAGGGACTTATTCCAGAATTTGGCATTAACATTCCTGTTTCCTGGTATTCATATGCTGAGAAGTTTTTTTTTTATTCTATGCTGGAGCAAACATGGCAGAACTCTGTAAACAGAAGTATGTTATATTCTTAATAATCTGCAGACTGCATGGATTTGCTTTAACACACTTTTTCACTACTTCTATTTCACCTGTATAATGAATTTGAAAATCTAGAGAAATGACAAAGACATCATTAATAAAAATAACATTAGTAACTATTTTGTGACTTCAAAAATGGAATCAAAAGCCAGATGATTAAAGCCCTTAAGAGATAAGCACAATCTACCTCATCGATCTAATTTGGGCAATCTCTTTGGATGATATATTTTGTTACTGACTGATATTCATGATAAAGGAGAAAGGAAAAAGTCTGCATTCTTTTCCAAAGACTGTCCTGAGTAGCTATTACTTAGTCCAGTGAGAAGATATCACGGGAACAGGAAAACTGTAAGGAATGCCAAAAAATGCCAGTATTTATTGGAAAAAATGAAGCACATTATTTTAGATTTGAGACCACTCTTTGTGATGATACAATCAATCTTTCAGATGAGCAAGAATACTCTATACAAAATACTGACCTTGCAGTCAGTCATCCTGGTTGTTGTCCTTCCTTCTCCAGGAGGACCAAATTGACATCGCTGTGCTAGAGTCAAGGTACAGTGTGTCTATGTATTGGTAATTAAGGTGAGACATTTTTACTGTTTTAGAATGCCAAATTAATTAAATGCCTTTGATTAAATCTTACTGGGTGAAAAACTCCAGGCACGCACCCTTTTGCTAAGTAGGTATAAAGCCCCAGGTTCATACCCTTTGGCTGAGTAGGTGTCAATCCTTCAAGCCCTGAACAAAGTATAAAAACTCAGAAGTTAGCATTTTGTCTGGGGTTCCACCCACTGTAGGAATGTTGATGTGGAGACTCTGGGCAGCAATTCTTTTTTTTTTTTTAATTTATTTTTTTTTTATTTTTAGTTTGCAACAAACAGTTCCACATAATGTTGAGTTCCAGATTTTCTCCCCTTCTTCCCCTCCTCCCTCCCCAAGAAGGCATGGAATCCCATATAACTTCCATATATAACTTGGCATTGAATTAATTTACACACTAGTCAAGTCGTGGAGAAGAACCATGACCAATGGAATGGCGCATGAGAAAGAAGAATCAGAACTAAAACAAACAAACAAACAAACAAACAAAAAAACACAACCCAACAACAAATACAAAAGAGAGAAAAAAAAGTGAGGGGGAGAAAAAGGCGAGCATGAAGTGTGCCTCAATTTGCATTCATACTTTATAATTCTTTCTCTGGATGTAGATAGCATTCTCCATCATGAGTCCTTTGGAGCTGTCTCTGCATATTGTGTTGCTGAGAAGAGCAAAGTTTGTCAGGGTTAGTCATCACAGAATCAATATATCTGTGGTTGTGTATAATGTTCTCCTGGCTCTGCTCAGCTCACTCAGCATTACGTCGTGTAGGTTCTTCCAGGTTGTTATGAAGTCCATATCATCCCCATTTCTTATATCACAATAGTATTCCATTACCTTCATATACCACAGCTTGTTCAGCCATTCCCCAATGGATGGGCATCTCTTTGA
>CM053624.1:205989179-206011334 GCA_028646595.1 Phalanger gymnotis
TAGAATTAGATTATTTCGTTTCCAATTAATTTTTAGCTTATTTTTCCATGATTCTTTGTTACAAACAATTCTTATTGCATCATGATCTGAAAAGTATGCTTTGACTACTTCTGCCTTTCTGCACTGGATTGTGAGGTTTCTATGCCCTAGTACATGGTCAATTTTTGAGTATGTGCCATGTGCCTCTGAGAAGAAAGTATATTCCTTTATATCCCCATTCAGTTTTCTCCAGAGGTCTATCATATCTGCCTTTTCTAAAATTCTGTTTACCTCCTTAACTTCTTTCTTATTTATTTTGAGGTTAGATTTATCAAGTCCAGAAAGGGGGAGGATGAGGTCTCCAAATATTATAGTTTTGATGTCTATTTCTTCCTCTAACTCCTTTAACCTCTCCTCTAAGAGTTTATATGCCATACCACTTGGTGCATATACGTTAAACAATGATATTGCTTCATTGTTTATGGTGCCTTTTAATAGGGTGTAATGTCTTTCCTTATCTCTTTTAATTAAGTCTATCTTTACTTTTGTTTTGTCTGAGATTAGCATTGCTACACCTGCTTTTTTTTTTACTTTGGCTGAGGTGCAATATATTTTACTCCAGCCTTTTACATTTACTTTGTGGGTATCACCCTGTTTCAAATGTGTTTCTTGTAAACAGCATATTGTGGGATTATGATTTTTAATCCATTCTGCTATCTGCTTCTGTTTTATGGGAGAGTTCATGCCATTCACATTCACAGTTATGATTTTTGTGTCTTTTTCTCCATCCTATTTCCCCCTGTTTATGCTTTTATTTCTCCCTTTCCCCTTCCCCTCCTCAACAATGTTTTGCTTTTGACCATCTCCTTCCTCAGTTTACCCTCCCTCTTTATTCCCCTCCATTATCTTACCATTTCCCACTTCCTACTTCTCCTCTCCCTTTAGACCGGCCCCCTCCCTTTTTTCCCCCTTTCCCCTCCTACTTCTTGTAAGACAAGTTAGATTTCTGTACCTATCAGAGTATGTTATTCCCTTCTTGAACCAGGTCAGATGACAGTAAAGCTCAAATACATCTCTTCTCTCTCTCTTCTTTCCCTCTACTATGATGTTTTTGTGCCTCTTCATTTGGTGTAATTTACCATTTTCTACTACCACCTTACCTCTTCTCATAGCCCTCCCTTTACATCTCTTACTTATTTTTTTTTTATCCTTATATCAGTTATTTTATACAGGCATTCACAATCTATGTGTATCCCTTTCAATTGTCATAATAGCTGTGCTATTCTCAATAGTGACGTATATATACATATGTATATGTATGTGTATATACATATATATATATATATATATATATAAAACATACATAGGATGATATAATCCTATATAAAGATGCAAATAATTTGCCCTTATTGATTAATAAGGTTTGTGGGGGTTTTCCCCCTGTTTGCCTTTGTATGTCTCTCTTGAGTTTCGTATTTGGAGATCAAATTTTCCATAGAGTTCTGGCCTTTTCATCAGAAAGGTCAGGAATTCTCTTATTTCGTTAAATGTTCATCTCTTTGCCCAAAAAAGTATGCTTAGTTTTGCTGGGTAGTTCATCCTTGGTTGTAGTCCCAGCTCCTTTGCCCTTCAGAATATCATATTCCAATTTCTCCTGTATTTAATGTGGAAGCTGAGAGATCCTGCATGATCCTGACTGTAGTTCTACGATATTTGAATTGTTTCTTTTTGGCTGCTTGCAGTATTTTCTCCTTGACTTTATAGTTCTGAAATTTGGCTATAATATTTCTTGGTGTTTTCAGTTTGGGATCTCTTTCACGGGGTGTTCAGTGAATTCTTTCAATGACTATTTTGCCCCCTGGTTCTAGGACCTCTGGGCAGTTGTCTTTGATAATTTCCTCGAAGATACTGTCTAGGCTCCTTTTTTTCGTCATGGATTTCCGGTAGTCCAATGACTCTTAAATTCTCTCTCTTGGATCTATTTTCCAGGTCAGTTGTTTTCCCATTCAGATATTTCACATTTTTTTCTATTTTTTCATTCTTTACATTTGGTTTTACTACTTCTTGGTGCCTCATAGATTCATTAGCTTCCACTTGCTCAACTCTTTTTATTCATTCCCACTAAACTATACCATTTGCTAATCAAATTGTCTCTGTGTCTCAGACAACTGTTCATGCTAATATGGCTTTCATTTTTATGAGAGATATCAGATAAATTTTATAATTACTCAATGATCATATATATTATATAAGCCACTGTACCAGGTGCTATGCGGAATATGAATCAATATAAAGCATGATCTTTCTCTGCAAAGAGAAAATATTAGGTACTAAATTAGGTGATATTAGAGTTACAAAAGAAAGAAAACAATGTAACCTCAAAGTCAGAAAAAAAAAATTTGGACTGTGCCTTGGATGAGAAGTACGTTCAGTATTCAATTCAATTCATTTTAATTCAATGTAATTCAGTAAGGATTGCATTGCCTTGTATTACACACCTGTGTTGTGTTCTAAGCCACATAGTTTGGAAAGGATATTAACAATTTGGACGTTTTCCAGAGGAAGGCAACGAGAACAATGAAAGCTTTTGAACTGATGCTATATGAGGATTATTTGAAGTAAGTGGGGATGTTTAGCTTGGAGGAGAAAAAGTTCCAGGGAAAATTCTGTGGAAACATCTTCAAAAGGTATGATGAATAGAGAATTAGAATCTGGGAATTAGAATAGGGAATTAGAATCTGAAAAAAATAGCATCGGTATTATTATTACTAATAATAATATATGGCTAGAATTTATGTAGTACCTACGAGGTATCAAGGGTACATGGGGTGTTCATGGAGGACTAGCAGGGCTTGCCAAACATTTTTCAGGGCTTCTCATCCACCTTTGGTGTACACTTATCACCCAACTCTCACCTGTGTCTCAAAGTAGTTATAGCGTGAATAGTGGCCACACCCCAATAAAACTCTCAGCAGACAGGCAACACCAGGATGGGGGTAATCAACAGACCTCAGTGAGGCAACAGTCTCCACCCCTGCTTTAGACCTTGGTCAGACATCAAAGAAGTCAATATCATCCACTGCATCCCAGAGCATTGCTAGTCATCCTGACTTTTATGTTGCCACTGGATTTCAATGACTTTAGAAGAGAGAGTGAGGATGACAACTTTGCACAGCTCTTATTGTTCACCCATATATTTTTATTCATATCCAACTTTCCCACTTGGGAACCATTTTGGGGTTTTGGGGGACAAAGATATTGGAGTGGTTGGCCATTTCTTTCCCCACTGCGTATGTTGGTAAGCAAAATGGGCTCTTAGTACTCAGTTCAACCAAGTACCCTTGAAGAGTTTGGCTTTTGTTTCCTTTGATTAATTCAGTGTATTTCATTGAGTCTTACTAGGTGCTAAGCCCCAGGCCCAGACCCCTATTAGGTGCTAAGCCTATGTGGGTATGAAGCTCCCAGGGTACTAAGGGGAGGTGCTAACTCAAGAGCCAATCATAGGAGCCTAAGTTCTGGTCATTCAGATGACGTTTGATGACATCTGAAGTGCTATAAGAAGAGAAGACAGTCATTTCCTCAGGGGCTCTCGCTCGTGGTGGTACACTGATGTGGAGACTCCAGGCTGCTGTAGGTAGGATCCCTCCACCTCCTAAACCCAGATATTGGGACTTTGTTAAACTCTGGTAACTACGTATTGGGAGTCGAATCAGACAAGGTCTGTCTGTCGATGTTTGTACTTTGTTTGTATTTTGCTCTGAATTTCAGTGTCCTGGCTTTTTCCCCTGAACTAAGTGAGTGATATCTGTATGCTGGATTAAAATAAGCTTGTTAACCCCTTAACATTGCTTTTCTTAGTAAAGCAGGTCAAAAGAACCTGGGCTTTTGCAGTGTGCTCGTAGCCCCCCCCCCCCAACAGCTGCTAGCCAGATTGTTGAAACACTGCACAACTCTGCTTTGCTTAAATCCAATTCACCTGTAAGTCAAGAAGTCAATCTATGATGTCATTGGTCCTCTTCAAAAACAAAAGATGGACAACAACTATGTGACAGAAATGTTATGTGAGTAGAATAAAGTGGACATTATTAGTAGAAGAATAAAGAGTTCTGTTGCAGTAGGAAGGCCGAATTTATGATCTCAAAAAGGATCATATGTATATCTGAATGGTTCGAAATCTCAAGGTATGTAGAATTCTCTAAGTAAAGGGCATCAGAACATTTATTTAGGGCCCACAGTGACAGATTCACAACCAGCCTCCCCATTCCAATGTTGTGATCACAAGCCTCCAGGCCCAATAAACCCGCCTCACAAGAGTAGCCAGGAGGCCACAGAAAAACAAGATGGCATAAATCATATTCACTGGCCTCAAGTCCTTGCTCAAACTCCTGGGTCCACACACGGGTCGGCTCTGCTTCCCCAGCTAAGCAGGGGGAGCTGTCTCCTGGCTCACCTCTCCTCAAAGCCAAGACTCTGGCTTTCTCAAGCACCTCCTCAACGACCAGAGACCAGAGACCATTGGTTCCCGAGTTGGCCCCTCTTAAGTCATCAATCTACACCCACACAGGTTTCACACCTAATAGGGCTTTGGGCCTGGGGCTTAGTGCTTAAGAGGTGAAAGTACTTTCAAGGTAAACAAAAGCCAAAACTCCTGAAGTGCCCTTCACTCAAAGTAAACAAAATAAACAAAAGCCAAACTCCTCAAGGGCACCCGTTAAACTAAGCCCATTTTGCCTTACTGGCACATCTCTGAACTTCTATTTTTGTCTTTTTTAAGCATTTCATTTAAAAAATAATTTGTTGAATATTGCATTAAATTAGGTCTTTGACCTACTTTGAATCCTCAGAGGATTTTAACACCTTGATTTAACTATTAAGTTTGAATAGGTAGGCCAAGAATTGTTTGTACCTAATCTTAAAAATAATTTTATTACTTTTTCCCAATTTTTCCCAATTGCAGGTATAGACAATTTTTAGCATTCATCTTAAAAGTCTATGAGCTCCAAATTTTTCTCCTTCGCTCCCCTCTTCTCTACCAAAAATAGCTGGCAATTTGACATAGGTTATGCATGTGATATACTGTAAAACATATTTTCATATTAGTCACACTTGTGAAAGAAGAAACAGATCAAAAGAAAATAAAACATAAAAAAGAATAAAGTGAGAAAAGTGTACTTTGATCTGAACTTAAAGAACATCAGTTCTTTATCTAGATGCTAATAACATTTTCTTTCTTGAGTCCTTTACACTTATCTTGGATCATTGCATTGCTGTGAACAGATGAATCATTCATAGTTGATCATCACATAATGTTATCGATGTTATGTACAATGTTTTCCTGGTTCTACTCATTTCCCTTTGCATCATTTCAAACAAGTTTTTTCAGTTTTTTTCTGAAATTTGTCTATTCACCATTTCTTATAGTACAATAGCATTTCATTACATTCATATACCACAGCTTGTTCAGCCATTTCCCAATTGATGGACATTACCTCAGTTTCCAATATTTTGCCACTACAAAAAGGGCTGCTATTAATATTTTTGCACGTGTAGGTCCCTTTACTTTTGTTTTATGATCTCTTTGGGATACAGACCTAGTAATGGTATTGCTTGATCAAAGGGTATGCGAAGTTTGGTTGTCCTTTGGATATAATTCCAAATTGCTTTCCAGAGTGGTTGGATTGGTTACAACTCCACCAACAGTGTATTAGTGTCCCAGTTTTCCCATATCCTTTCCAATATTTGTAATTTTCTCTTTTTTTGTCATATTATATTAGCCAATCTGATAATTATTAGGTGGTAGCTGAGAGTTCTTTTAATTTGCATTTTTCTAATCAAAAGTGATTTAGAGCACTTCTTCATATGCTTATAGATAGCTTTGATTTCTTCATCTGAAAACTACCTGTTCATATCTTTGGACCTTTTATCAGTTTGGGAATGGCTTTTATTCTTATAAATTTGAATTAGTTCTCTATATATTTGAGAAATGACATTTATCAGAGACATTCGCTATATTGTTTCTCAGCTTTCTACTTTTCTTCTAATCATGTTGCATTGGTTTTGCTTGAGCAAAAGTCATTTAATATAGTCAAAATGATCTATTTTTACTTTTTTTTAATGCTCTCTGTCTCCTTCGGTCATGAACCTATAACTCAGTTAACTTCTTCTTTAAGAATTTGGATGCTATTCCATTTGGTGCACATGTTTTTAGTATTGACATTGCTTCATTTTCTATGGTACATTATAGCCAGATGCAATTTCCTTCCTTATTTCTTTTAATTAGGTCTATTTTTGCTTTTGTTTTGTCTAGGATCAGGATTTCTACCTTTTTTTGTGTGTGTGTTTTACTTCTGCTGAAGCATAGTAGATTCTGCGCTATATTCTTACCTTTACTCTGTGCGTGTCTTTCTGTTTCAATCTTATTTCTTGTAAACAACATATTGTAAAATTCTAGTTTTTGATCCACTCTGTTATCCATTTCTTTTTTATGGAAGATTTCATCCCTTTCACATTCCAGTCATGATTACTAACTATATTTCCCTCTATCCCATTTTTCTTCATTTGTGTCCTCTTTCTCCTCTCATCCTTTCCCTCTTTACCAGTGCTTTGCTTCTGTCCACCACCTCCCCTGGTCTGCCCTCCATTCTGTCTGTCCCATCTTCTGCCTTTACTTAATCTCCTCCCTTCTTACTTTCCCATCAAGTAATAAAGATTTCTATAGTCAACTGATTGTTTATATTATTTCCTCTTTGAGCCAATATTGATGAGAGTAAGTTTCAAAGGATGTCCTTTGCTTGTTCTCCTATTTTCCTCTCCATTGTAATAACTCTTCTGTGCCTCTTCATTTGAAATAATTTACCCCATTCTACCTTTCCCTTCCTTTTGTACTCAGTGTACTTTTCTTTCTCATGCCGTATTTTTTATGTCATTGCCTATTCTATGTGTATTCCTTCTAGCTGTACTATTAGTGGTACATATTTAAAAAATTATAAGAATCATCTTCCCAAGTAAGGATGCAAATACTTCAGTGACCTTGAATCCCTTATGTTTTCTTTCTCCTGTTTTACTTTTTTAGACTTTTCTTGGATCTTGATATTGGAGATCAAATTTTTCATTTAATTCTGGTCTTTTCTTTATCAAAGTTTGAAATTCTTCTATTTCATTGAATAGCCATTTTTTCCCTTAGAGTATTATGCTTAATTCTGCCCCCCATCCCTACCCCCCCATAGGTGATTCTTGGCTGTAGTGCTAATTCCTTTGCCCTCTGGCGTATTGTGTTCCATAAATCCTGTGTAATCCTAATTGTAGCTCTCCAATATTTGAATTGCTTATTTCTGTTCATTTGCAGTTTTTACCCCCTTTACCTGATAGTTCTATAATTTGGCCATAATGCTCCTTGGAGTTTTTATTTCAGAATCTTTTTTTTTTCCTGAGGTGATCTGGGGATTCTTTTAATGTCTATTTTGGCCCCTGGTTCCAAGATATCAGGGCATTTTTCCTTGTTATTTTCTTGAAAGATCCTGTCTAGGTCTTCCTTTTGCTTTCAGGTAGTTCAGCGATTTTGAGATTGTCTCTTCTGGATCTCTTTTCCAGGTCAGTTGTTTTTCCCATGAGGCATTTTACATTTTCCTCTATCTTTTTTGATTGTTTTGAATTTGTTAGATTGATTCTTGATATTTCACAAAGTCATTAGCTTCCACTTGCCCAATTCTAAATTTTAAGGAGTTGTCTTACCGAGTTGTCTTTGTATTTCCTTTTCCATTTGGCCAATTGTACTTTTTAGAAAGCTGTTTTCTTTTCCATTTGGCCAATTCTATTCTTTAAGCAGTTGTTTTCTTTTTACAATCTCTTAACTCTCTTTAATAATTCTCCTGCATCACTCTCATTTCTTTTCACATTTTTTTTTCTTCTACCCTTCTTGTAGTCTTTAAGCTCCTTTTTTCAGCTCTTCTTTGAGTTTTTTTTTTTTCTGGGCTTGAGAACAATTCCTGTTTTTCTTTGGGGTTTCACCCATAGATGTTTTGACATTATTTTCCTCTTCTGAGTTTGTGTCTTGATATTCCCTGTCACCATAATAACTTTCTGTAGTCAGATTCTTTTTTTTTTTTGACATTTTTTTTGCTCATTTTTTTTTGGCTTTTTCCTTTCTTTTAAATTTGAGTTTTGCTCCTGTGGTGGAAAGAACACTAAGTCTTCTTGTTCCAGGGGCTGCAGTCCCTGGCTGTTTACCTGGTGCTGTGCTGATGTTGCCCTGAGGCCTACAGGAGACCCTTGTGTCTTGTGCTACACTGAAGGTGTGTTATGGGAGGTGGTAGCGGGTGCTTCTGGAGGCCATATAAATTTAGTAGCTTACCTGGTACCATAGCAGTAAGGCAAAATTAATGACCTCAAAGAAGGCCATGGACATGCCTGAGTGGTTCGGAATTGCCAAGTATAAGGAATTCTCTAGGTAGAAGGCAGAGGATGTATAACATTTATTTAGACTCCAGAGGATGAAATTCAAGCACCAATGTCTCCAATCTGATATAGTAGCAATAATATTCCAAAACTGGTAAGCCCACCTCACTGTTGTAACAAGGAAATTATGACAAAATATTATAGCAAGGAACCAAGCCATACTGTAGCCTCCCCTGCTGCTAGGGCCTTCTTTTAAAACACTATTCATTAATCGTAACTCTCTGCTCAGCACTCTCTCCTGGAGCTCTGCTGCCTCCACGTTTCTTCATCTCCGCAACATTCTCTGCTCTGCAGTCTCAATTCGGGCTCTCCCTTTGTGTCTGCTGCCTCAATGTCTTCTTGATGTCTGCTTCTAAATCCTGCTGCTCTCCGCTGCTCCCAGTTCTGCTGCTACCAGTTCCGGGCTCTCTTTTTATATAGCCCTGACCATAGTCTGATTGACTAGAACTGAGAGCACATATCTGGCTGTGGTTTTAGCAACTCCCCTTAGATCCCTGAAGGCTTCATGCCTCTTGCAAACTAGCAAACTAGTTTGCTAAGTAGCCTGAGGCCTCAAACCTAGTTAATGAAGAGTGTGGGCCTGTCTCTAATCAGGCTTCCCTTTCTTGGCCCCACCTGAGGTCTATTCAATGGGCTGGAAAGATCTTTCATTTACCTATTGGCTTTACAGGTGCTGATCTGGGGTCCTAGTGGTGGTATCTGGTGTGTGCTGAGTCTGGTGGGGAATTTCTGCTCTTCCTCATGGCTATACTGAGACACATGGAGGTCTGGTCTCTGGAGGCAGCCTGCTTGTCCAGCACTATTTTGAAGTGTATGGACACATGGCTACTGAAGAATCTTTCTTTTATAAAATAATTTAAAAAAAAAACTTCTCTTTATCCAATCTATTGTCAGCTAGTAGTTAAATAGAACATTGGGGTAATAAAATTCCAAAGGGTAATAAAACTCTAGGCAGAGTACAGGCCAGGTGGTTTCTTTTAAGAACTTTTTCTCAGGTCCCATTACCTTAACTCATTGGTTCCCCAAAATTGAGTGTATAGTCAGTAAATATTAATAGTGTGCTAAAAGTAAAAAAAAAGAAAGAAAAAATGGAAAAAAAGTTTGAGAAACGGTACCCTACCTTGATGTACCCAATTAAATAAGGATTTGGGCAGAATGAGACTAAAGGAAAGAACTCTAAGGAATCAAGGATCTTAAATCTCAAAGTCCTCATGTTTCTACTTAGGATTTATCTTAAACATTATTATCTTAAAGGAGGTTCCTTACAAAGATCAACACAGTTTGGGATATCTCAAGATAGCTTGACAAAACTAAGTAAAACAAATTGTTAGCACCAGCCCTAGAGCCAGGATAACCTGAGTTCAAATCTGCCCTTATACATTTGATACTTACTAGCTGTGTGACCTTGGGCAAGTTACTTAGCTCTAATTCCCCCTCCAAAAAAAAGAAAAAAAGAAAAATAGAGGTACAAATTATAGGGGTGCAGTTCCACTATGTCCAAATTTAGAAGATCTGGGAAACTCTTATATGTGAGTTTTTAGTTAAATCATTTAGTCACCTTGGCCTTCAGTTTTCCCATCTATAAAATATTGAGGTTATATTAAATGGCCTCTGAAAATCCATAGTAATTCTTGATAGTCAGCTGAGAAGGATTTGCATATAGAAGCCTCTGCGGACTTGGAATACTATCACGACTAGGATACTGTTCATAAAATTTGTTGAATTCTTGCTTATATTATATAAGTTTTCTGGAGTAATTATTGCTTATTAAATTAGTACCAACTGATTGTTATGGCTCTATTTATTTAAGTTGTAGAGACCAGTACCTTATTACATGATCATTTGGCCCCAAAACATATGCTTATAATAAAAGCTTTATCTAAATGCCATATCTTATTGCAATAGTTGTTAGCTAAATGGTAATTTTCAAAAACATATTTAATGAATTAGGATAATTGTTTTCTGAAGATAATCTATAACAGTCCTTCCTGTACAAATATAAGTAACTTTTAAATACCAATTGTTGTAGTTTATTACACTTCAATTATTTTATTCTGTCTACAACAAATTTCATTTTGTCCTGAAAAGTATTTTTGTCTCATAATTAAAGTGAACATTGGTGTCTGAAATGACTCACTTTAAGAGACATCATATATTACATAAAGCTGGATATAGGACCATATTTTTTTTTCCATAGAAGTCAACTGTCTATATTTTTCCAACTGCCTTTTCTCAGGTCAGTAGTCATAATTTATACAATCTCCATGAAATATATTCTTATACCAAAGACCCCAAGGGAAAAATTTATCATCTTGGCTAATCTTGTTCTTATTAACATTACTTGTTTCAGGAGACTGAAAAAAACAATAGCCTGGGAGTCAGGAGAAGAGAATTCTAGTACCAGCTCTACCACTAAGTTATATTATCTAAGTTATGCCACTCTATGACTGAGTCTCAGTTTCTTGTCTGTAAAATAAAAAAAGTTTCAACTAGATGATCTCTAAGTACTTCTCCCTTTCTAATATCTCTGTAATTCTTTTGGCAACATACCTTTAATGTCTTGGAGGTATTTTAACTGGGATCAAGTAAGAGACAAAGACAAATGCAGACACACATACACACATTCTCAGTGCAACAGAATTGGCAGTGAAATGACTCGAAAGAATTATGGACCAACTTTTGGAGAGATGTCCTTTAGTAGTGATTATCACTACTTGTGTGACCTTTGAGGTGTTATTTAACTTTCTTGGCCTATTTCCCCATATGTAGAATAAGGCCCATGGACCTGATGGTCCTGTGCAATGCTAACATTTTATGGTTCTATAAAAGGTTAAATCAAGTGAGCAACTAGGAAAGGAGCTGAAGAAAGTTAAAAAAAAAGAAGCAGAAAAGGAATAGGTTCCCAACCTCTGTTTAAGCAGAGGGAATAAAACAAAGACAAAGTATGAAATGAGCAAATAAAACAAGCAAAACCTTTGGAAACTTCAATCAATGCTGGCAATCCTTTTCCTGAAAGTGGTCAATTATCCTTATGACTACTCTCTCTTGGCTCTTTGCATCTTGATATCCTCTATGGAAATAGGGACATTGCTAAGTCTTTCTGCTGCTTCTTTCTTAGCCTCTCTAGTGGATTAAAACTAGCAGTCAGTCTTGAGCATTCCCAGTAGCTCAGGCCATTTTTCATTAAAAATAAGAAGCTGTGGCTCAAAAAACATCCAGGTTACTATACAGTGGCTGAAAGCTAAATCTACTTTTATACTGAACATCTGTCTTCCCTTTCAAACTTCCTCAGCTAGGATTCTCTTCCATAGCATAAGTACCCCCAATACATGGGCAGGACAAACTGGTTTTGCTATTATTGTGACAATGTGCCCTCAGCCACCTACTAATATTAATGTAGTACAGACTATATCTAGATAGAACCATTGACCGCAAGGCTTGTCTGTATAAGAATTTCTGGAATCTAGTTACATGTCAGTGAGGACTTTGTTTTTGAAAGGCAAGAATATTCATTTTGGTGTAGAATAATCCACCTGGAAAAATTATTTTATATAGATCCAAGCATTAAGAGTATGTTAACGCACATACACATATACATATGTGTCCATATATGTACATGTAAATACTTGCATACATAAATATCATATACATTTACACACATAATAAATGTGTGTGTATTTGTGTTTGCCTGCATATATATGTATTGTTGTTCAGACGTTTCAGACATATCTGACTCTTCATAATCCCATTTAAAGTATTCTTGGCAGAGATGCTGCAGTGATTTTCCATTTCCCTCTTTAGCTCATTTTAAAGATGAGGAAACTGAGGCAAACATGGTTAAGTGACTTGTTCAGGTTCACACAAGTATTAAGTGTCTGAGATCAGATTTCAACACTTGAAGATGAGTCTTCCTGATTCTAAGCTCAATGCTCTATGCTGTATCCACTGATCCAAGTAGTTACACATACATACATAGATATATACATGCATGCATACATGCATGTGTCTATGTATATATGCATGTGCATATATACACGAACTTACATGTCAATGTGTTTCATTTTCAGACAAGGAGTCAAAAATCACGGAAACCTCAACAGACAGGAGGAAAATGATCATCAATGTACTGCTATAAAGTACCTTAGAAATCATGTAGTCTGCTTCTTACTGGGAAATTTTACATATGAGGTAAGTGTGACCTAGATATGTAAATTTATTTCCGTAAGGTCCCATAAGTAATAAATTGCAGAGCTGTAATTCAAGCCTAGGATCTCTGTTTTCTGTCCATTATAAAACAAAGATCCTCCAGGCCATTCTGACTGTCTTAAATAATAGAAAGATCTTGTTCATAATTTAAATTTTGTTACTTCCTCAGCACTTACCATAGTGCCTGGTATATCATATAAGTGTTTACTGATTAAATTATATGGAATTATTTGATTTCCAATCCAGTCATCCAGGATGTCCTAACCACAACTGAACCATTCACTTGCCTTACGGAATGAATTTGTTTTTTGCACTGATCCCTTCTGAACATGGCCAAGGACATGCACAAGGACATAAAACAGGAAAAGTGAAACTGACTCTTCCTTGGGGATTTTCTTGAGACTACTTGCAAAGTAAAATATATATATATATGTATATATATATATATATATATATATATATATATACTTTTCCATGACTCATAGCATTTATAACCAAAAGATACTTTAAAGATACCTTAGATACCTTAGAGACAAACTAGCCCAATCCCCTCATTATGAAAATGAGAAAAAGAGAAGTTAAAAGGCAAGTGTTGCCTGAGTTTCAACATGAAATAAGAATAATCCATACTGGGTCCCTCAATTTCAAATTCATTATTTTGTTTACTATACAAATCCCTCTCTCTGCCTCTCTCTGACTCTGTCAGTTTCTTTTTTCCACATAAGTCTGTATTTACATATATATATATATATATATATACACACACACACACATATATATATAACCATTCTATGTCTATTTTGTCTACTAACTATCTAAAGATGCAGATAGATAAAAGTGTATAAGTAGAAATATATACATACATATATAAAGTGTCTATCTTTATGTGCATATAGTTACTTCAATATGTGTATAGCTGCTCAAATATATGAGTATTACATGTTTAAACACATGCACATGTATAGATGAAAATATACATGTAATGACAGGTGCATATAGGCATTGATATGGACATGTAAATGTAAATATATATTATAAGCTATGCATATATACCTGTTTCTATATGTAAATATACACCTGCATGTATATACTTGCATATAGGTTTATTTGTATGTAACTACTTAATTATATGATATCCACGCACGTAGACATATGTATATATAAATATATAAATGTATGCACATACATATTGCCTATATATGTATGTATACATATGTGTGAGTGCATACCTATGTAAATACATGTATTTCTGTGTATATCCTATATGTTGAGTAACTATGCATAGTCACATACACGTATATATGTGTGGGGGGTGTATGTGATGTGTAGTCATATACAATCAGGTATAAATGATATATAATAATTTATAATGGTTACATAAATCTCACATTTATTTGTTATACATGTGCACATATGCCCATATTTAATTTTTATATATACATATGTATATACACAGTGTGTTTTATAATTCACTATATATGCATGTATGAATGTGCATATATATATTCAGACTTTGGGGATATCTATAATCCAGGAAGAACATGTCTTTGTGTTTTAGTGGCTCATCTTGATTGAAACTAGAGATGATGGCAGAATCATGAAATCTAGAAGAATTGGTACTAAAAAGCTTTGAATGAGGATCTGCAGTTTTATTTATTTAACAAATATTTCTTAAGCATGTATTATTTACAAGGCTCCATATTAGTCTGGAAAAAAGGGAACTAATTTCTGTTCCCAAGGAGTTCCCCCTTGTCAAGAGGGAATGGTGTTACAATCTGTACACAAATAAGGGAACAAACTAATCAATTTTAGGTGAGGAAAAGAGATTGGTAATACTTGGAGGCAGGTGGAGACTCATAAAAATCTTTACAAAATAAGTGGCATCTGAGCTGAGTTTTGAAGAGTTTGAAATGGAAATGGTTAAAGATTTTGAAGTGGAAGTGATGTGGGGTTTCTCAGATTCTGAAAAGAGACAACTAAGGAGACCTAGATTCTAACAAGAGTGGACATGACAAGGAACACACCTGATTAGGCTAGAAATAGTTTGTGCTGCAAAACTAATGTCTTCACATTGGCAAATTCATTGCTCCATCCAGCTGAGCAAGATGAAATGTTTATTTTTGGCTTTCGATTCACCTCTTCTGGAAAATGGAAGACAAGTCAATGTCATGGAACTTTACCTTCTTTGTTGATAGTGGTATATAGAAGACTACCATTCAGTGGTGCAAAGGAGCAACTAACAGTCTCTTCCCACCTCTTAAAGGAAGTAAAGGAAATCAGAACTTGGAGATCCAGAGAGAAAGAGTACCAGGTAGAGGGGAACAGTCAGTGAAAATGCACAGTCATATGTAATTTCCCATCTGAGATAAAGGAAGGAGACCAATGTGTACTGAATCAGAGTAAATGGAAAAAAGTAAGGTGTAAGAAGATTGGAAAGGACAACTTATGAAGAGCTTTGAAAGACAGAGAATTTTGTATTTAATTCTGTAATAGGAAGCCAGTGGGATTTATTGAATAGGGGGCCTAGATTGCAAGCTTACATTAACTGGAACAATGTTGTTTCCCTTTACAGTAATAGGGAAATTAAGAAGAGGGAAGAATTTATGGAGGAAAAATGAATTCAGTTTTGGACACATCAAGTTTCAGATATCTGTGAGAGAGTTAGTTCAGGATTTCCAAAAGGCAGTTAAAAGTAAGAAACAGGAAGTCACAAAAGGGTCTGGCTGGACAAATAAACCCCAAATTATCTGTATTGAGATGTTAATTTAATCCATGTGAGCTAATGTGGTAACCCAGTGAAATAGTAAAAATAGGAAAAAAAATGTTCCAGGACATAGCCTTGAGAGTCAGTGTCACTCATGGCGGCAAAATATTGGCAGGACCTCCAAAAATATCCAGCAAAGAAGACTGAGGAATGCTCCAAGAGTAGGAGAATCAGGAAGAAGTTGTATTATGAAAAACTTACACCTAGAAAGTAGATGTTATTAAGAAGAAAGTGATTGTAGAGAGGTCAAGAAGGATGAAGACTGAGAAAAAGCCATTAGATTTGGCAAATCTAATGATTTTGGAGGGAGCAGTTTCAATTGAACAGTGACATAGGAAATCAGAATGCAGGGAGTTGATGCAAGAGTGAGAGAAAAAGTGGAGAAATCTATTGTAGACAACCTTCTCAAGAAGTTTATCCATGAAATGGAGGAGGGATAGAGGATGATAGCAAGAAGGGCTAGAAGAAACAAATGAGGGTTGCTTGAGAATGAGGGAGACATGAGTATGGTTGTAGGGAGTAAGGACCAGCTGGTAGACAGGGAAATATTGAAGAATTAGTGTGATAATAGGAATGGTAGACAGAAAAATTTTCTGGAGAGGATAAGATATAATCAGATCACTTATGGCTGTAGAAAGGTTTGCCTTGGCAAGGTGAAGGGTTACCTTATTATGTGAAACAGGGGTGAAGGAATAGAGAACAGAATAAGGCATATAGTTATTGTAAGATAAAGAGGAGTGGGAAAAGAGGGAGCTACTAGTGAAAGGCCTCAACATTTTCAGTAAAATATGAGGTAACACGTATGACCTAAGTGCATGAGGATCAGAAGGGCTATAGAAGGTTTGAGGAAGAATGAAAACTTTTGAAAAACCACTGTAGCTTTTGAGTTAGTGACTTTACTAGGCAGATGAAAAAGGATTATAGGGAGGGCCCAGGTGAGATTATGTAACCAAAATCTGTAGTCAGGAAGTCAGGGAATAAGTACTTATTAAGCACCAACTATGTACCAAATGTACTAAACTGGGAATGCAAAGAAAGGCAAAAGACTTGCTCTCATGGAGCTCACAATGGAATAAGGGAGACAATACACAAATATATAAGTACAAACAAGCTGTAAGAATAGTAAAAAGGAAAGAATATAGGGAAGACTCTTAAATTAAAAGAGTTTGGGAAATGCTTCCAGAAGGTAGAATTTTAGATTGGACTTTAAGAAATCCAAGGATGTCAGGAAGCAAAGATGAGAAACAAGAGCATCACATTCATAAGAAACAGTCAGAGAAAATCCCCGTAGTGGAGACATCAAGTGTCTTCTTTGAAAAGCCACCAGTGTCACTAAACTGAAGAATATTTGGAAGGGGAGGTGGAGTATAAAGTTTAAGAAGACTGGAAAGTTATGTGGGAATAGGTTACGGAGTGTTTTGAATGCTAAGCAGGGGCTTTTGTATTTGATCCTGGATGTGAGAAGTCAGTAGAATTTAGTGATTAAGGGCATAACATAGCCAGGCATACCCTTTGATAAAATTATGCTGGTAAATGAATGGATGATGCACCAGAGTAAGGGACTTGTGGTAGGTAGGCAGACAAACCAGAAGCTGTACACAGTAACTCAGGAACAAGGAGTTGAACTTCTGTACCAGGGAGGTGGCAATACCAGAGGAGAGAAGGTGGCATATTCAAGAAATTGCCATGGTAAAAGAGACAGGCATTGGCAGAATATTTCTTATGGGGGCGAGGGGATAGTGAGCAGGCAAGGATAACACTTAGGTTTTTAAACTTGAAGGATTGGAAGGATGGTGCTTCTATCAATAATAATGATAGGGAAGTTTGGAAGGAGGAAAGTTTAGGGGGAAATAGAGTATGTTAGGTTAGGGACATATTGAATTTAATATGTCTACTGAAATTCTTATCTTGATATTCATTTTCCCCCTTAATAGTATTTTTTTAAAAATTCATGTAAAGTTACACTTCAACATTCATTTTCATAAGATTTTGAGTTCCAAATTTTTCTCCCTCCCTCCTTTCCCATTCCCCTCCCCAAGATAGCAAGCAATCTGATATAGGTTATACATGTACACTCATGTTAAACATATTTCCATATTAGTCAGGTTGTGAAAGAACATTCAGAACAAAAGGAAAAAAGGACAAAAAACAGCAAAAAAGTGAAAATAGTATCCTGCAATCTGCATTCAGACTCCATATTTCTTTTTCTGGATACAGTTAGCATTTTTCATCATGAGTCTTTTGGAATTGTACTGCATCATTGTATTGCTGAGGAGAGCTGAGTCATTCATAGTTGATCACGACACAATATTGCTGATACTGTCTGTATACAATGTTCTCCTGGTTCTGTTCATTTCACTCGGCATCAGTTCATTTAAGTCTTTCCAGATTTTTCTGAAATCTTCCTGCTCATAATTTCTTATAGAACATTAATAGTATTCCATTACAGTCATATACCACAACTTGCTCAGCCATTCCCCATTTGATGGGCATCTTCACAATTTCCAATTCTTTGCCATAACAAAAATAGCTGCTATAAATATCTTTGTATATGTGAGTACTTTTCCCTTTTTTATGATGTCTTTGGGATACAAACCTAGTAGTAGTATTGCTTAATCAAAGGGCATGCAAAGATTTATAGCCCTTTGCTCAAATTCTTTTTTCTAATCATTACATTTCTTGACTTCAATAATAAACATTATGAAATTTACATCATCAAACAACTTTTTATAATAAATTTATTTTTTATTTTTTAGTTTACAACACTCAGTTCAACAAGTTTTGGGGTTCCAAATTTTCTCTCCCTCCCTCTCCTCCTCCCTTCCCCACTAAGATGGGATGTAATGCAATGTAGATTCGACATATCCCTTCGTGTTGACCTTATTTACATAATAGTCCAATTGTAAAGAAGAATTATAACCAATAGAATGAATAATGAGAAAAAAGAAACAAAACCAAAAAAGAAGGAAAAAAAGAGAGCAAATAACTTGCTTTAATCTGCATTCAGACACCATAATTCTTTCTCTGGATATGCATAGCTTTTTCCATCATGAGTCTTTTGGAACTGTCTTTGAACTTTGCATTGATGAGAGGAACCAAGTCTATCAAAGTTAGCCCTTACAGATGCCATGTGTCTGTAGTCATGTAAAATGATCTCCTGGATCTGCTCCCCTCACTCAGCATCAATTCATATAAGTCTTTCCAGGTTCTTCCTCACTTCTCATAGCACAATAGTATTCCATTACATTCGTATACCACAATTTGTGTAGCCATTCCCCAACTGATGGGCATTCCCTTGATTTCCAATTCTTTGCCACCACAAAAAGAGCTGCTATAAATATTTTTGTACATATTGGTTTGCCCAAATTCTTAAAGGAGAAGTTAAGGGAGTTAGCATGAAGAAATAGACAGCAAAACTAGACTAGTGAGAGACTTCAACTATTCTCTCTCAGATCTCAATAAATCAAACCAAAAATAAACAAGAAATAAACTAAAGGGGTAAATAGAAAATTAGAAAAAATGTGATATGACAGATCTTTGACACAATTTAGACATAAAGAGTGACATCATAAACAAATTAGGAGGACAAGGAATAGTCTACCTCTCAGTTCTCTGGGGAAGTGAATAATTCATGAGCAAAGAAGAGACAGAGAGCATGAGAGCATTAAAAAATGTAAAATAGATCACTTTGACTATATTAAATTAAAAAAAATTGTACAAACAAAACCAATGCAAACAAGATTAGAAGGAAAGCGGAAAGTCAGGGAAACAACTTTACAGCAAATCTCTCTGATAAAGACTTCATTTCTCAAGTATATATAGAACCAAGTCAAATTTATAGGAATACAAGCCCTTCCCCAACTGATAAATGGTCAAATGATATAAGCAGGCAGTTTTCAGATGAAGAAATCAAAACTATCTGTAGGCATATGAAAAAGTGTTCTAAATCACTTTTGATTAGAGAAATGCAAATTAAAACAACTCTGAGGTACTATCTCACACCTATCAGATTTGCTAATGTGACAGAAAAGGAAAATGATGAATGCTGGAGAAGATATAGGAAAATTAGAACAGTAATTCTAATCACAACATTGCTAGCAGCTACAGTGGCTGTGTAAGACCAGTAACACTAGCACACAGAAGGGCTACTAGCACAGGTTCTTTGATCTGCTTTTCTGAGGAAAGCAACTTTAAGGGGTTGACAACCTCACTTTAATCAAACATACATACATCATTCACTTAGTTCAGGGGGAAAAGCCAGCACCCTGAACTTCAGAGAGGAAACAAACAGAAATTGCAAACATACATTATAAAAGCAGAGCAAATAACACAAACCAGTCTATCCGTAGTAATATATAGTTACCAGAGAAGCATAAACATCTGGGCTTTTTCAAAGCTGGGGTTCTCCAGTAGTTACCAAGAGTCTCATTTGGTCAAATCTCATGAAACTCTTCCAGTGAGTTGAGCCCCAAGCAAAATGCTAACCTCTGAATTTATATACCCTGTTCAGGGTCAAAGGGCATCACAACAATGGGACTCAAACCTACATGAACTAGGTTTTCCCTTGACCTAAGCAGGTCATGAAAGACTCCCTATTTAATCAAAGAAATAAAGACCAGACTCATCAAAGACACTTGATTACCTAAGTGCTCCAAAAGAGAAAACAGTAAAAAAGTCCAACCCTAATTACCAACACCAATTCACTGTTGGTGGAATTGTGAACTGATCTAACCTGGATCAGCAATTCTGGAGAGCAATTTATCACTATGCTGAAAGGGCAACCAAATTGTACATACCCTTCAATCCAGCAATTAACACTACTAGGTCTGTAACCCAAAGAGATCATAAAAAGGCAAAAGGACCCACATGTACAAATATATGTATAGCAGCCCTTTTTGTGGTGGCAAAATATTGGAATCTAAGAGGATGCCCATCAATTGGCGAATAGCTGAACAAGCTGTGATTATGAATGTATTGGAATACTATTTTGCAATAAGAAATTATGAGCAGGCATTTTTTTTTTAAATCCTGGAAAGGCTTATATGAAATGATGCATAGTGAAATGAGCAGAACCAGGAAAAAAGTTGTACATAGTATTAGCAACATAGTGTGATGATCAACTATGAATGACTCAAGACATGTACAAAGGCCTTGTGAAAGAAAATGTTTTCCATATCCAGATAAAGAACAATTGATAGAATTTGAATGCAGATTGAAGCATGTTTTTTCACTTACTTTACTCTTTCTAGTGTTTTTTCCCTTTTTGTCTGTTTCTTCTTTTATGACTGTGATGAAAATGGAAATATTTTTACATGATAGTGCATGTACAAACTGTATCAAACTGCCTACCATTTTCAGAATGGGGAAGGGAGGAATGGGGGAGGGGAAGGAGAGAGTGAGGGAGAAAAATTCGGAACTCAAAATCGTGTAAAAATGAATGCTAAAAGCTTTCTTGACATGGAACTGGAGAAAAAGTACTATTTTTTTCAAACAAAAAGGAAATCCCAAAATGAAAATTTGTAAGAATATTATAGCCAAAATCCAGAGCTTGATCCAGTGTGTTCTGAGGTTCTGAGGGCTCAGTTAACAGATAACAAAAGCTTATTAATTACACCATTATATGAACCATCAGGCCTTGCAACCTTTCAGGGACAAATTTAGTGAAGTGAACAGAATCCTGGATTAGGATTCAGAAGATCTGATTTGTAGTCTTAAAGTCCTAACCATTAAGAATATGTTTCACATAACTGATTGTAGGGAAAAAACTCTATTCCTTTCATTTCCATTTTCTCGGATGTCAGTAACATTGAGGCTTCTGTGTCTGAACCTAGTCTCTAGGTCTAACACTTAAACCTTGATGTTTTATAATTCTTTTAAAGTCTAAGCATGTTCTGAATTTGCTTTTGTATTTTTTTGCATTTTCTACAATTCTCTTTTCCTTTGCAATAAACCTGTAATTTACTTTTTTCTGACAAATTTGTGATAATCATTCTCTTAAGGAATTTGATTGAAAATAAATGGAGAATTCTCTGAATTTCCACAAGAAACTTGAAGGAAATCATCTGAACCCTTTATAATATAGATGGAAATAAAAAGAGAGGAAAGGAGGGAAGAAAAGAAAGAGACAGAGATAGAGGTATGCTATAATTTTAGGAGTTTTGCACCTGGGTATACATTTCTTTCACTGCCTTTCAAGGAAGAGAAGGGAGCAAGGGTGTAAAGTTTCAAATTACCCAGCATAGAACCACTGAAATGCCAGTTCTATAAATGATATGGTCTTCTTTTTCTTTACTTCTTTTTTTTTCAACATGACATGTAGCATTTATTATATAGGCTTTCTTGAAATGGAAATTTATTGCTATATATTTTGAATCCTCTTTTTTTATTTTATTTTTTTTAATTTATTTTTCACATGTTTGGTTTTCAGCACTGATTTTCACAGGCGTTTGAATTACAAATTTTCTCCCCATTTCCTCCCCCCACCCACTCCAAGATGGCATACATTCTCGTTGCCCTGTTCCCCAGTCTGCCCTCCCCTCCGTCGCCCCATTCCCCTCCCATCCCCCTTTCCCTTCCTCTCTCCCCTGTTCCCTTCCCATCCACCTTCCCTAAGAAGTCAAGCAATTCAACATGGGCCCCATGCATATCATTATGTATACCCCTTCCACAATACTCATGTTGTGAAAGACTAACTATATTTTGCTTCTTCCTAATCTATCCCCCTTTATTGAGTTTTCTCCCTTGACCCTGTC
>CM053624.1:206011834-206055998 GCA_028646595.1 Phalanger gymnotis
GTGGGGCCCTGCTTCCCTCTGCCACTTCGTGGGTTCTGCAGCTCTAGAATTGGTTCAGAGCCATTGTTTTATAGGTTTTTGGAGGAACTTGGTGGGGAGCTCACGCCAGTCACTTCTTCCCAGCTGCCATCTTGGCTCCGCCCCCTCTTTATTTCTTTAAATACCCCTAGCCCACAGTTTTTGAAGCCCAAGGCAAAAAGTTGCTTATAGCATACAAATCATGCTACACAATTCCTTGAGTGCTAGCATTAACCTGTAGGAATGGCAATGAGAGAAAACTCGATATTAACATTATGATTTCCCTACATACAAAAAGAGGCTTTCAAGTTAATATTTATCTCCATATTGTGAAAATGGTAAAGGAATACATGGAAATAACTGTGCCATGTATACATTTGTTTATGTATATATTTGTTTATGTATGATGCTTATTTTAAATATTGGTTAGTATATCATGTTTCTGTTAATTCACAAGCAAACGAATAAAAAACCTAACTGGTTCTTTGGAAAGTTTTATTTCCATTTCCATTCAATGGTCTAAATATTATTTTGTGGGCTGAGAGTCAGGCAGCGTGGGTTCTTTAGATCTGCTACTGGCTCATTGTGTGACTGATTAAGTAAAATAATTTCTAAATTTAAATAGGACTGCAAGATTCTCAGATCAAAGGATATAAATGAGGATTTCATTTGCCAGAAGAGAACCATCATTGCATCCCCCACCTTCTCTTTTTCTTTACAATTCATTGCCAGATGCTACTTGATCCCACTGCTCTGGACAGAAAAAGAATACCGAGGCTTGAATCAAACAAGTTGGGTTCCAGCCAGGTATTCATTTGAAAGGAATGTCAAAAGCTAATTCTACATAGTGCCAAACATTTGGATTAAAGCTGAAATTTCCATATGGCTACGCTGATAATTAGAAATGTAGGTACTGCTTGTTATAGGTGAACCAAATTTCGTGGTAAATTAGAATAATAAAGTTATGAAATTAGTAATTTGTTATATGTTACCTGAACTCTTCAGTTACCTCAAATCCCATTGTTAGCACTTAAATTAGTCACTGGAGTGGGGTAGTGTTAAGCTATACCAACACTGCCATCCAGCTCCGCAGCCAAACCTCAATCTGGTTAAGGCCATGACAGACCAAAAGCCTAGTAAGAGCCAAAGCTTCTTTGTCAAAATACGAAATCTTTTCTGTTGTGTTTTATTAAAACAGTGAAATTCTATTGTGTCCTCTAAATGATTCTCACAAAAGAAAATGTTATGTACAACAGCAATGAGCAAGCAAAAGGGGAAAAACAATAAATCCAAAACCAATACATTTTCAACTTAGTCAATTGGAAGTCACCTATCCTCACCTCAAAACTCCAAGCTGAAACTACATTAGAAGGAAGTGACAGGTTCTTTATCTCAGGAAAAACATGAATCTTGGACATCTTCATTGCCTTGGGACACACTTTCTTCCTAGGGGATACAGTTTCTCCCCAGAAGGTATGTCACTTCTCCAGAGTTTCTACCATCACCAGATGAGATATCCTGGAAGCATATTACAGAGAATGACACAACTTCCTCCAGGTTATCACCTCCAATGTGCTATTGCTATGCTCTCCTCTTGCTATAGCCTCCTCCTTCCAATCCCTTAAGGAGTAAGAGCCTCCTCCTCTTCCTCCTCCTCCTCCTCCTCCTCCTCCTCCTCCTCCTTCTTCTTCTTCTTCTTCTTCTGCTTCTTCTTCTTATCTCTCTCTCTCTCTCTCTCTCTCTCTCTCTCTCTCTCTCTCTCTCTCTCTCCAGTCAAGAGTCAGACTTGCCATGGATGGTTTTTCTCCCATGCCCTAGAAGTTATTTCTAGTGTAATTTCATTGACTTATCAGTCAGTCAGTATATACTTATTAATTACCTACTAGGAGTCAAAAAGTAAATTTGTACTTTAATCAGAATATTCAGGATCCCATTTGTTATCTCATTATCAATCCCTACAGATATCTAATTAGCAATTCATTTATAGATGTAGGCATGCATGTATAGATATGTATATGTAATACATACATATACATAAGTAAATAAGTAATTAGACTGAGTTAATTTCCAGGTTTGATTTAGGTGCTTATATACCAGGTAAAATCAATGCTCAATGACTAGGGCCTAGTTCTAAAGAAGCATAAAGCAGAATAGGACTGAGATGTGGAAGTAAACAAATATATAAATTACCAAATAAATAACTTAAGTAGAAAGAGCTATCAAATTAGTTTGTTGCAACAACAATAATGTGTCCAAAGATTTAAGATATTCATTTATTTACCATCCATACTGTGAGAGTGAGACATGCTAGTATAAATAATTCATCTAATTACAAAACCAAAACAAACATATATATTTCTATGCATATGGGATAAAAAAAGGGAAAATAACAAAATGAGGAAATATTTATGGCAAATATGACAGAAAAACTTTGAAATTTAAATATAGATAAACAAACATTAAATGTGTGTGCCCCACAGGACTAGCTTTGATATCAACCTAAATTAAGACACTAGAAAAATCTATGAAACAAGTTTGGCATATGTAGAGTTTCCTCCAAAGTAGATAACTGAATACTCTGCCATAAAGTTATTCGAGATAAAATATGGGTATCAGATCTGAGACGACCATTATTTTATCATATGGAAAATAAGGCAAAGGGATTCAAAGAAGCACATGAACAAATGTAAAAATTATTTTTAAAGCCCAATAGCGCATTAAACTTTTTATTCTCTCCCTCTACTTGAAGCTAAAGACTATCGGAAGGCTTTCTGAATAGATATTTAAAATTCCCCTTGAACATTTGTTGTCTAAGAAACTAATACCATGGAGGTTGGTAAGGTCTAGATCTCCTACCTAGCCAGAACATGACTTTCTTTAGTCTTTCAGTTGCTATTCCATTCTGATTGGTGTATTCTCTCATGAAAAGTATACTATTACATAAGGTCCCTTCTATTTGGTTGTTGCCCACATCTCAAACTCAGGAGCCTTCAACTTACCAAGTTACTTGCCAAGATTGGGTCTCAGGATTTCTCAGAAAAACAAGTGACTGAGGTACTCATAAAAGAAAAGCAAGATAGCAGAAGCTGTCTCAGGTATATGAGGGCCAAAGTCATCATTGCTTAGGCAGGGACTTGTCCTTCACTGCCATGTGCTCACACTGTCACATATCACCACGTTTTGGGTTTTGAGAGAGAACTTCTCTTTTTGTTGGAAATAAAAAGGAAAAAAAATACCAACAGAGATAAAGAGTCCTTTGGGAAAAGGGTGAATACTTATTCATAGACTGAAGGGAGGAGAACTCCTTTGAAAAATAGTTCCCTCCCTCCATGATTTTTAAGTTCTTAATTATCAACAATTTCAGGCATTGCATATGAGTCAGAAGGACTTCTGAAAACATATTTAAAATTCACCTTGAACCTACATTGTCTACAAAACTATTATTATGAATGTTGATCCAGATATCCTGCTCAGACAGGACATAACTTTAATCCTTCAGTTGCCTAGTATGCCTTCAGAAAGCAAAAAGAGCCTCAGCAAAGTATAATTTCATATAATTAAGTCCATGGGAAATGCCTCCATATGACAAAGGTCCAGACCCTTTTAATTCTAGCAAGTTGATTGCAGCACACATCAACTTGTGTTGGATTCTGCTGATAAAGCCTAGTTTAAAATCAAATGTTAAAAAATGTTTATTAGTCAATAATATTAACATTTTTTTTCAAAAAGAAGAAGCTTTTATTAATTGCTTAAAAGAAATGTTCAGCCTGTAGATGCAAATTAAAATACCTAGGAGGTACTACCTCACACTTAAGCAATTTGAAAAAAAACAATGAAACAAAATGCTAAGAGGGATGTGGAGAAATAGTTATATTCATGCATTTCTCATCAAATTGAAAATGAGTGGAATGTTTTAGAAAAGTAATCTGACAGTTTTCATTAAATATTACAAAATTAATCCTACCTCATTCACCAACTCCTCAGAGGGTTATCAAAAACAAATAAATATTGTCTTTCTAAAAAGTCTATAGCAGCATTTTTTTTAGTTGAAGCCATTGAAATGCTCAAAAATTAGGGAAGAGTTAAATAAAATGTGACATATTAACTATATAGAATATTAGAATTCTATTTAGACTAATAATCATGAGGAACATAAATATGAAAAGACCTTTATGTTAACTATATTTATATTAAAATCATGTGATATTAAATGGGGAAAATTCTGATAGAGATTTAAGGAGAGTGACAGAGAAGTTGTTATGACATTTTCTGCATTAAAATTCAGTCATTTAAATTTATATATTTCAAAGAAAATTTAATTCTTAACAGTTATTCCAGGAAAGCTTCCCTGATCTCCTCTCCTCACTACTTTGTAATGTCCTTCCGGCTCAGACAACACATAGATTTAACCTTTGGATCACTCCCCCAAAGCAATAGTATAATAGAGTATGTTACAGGGCTCTGTGTTTGGCATATTATCCTTCTTATAACCTAGAAGTTTCTTGAAGGCAAGGGTTTTGTCATGTCTAAAATTTATATTTCTGTTAACTCCTTGTATACATAGATGAAAACTAATTGCTTGGTAAATGTGTGTGTGAGTGTGTGTGTATGTGTGTGTGAGTGTGTGTGTGTGTATCTGTTCTAACAAGTCAAAAAGACATAGAAAGAGAAAATATTACAAATGAGCTGAAAGATATTGAGGACCCACAGTGGTTGACAGTCTATTTGATGCTTCAATACACTGATGGCATTGATGGATCTGTGATCTTATCCATGTGGATAACCCCTTAGATAATGCAGGTCAAAGTCTAAGTATTCCTGTTTATCTCATTCAACCTATTGACCATATCTTCTTATAAATCCTTCAAAAGAAGCCCTTTTAACATTCTAGTGAAATTTCCATCTCATAATATATTGTGATGATATATATGCATATACATATATACACTTATGTGCATACATTCATATTTACATGTATACACATTCATATATGTATGTGTATATGTGTATGTGTGTATAGATATAGACATACATACAGATATAGATAGACAGACAGACAGAGAGACAGATAGATAGATAGATAGATAGATAGATAGATAGATAGATAGATAGATACATAGATAGCAGCTAGGTGGCATAGTGAAAAGATTGTCAGGTCTGGAATGAGGAAGATTCATCTTTATGACTTCAAATTTGGCCTCAGACACTTACCACCTGTATGACCCTGGACAAACCACTTAACCCTGTTTGTCTCAGTTTTTCATCTGTAAAATGAGTTGGAGAAAGAAATGGAAAACCAATCCAGTATCTTTGCCAAGAAAATCCCAAGTGGGGTCACAAAGGTTCAGGCATGACTGAAACGATTGAACAACAAACAAGATAGATAGATGATAGATAGATTGATAGATAGATAGATAGATAGATAGATAGATAGATAGATAGATAGATAGCTGTGTATATGTATGCATATACATATGCATGTATATTTATATACGTACAAAAATATGTATATATGTGTGTATGTGTATTTGTGTAGAGAAATGCATATGTTTTAGAATGCCATAATCAATAAAGAATTAAGATTGAGGGGTAACTCAAAAAACACTGAAGAGGTAGGTGACACATCTGAGGAAGTTATAAAATATTACAGTGAATTTCCCAGGGGAAGCAGTACAAAAGCTTTAATCATAGAGATGCTTGACTGGAAATGAAAGTAGACTAGTTCCATAATCGGAACAAGAGATAAACTATTACACGATGTCAAGACATTTAGAGAAAGGTTGGTAATATATATTTACATAAAAAAAGACCTTTAGCCACATTTTAAATCTCTTTGAGCACATCATGTAAATTCTCAGGAGTTTATTTCTAGAATTAAACAGATGTTCATAAGAAAAAAAAGAAAGAAAAAAATATTTGGCAAAACTCTGAAGTTGACATGAATTTGATTATGGATATGACAAATTTGTCCTGGAGAATTTTCTTTTGAAGAGGTCATTTAACTTTACATAACACCATCTCCACATTTGGAAAAATTATAGAGTCATAGTTTTAAAGTTAGAAGGGACTTATCATTTAATTCATTTCTCTTCTTGCCCCGCCCAAGCCTTAGCCCACTAATTACATAAAGGAGCTTATTGAAGCTCTGAGAGGTTGTTTCCTCACCTTTAATATGGATACATGATCACTTAGTTATACAGTCTACCTTATGAGATTACTGTGAAAATGAAACACAGTAGAGTTTGCAAAAGTACTTTATAATGGCAAGTATTATATGCCTGTCATGTGACAGTGCTGAGTATGCCCAGCTGTCTACCCTTTTGTAGATAATCAGATCAGTCCTTTAAATTCCTTCTTCAGATTTTTCACTTTCTTCTTACTTTTTAAAAGAAAGTTGTAATTCACTGAATATTTATTTGCATAATTCTCCCAATTGCCTAATAAAAGTCTCCCCCCTTGATAGCACTCTTTCTGGCACAAAGTCTCGGAGGCTCAGCTGTCACTGAAGTCTTCCCTTTCCTTTGTCACTTTGACTTATTTTAGTACTCTCTAACATTCACATATCAGAGGTCCTTCCTTAATTAGTCTACATCTTTGAAAAAGTCCAGGAACTGTTAGGGAAGTAACTCAGAGAAAAAAGTGAGGTCTCCATGAGCAAAATGTAATAATTGTTCCTAAGCTTTTAATATTGAATATTGAATCATCAATTTACTATCCATCATTCAAAGGTTGAAATCTTCAATCAATATGAGTCATTTCCTACTGCCATCAATTTACACAAATGTGTTACTCAATAAAGTCATATGTCAGCACTGAGTTTTTAGAAAAGGTCCCCCTTCATTGCCATATTTAAAGCTGGGCCTCTTGTAGTGGAGTATCCACAAACTCAATATACATACATATCTGTATATTCACACATACATTCCTAAATGTAGGTGTGTGTAATTCAATGTCAGTGATCTGAGTTATTAAATGCAGAAGTAGAAATGCTGTCAAGTGCAAAAAAACTAACAGACTAATGCCTTTGTGATGCTGTTTCTTTTTCTTTTTTTTTTTAAGTTTTAACTCTATGACTGTTATAAAAGGATATGACTGTTAGACTAGGGTAGATCTAAGTAGAACCATATGGGTAGTGAAGAGATGTCCAGATTCATCTAGTTCATGCCCCCTCTTCTAGGTGGGGGCATAACTAAAGAGATAGCTGCTTAATGTGATATTTAAAGATCTCTAAGGATATTTAAATTTCTCCAGGGATAAAGGTTCCAGTTTTCTTCACTAACTTTTTTGAGGATTTAACAATTGTTCAGGTCGAGAATTATTTCTTTATGCCAAACTTAAATTCCTCCTGCTATAATCTAAACATATTTCTACTAACTCTGTTTTCAGTGAAAATAGAGAACATTTGGGGAATATTTGCCCATATCATAATTCAATATAAATGAAGACACTAAGGCTTTATATCACATAATATAAATGATAATATTTTAATAAATTGAGATTTTAAATTTTTCTAACTTTGGATTGAAAAAATATCACAACAAATTTCATTGATCACAAAAATACTACATTTTAAAGTTTTAAAAATATCTTCGTCATATTTCACAAATCAGAGCATGAATATTCTATATTCCACCATCCGTTTAATTTATATAACTAGGTCTTTATGTACAGAAATCTGAGCAATAGAAAAGTGATGGATGAATTTCATTGATTTATCCAATCTATCTCCATAAGTCAATAGAAGAATTATGAATCAGATGGTTCTCCTTGTCTCCACTCTGGACCAATTCAAGTCACTTCTAAATGAACAATATTAATAGCTATTTAATTTATTTTTAAATTCTAATTTTCTGCATATTATGGACCTTTCTAGTAATCTCATAGAGACAAAATTAGTAAGCCAGCAATATGATGAAAATATTTAATCTTTAGCATTATGCAGCAGAATTATTTTCCCAGTTATAACTAGATGGAACAACTAGGTCTTTGCCCTAAGACAATGTTGTTTGGGAAAACAGGTTACTTTCTTCCACGCACAGTTTGGAGACTGGAATCTTCACACTTGATTCCTTGTTAAACTCTCCTGGATTGAACCAAATGGCATAAATCCACTCTTTGACCCAGCCCAAGGTCATAATTCCCAGGAATCCAATTCGGTGGTCCCCTGCAAGGCCCACCTGTTTCCCAAACCCCAAGGGAATACTGACCAGACACTTAGGAAAGGAGTACTTTCCCTAGGCAGTTGCATACCTGCCAAACCCCTCTCCCTCAATTTTTATTTCCTCTAGGGAAAAAAAAAAAACTAGGAAAAATGCTGGTTATTTGTTCTTTTACTGTTACATGTAGGTAGGAATGGACAATTTAATCACATTCTCAGTTTTTATTTCTTGCTTGTCATTTGGATACTTGGGAGAAGAGGTGATTACTGATGGGCCGTGCTGTGACATCTCCCTGAAAACAGCACTTGTCTGTCACACTAACTTATTAGGTAGAGCTGTTTGTGCTGTTTGTTCTTTTCTTCCTTATTTTGCTTCTTCTAAAGCAGTACTGTGGCAGCTGGCTGCTGAAGTAGTTTGAGTGCCAGGCCTGAAGTCAGGAAGACTCATTTTCCTGAGTTCAAATTTGGCCTTAAACATTTACTAGCTGTGCGACCCTGGCAAAGTCACTTAACCTTGTTTACCTGTAAAATGCACTGGAGAAGGACATGGCAAACCACTCCCGTGTCTTTGCCAAGAAAACCTCAAATGGGGTCACCAAGAGTTGGGCTAGACTGAACAACAACTGAATAACAACAAAGAAGATTACCTATAATAAGGTAACAATACCTCAAGAAGCTATCCATTCTACTTTTGAGTATCTATAATTGTTAAGAATGTCTGGCTTATATTCAATCTAAATAAGTCTCCCTGAAACTTCTGGGTCCTACTTCTCACATCTAGAATAATGCAAAATAAGTCTGACTTCCACTTAACCTCTCTGTCCCATAGTTTCTATAGCTGCACAATAAAGCAGTTGGACTAGATGGTCTCCAAGGTCCCTCTCTACTCTAAACTGCATTTTCATATTTGATATTTTTAAAGGCAGTAATAATAATAGCTAACATTTGTATAGTTTCTCAATATTTGCAAAGTACTTTACAAATATTATTTCATTTTATCCTTGTAACAATACTAGAGAGTGCCATTTATCCTCATTTTACAGAGGAGAAAACTGAGACAGAGGTTATTAAGTAACATGAACTGGATTACATAGCTAGTAAGTGCCTGAGGGAGAATTTGAACTCAGCTCTTCTTGACACTAGGTCCTACACCTTAACTGTATCACATAGTTGCAACAGACAACTTCCTTCTAAGTTATTTTACTCATTCATTTATTAAGTGCTTGCTGGATTTGAGACACTGAGCTCCATGCTGGATACATAAACATCAAAACAAAATAGTCCCTAATTTTACTGAGTTTATATTCAATGGGGGTAGAATGTGGGTGAGGGGAGGATATATGCAGAGGTAACATTTGCACTGAGTTTTATACGAAGTTATAGATTCTCTAAGGCAGAGATAAAAAGGGAGTGCATTCCAGATAGGAGGGGCCAGTCTGTGCAAAGGCACACAGGTGGGAGATGAAATATCTTGGAGTAACAATAAATGCACCAATTTGTCTGGAATTTAGTCTACTTGAAACAGACTAACATTCAATAAACTCAGGAAATATCACCTGGAGCCAACTGTGAAAGGCTTTAAAAGACAAAAAGAAGATTTTGTTAATTTTCCTTGGAGTGAGATGTAGCCAATCTCTGCTTCTCAGGAAGTAGATGGTATAATCAGATTTGTGTTTTAGAAATATCAGTTTTGTGGCTTTGTGGAGAATGGATTGGAGAGAAAAGATAATTTATGCTTAGGAATATCCATTACTAGACCTTCGCTTCAGCTGAATTTCATATGACATTGTAAAGAAAATGATATTTTCAAATTCATTATTACAACATTGTTTTCATGTTCTTTTGTTGTAACTTTCTTTGCTTCATCTTTAGCACACTAAATATTGGCTATTTTTGATGTCCTATTGAGTATGTTCTTTCCCTAGTTCTCCCTTTCAAATCTTCCTTTTATCTCCATTCCCCCTCCCCTAAGCCCTGGCCTTAGCTTATTAATTCTCTACTTCTCCAGGCCTTGGTTTTATGATTGATTGTTTAATTTAGTCACAATACAATGTATTTACAGATACTACTATAATTTATATCACATAATATACATGTACTATCTAGGACTTTATATTATTTGACTCTGTGGAGTATTTTGGGATGAGGTTTACATGAAATATGTTATATACAATAAAGTTTTCTTGCCTTGTATATAGCCAAGGATTATTTTTTGACTAATGATGCTCACCATGGACTTTAGCTCATCTGGAATCATAAATAAATATGCTCGTAAAGATTATTTCCCTTTAGCTATAGGTATAAATATCCATCTGACTGATGAAAGTTTGAATCCAATGAGAATGGTCCATGTACTCCAAGATATTTGTCTTCCCTGTCGTTGATTGTTGGGATGTATATTTTCTCTCCTGAAGACATTGTTTTCACATATTTCATCAGGGAGGAAGACAGCAGGAATTGAAACTGAAATCCTTAAACAGCTTTATAGATTAGGTTCTGAACTACTCATTAACATGTGAAAAGAGCGTTAAATCTAACTTTGGTAATTTTGTCACCATCTCCTGGAACCATTTATGCAATGGCACCTTTTTACAATGATGCCATCTCACATTAGCTCCCCATTAACACTCTTTTAAAATTATCCAGGTGTACAATGGCTCATCTCTAAATTCACAGGCAAACTACCTGAATAAACAAATGGATGAAAGTGTTTTATAAGGACAGTCTGCATCATTGACATATGATGTAGTTTTCATTTTATCATGCTTATACCTGTACCCTATTTCCATCTGGAGAAATTTAAATGCCATCAACCTCAGAGGTAAAATTAAGTTAACTCTTCTTTCAATCTTAGGTTTTAAGAGTTATAAAAAAGGTATGGGGATATGAGATCTAAGTTACCTTAATCCAAATAAATGAATATTTTTTCAAACCAATTTTTCCTATGAACAAAAAGTTGTTCCAATGCTTACATCCTGATGGATCTTATCCTGTTTGTAAAGCCTACGTTTACCTGGTGAGACATATCTTTTACAAAATAGTCTCATTTTAATTTGTGAATATTATGGTTGTATACAGAATAATGAGTAATTTGACTAAATGAGTAAACTTGACTAAAAAATGACTAAAAATATGCAGGCAAAATTTGTGGAAATTATCTTTGTGTTAAAATAATTTTGTTTCATTCTTTACCACATAGATGGGTCATAATGGGCAAAATAACTGGATCCAATCATGACAATTGAATTAAACAAAATTCAGTTACTTTTGCCCATTATGACCCCTTATTACCATAATAATAATGATAATAATAATAATAATAATGAATAATAGTAATACAATGAAGAAGAAGTAAACAGTATAAGAAAGTTAGGACAGTATTGAAATCCAGGATTCATTAGTAGCTACACAGGAGTAAAAGCTAGAAGGGTCCTCAGTTGCCTTCTAGTACAATCCTGTTTTGTTTTTTAACATAGGGAAAATAAGGCCCAGAAACATTAGGTGATTTGCCTGAGTTCACATAGGTAGCAATTGTAAAGGATAATAGATTTAGAACTAGAAGGTGCTTAGAAGCTATCAAGCCTTACCTTCCCATTTTACAGATGAGGAAACTGAGATTGAGAGAAATGAAGTGACTTATCCAGGTCACTGAGATGCTAAGTGTTTGAGGAAATATATGAGTCAAGTTTTCCTGAATCCAAGCCCAGCAGTACATCTACTGGATTACAGATTCAGAATTGGAAGAAATCTCATAAGCCTTCTAGTACAATGCTTTCATTACCCAGATACTTAAATAGAGGCTTGAGAATGCTAATGACTTTCAGAGGGCCATATATGTAGGGAATAGAATAATAGAATTTTAAATTCTGATTTTTAAATCTAACACTCTCTTAATGGCACCACACACTGTTTTGACATAAAATTCTTTAGAATTTAATGGGCTTATGCAGATATAGAAACACCGAGTGGAAATAACACTGAAAAAGACAAAGAAAGCTTGATTTTTAGTAATAAGACATTATTTTCTAGTCAAACAACTTTAGAAAATTCATTTGATTTCCTGACACCTCTTCAACCAAGAAAAGAAAAGAAGGAAGAGAAGAGGAGAGGAGAGGAGAGGAGAGCAGAGGAGAGGAAAAGAAAAGAAAAGAAAACAAAAGAAAAGAAAACAAAAGAAAAGAAAAGAAAAGAAAAGGAAAAGAAAAGAAAAGAAAAAGAAAGGAAAGAAAAAGAAAAAGGGGAAAGGAATGATTATAATAGCCTCACCTACCTATCTCAAAAGGTTGTTGCAAAAGTGAAATGAGATAATGCATGCGAAAGTGCCTTGCAAACTATAACATACAATCCAAATGTAAGGTATTGTCATTACTAAAGTATATTGCCATTAGCTTAGCATGTATCCTTCAACCACTGACAGAATCCTCATTTCTGAAATGGTGGGAATGTGACCTCAAGAGAGCTGTCTGTTTGTCTTGGGAAGTGCTGTAAATCTAACTATCATTTTTCTAACTATTTCTGCTGTCTCTGGCTATGTTTTATAATGCAAAATAATGTGCAAACAATTATACTTACCAGTGACAGGGGGAAAAATACAAGAAAGCCAAGGGCTATAGTGAACCAGCTGTGAATTTTCACATTTGATCAGCTGAACATTTATTTACCACAGAGGTATTGCTAATATGTTTAACATACAAGTATGTAAAATCAAACACATGATATATTTAACATGTGCCAAAATGTTAAAGTCTTTTGAGTATTATTGTTCTACCAATATTTTATCAGAGGAAAAGAAGTAAAGATTTAATAAATATACTAAGACTCCTTAAAACAAATCCTTCCAAAAAATACTTGAAAATTACTGTCCTGAAATTCAGTAAGCATTGGTTGGATTGATTCACTATACTTAGAAGAACATTTAAATAGTAAGTATGTACAGTTCATAATTTGGTCAAGATATCATGATTCCTAAAACTAAAAAATATAATTAATTAAGGCTACTTATTGATCACCTTCAACAGAGGAGAGGCCCAATAACTATATGGAGTTGAAGACAATTTAAAGAAATAACAACACAAATGTATCAGGTCTATCTACCCAAGTTAAAGTACAATGAGATATGGGAGATAGAATAATTCAGTGGAAAGGACCCTGTATCCAGAGGCAGATAACATGGGTTCATATCCTGCCTCTGATATTTACTCTTTGTGAGATCTTTGAAAAAGCCATTCAATCTCTTGAGCTATAGTTTTCTCATTTCTAGAAAGAAGGGGTTCGAGCACATGAAGATGGGGGTGAGGGATGGGGATGGAATAAGCATTTATTGAGCACCTGCTATATGCCAAGCACTGTGCTAAAAGTTTTGCAAATGTTACTTCATTTGAGATAATGTACTCTGAGCTTCCATTCCAGCTGTAGTTCAGTGATCTTTTGCTTCATAAAATCCCGGAGTTGGAAGGAGCTTCAAAGAACATCTAGTTCAAACTTCATCTAAAGCATGAATTCTGTCTCTAACATCATTAAATTATCCCTCCACAACTAGGCTACAAACTCCACGGGAACAGGATTTGCTGTTTTCTAGAACAGTTCCACTATGCCAAGTAGGCAATTAAGAAACGTCTATTTTTTCTTGGCTGATAAGTTTTAGTTAGAGAGTATTTGCTATTGGGGAATTCAAGACTATTTTTAGAAAGCTCTGATTGTTAGGATTTGAAGGCTTTGAATGTTTAAATTAGCTAAGACAACAGGACTCCAGCTTGTGGGTGGGCACTGAGATAGCCATGGCATTACTGTAAGATCTCTGCCTATTCATAAAGGTTAAAAACATTGTCATTTTATCCCCAGTGAATGAATGAATAAGGATTGTTATTTTAGAAATGTTATATTGGGAGAGAAAATGTCCAATCAAAATAGGTTTAATGGTTTAAGAATGGGCAGTATTAGCATCCAATATACATCTAAGCTATTGAGAATGAGTATATGAGATTTTGAAAACAGGACATTGGGAAGTCTGTTTTACATGTTTATATGGCTTTTTCTTGTTATCTTTTGCTGGATTTCACAAAGTAAGAAATTCGGTCTTTTATTGATAGAATTTCTTGGGTTTTTTATGATATTCCCTTTGTCCTAGTGGTACAATTACCATCACATAGAGGCCAAGAAATTTCTACTAAAAATGAGTCCTCATACTCGCAAAGTCTGGGAGTTCACTGAGTATGCAAAGGCAAGATTATTCGGCTATTCTTTCAATCAAAATTTCATACTGCCCTCACTTAGCAACTCTCTGGCTGAAGAAAGTTAACTTACATTAGTTCTTGTTTAACTTGGCCCTTTAGCAAGTTAGATCTATTTAGGAGCTTGTGGTTTTAGTTCATTTTCCCCTCATATAGTCAATATTATGCCAACAGCCTCCCAAAACCTGTCAACAATAAGAACAAAAGAGGCTGTAGGGTGATAAATGAGCTACAAGAGAGACCCCAGACAGTTTGATAACAATTATAAAAGACTTTCAAAGTGCAAAAGAATTTAAGCTAAATGTGCTTTTTGTGTACTTAATAGTGTGTTTCTGATGACTTGACATAAAATAATCATATTAATATTGAGAGTAGAGAGCTAAGTGAATAATAATTTTGCTTTCATATCTTTAAGAAGGAATTTGGAGAGGCAGCATGGTGTCCTGGATAGAATCTTGGACCTGAAAGTAGGAATATTTCAGTTTGAATCTCACCTCTGACACTTGGTAACCTCTGTGAGCTTCAGTTCCCTAATCTCTAAAATGAAGAATAAAAGGACTCAGTATCTAGTCCATAGGATTCTTATAAGCCTCAAGTGAGATAATATTTTATATCAAGTCCTTTGCAATGTGAGTTATTGGTCGTGATCATGATCTCTAGCCTTACCCTATTAATAGTTTCCTCTTTCCTTTTTTTTTTTTTATTTGAGGTGGGGGATAGGATCATCTGCCTATCTCTCCTAGGCTGGGAAGGTAGCAGGTAAAGATGGGCTGTCCCCACTGTTGATTTGTATGTGAGCTTTAACCTGCTCCATGTTCACTCCTCCTAAGGCATCCTCGGAGCCTTGTACTCTTTGCTTGGTGCCTAACCTCATTGATTCAAGACTTAGTGTGGGTATGTGGTCATACACAGCAGTTTAGAGCTCTGAAGCTCAAGAGATCCTCCAGCCTCAGCCTCCTAAATCATCATTACTATTATCATCATAACAGTCATTATTATTAACTATTATTTAATCATATTTAATTATATTAAATATTTCTTGAATAACGGCATTTGTATCACACTTTAAGGTTTACAAAGTGATTTATGAATATTATCACGCTTTATTCTCACAAAACTCCTGAAAGGTAGGTGATATTATCATCCCCATTTTACACATGAGAAAACTGAGGCAAAAAGAGGTTAAGTGACTTGCCCAGGGTAACACAGCTAGCAAGTGTCCTAAGTTCGATTTAAAATCTGATCTTGTATAAAAGTCTGGTGCTCTATCCACTGCACCAATGACATATTTTAATGGTATAGGCCACTATGTCTGGCCTCCTGGTCTTACTCTAATGACATCTCCATTTATGGTATGGCCCCTAGTCAAAAACTAGCTAATTAAGTTTGTGCTTAAAAGGACAATTTTTATACACTGTTGTCTACCTAAATTGGGTCAAGTGTATGAATATTTTGCCATATCTTGAGCTTTGTTTCCGTTCAGAAAGTGGTCAGTGGAATGTGGAATGATCTTTATCTTTTATCAGACAAAAAAATGATTGTGAAACATTAAATTTACCAGCTTTCATGAACTTTACTTTGGGGGGGAGTGAGTGGGTATCAGGTCTATAGGTTCTGTATCTTTAAGGCTATCCAGGATCTCTTTCATGTTCTTAGGGTAGATGAAGGGTTCCCCAGGCAAGTATTTTAATTATCTCCCTTCCAACTTGATATAGATGTACTGGCTCCCACAAGGTAGACCACAAAGACATAGATAACAATGTAAGCCAATAGAGGGGCACTGGTAGATCAGCTTCCAAGTGATAATATTCCCCAAATTGATACAAGCCAGGGGCAAATAAGATGATACCTAAACATCTATTAAGAACATCCCTGGGACTCTGAGGACTGGTTCAATGCAACCCAGACAAACTCATATATTTCACATGACGTTTTCCTCTTCTATTCTCATGCCTAAAGTCTCTGTAAGACATAGACATTGAAGACCTGTTTCTTCAAAGGATAGACTAATGGTGATATTCTCAGTTTGCTTTACTGAAATAACCTAGCTATCACAGCAACCCATTCCCATAAATTGTTTGAAACTTTTAGGTCACTTAATTCTTTAGTTTTCTCTACTGTTTATTGTCTTCCAATTGAGTGGACTCCTCTCAAACTGTCCATTTATCTCCACCTTACCTCCAACTATCCTGATAACTCAATTCTAAGCATTCAGCCTCGTTAGCTTAAATGGATATTGGGTGCTCATATTACCTCATTTCCATCCATTATATTTATATTCATTAGGTTCCTTCCTCCCTCTCTTCTCACCCTTCCTCTATGCTTCCTTCCTTCCTTTTTTCCTTCCTTCCTTCCTCCCTCCCTCCCTTTTCCTTCCTTCCTTTTTTCTCCCTCCCCTCACTTCTTACTCTCCTCCTTCTTCCATCCTTCATCACTCTTCATCTCCCTCCGTCTCTCCCTTCTTTCCTCCCTTCCTCCTCACTTTCTTCTCTCCCTTCCTTTCCCTGACTTTATTTGAATCAATTACATTTATTAAAGGAGGGAAAAAGATATGAGCAAAAAAGATGTTGTGGAAATGGAAGCAATGAGGCTTAGTGATTGTTTGACCTCTTCCTTTCCAGGATTAATTCCTTCAGTTCTGTCTTTAATCCCGTTCCTTGCTACTTTGTTAAGAAACTTTTTGCATCCCTTAACTTTCTTATATCTTTAAATTTAGCTCTCCACTGGCATCTTCCCTTTCACATAAAATTATTAACAGGTGGCACAATGCATAGAATATTCAATCTAGTGTCCGTAAGGCATGAGTTCAAATATGGCCTCAGAAACTTGCTAGCTCTTTGACCCTAGGGAAGTCACTTAATTTCCCCTTGCCTCAATATCCTTACCTGTAAAACAGGGATAATAATAGCATCTACCTCCAAGTGGAATGGTGAGGACCAAATAAGATAATATTATAGTGCTTAGCACAGCATGTGGCATGTAGTAAGCACTATATAAATTATACACGTATATACAAATATGTACATATATACACATATATGATAGTATATACATACATTTAACAGTATTGATGTACAAAACATAAAAATCCTAATACTACTACATACCACATATACTTTTATTACATATATATGTATATATCATAAAAATACTACTACATTAGTTAGTGCTTATGTCGTTACTGTTATTAATCCATGCTTTTGTTCCCTCTCCAATGGAGGGTTCGGAGAGGACTAGGCCTGGTACGAGGGCATGCTAAGTTCTTTTCAGGTGTGCTCATCTACCTTTGATATCAATCTATCACTCCACTCTGACCTGTGGTTCAAAGAAACTATAGCATGTGTAGCGGCCACACCTGGGGAAAATTGTTTCAGCATGTGGACTAAACCAGATCGAAGGTAACCTAGAGGCCTCAAAATAGTCAGTGAGTTAGGAGGAAGTCTACTTCAAGCATATGAAGACATCCTCTGGCAGAATGAGTGGATAAGGACTATTTATTCCAACAGCTCTGAGGGTGGCTGAAGCAATGGCTGTGCAGTGCTTAGAGCTTGATAAAACATCAAAGACACCAAGGTCATCCATTGCATTCTGAAACATTGCCAATCCTCTTAAATTTTGTATTGCCAATGGACCCCTGGGACTATGGAAGAGAGAGTGAGGTTGACAACTTTGGGCAGCTCTGCCTCACTTAAACCTACTTCATGAGCTAGTCAAGATATCACTATGGGATGTCACTGGTCCTCTTTGAAAACAAAAGATGGACAAGAACAAAAACAAAAACAATTAATAAAATAAAATATCATAGAACAAAAGCTAAAAGGTGACCTGAAATGCCATCTAGCCCAAGCCCTCATTTAATAGTTGAAGAAACTCAGAACCAAGGAGGTCAAGTGGCTTTTCTGAGATCAAAGTTGTAATCTTGACAGAGATAAGATTTCAAGTGGCAGAGATAAGATTTAAACCCAGTTCCTCTGACTTGAGCCAATAATCTCTCCATCATACCACAAATCGTACCCTTATTCCTTAAGTCATCATTCTGTCTCCTTACTTCACATCATCTTGCAAACTTTTTGAAGGATTGGCCTAAGCTCCTAGCCTCTACTTCTTTGCAACCAACTTTTTCTCAATATATGATCTCTTCCCTCACTGCTCTGCTGGAGGGTCACCAATTGGCATACAAGTGCCCAAGAAACTAATGGTTTTTCTCAGATCTCATTTGCCTGAACATGTGCAGCATATGGTACTGATGACATTCATGTCCCATTCCACTTTAAAACTGCATATTCTTTGAAACTCTTTCTTTTTTGAGAACTTAAAATTTCCTGGTTTTCTTCTAATCCTTCTGTTTCTTCTTTAAATCCTTCAGTGACTCCTACTGCATCAATGTATGATTATAGTTCTTTTCTTACTTTTCTTCCTCACCTATGTCCTTTCTACCTATAATCTCCTCCTGTTAATCCATTATTTCTTTTTTGTTTGTTTGTGTTTGCTGTTCTTGTTTTTGAACTTGAGATCTGCATTTCTAGTTGCCTTCTGGACACATGTGTCTCACCAGCTCTTCAGACTTAACCTGTACAAAGCAGATGTTATTATCCTCCAAAGAAAAACCTATTCCTCTCCCTGATATGGGGTCTTCCTTGGCTCCTACTTATCCCTATAGAAGAAATGAGTGACCAACCATCCCCAGGTGCATGCCTCATGAACTGGCTCTGAGAAATGTGAATTCTGAGGGTGTTGATGACAGCTCCATAATTCAGTTATCCTAAAATTCACTGATGCATCTGTTAGCTATAGTGTTACAGGAACAAGAGTCTGTCAGCATTTCCATTATAAACAATGTGTATTAACGTGACTGTAAAAACCCACTCCAAGCTGGAATTCAGAATAAAGATTCAGGGTTACAATAAATAACTTGGCCTGTCAGTTACTGGCTAGACAATAGACTGGACTTTACCTGTTAGTGAAATTCCTCATCTGGAGGGAATTGTTTGAATAATGTAGGTAAAGGTTCAGTTTGGTGTACCCAACAAGAGATTTCTCCTATTGAAATACCCTGTGAAAAGCCTGTTGGTCATGTGCCCTTTGCCAAAAAATTCCAAATATCTTTATTTCAGTGATTTAAATGGGGAAGGATATATTTTTTAATAAACTAAGACTTAAAGGTGCTTATTCTTTGTTCTTTTCTAAATTATAAGGAAAGATGGATTAATAGGCAAGGTTTTAAAGTTAACCTTATGCATCATCTCCTGCTTCTCATGGAACCAGGAATGAAAAAGTTCATGAGTGCTAACAAACAATGCAAGATCTTAATCACCCCCACCATCCAAAGAAGAGATGCTTGTTCATTCTACCTTTAAGGACATAGAGTATTCTTGGTACTTTTGTACCTTTAAAAAATATTCTTACTCACATGCTCTTCCTAAGAGTGTAAATGTATTTTTCCATACTGTTCCCTCCAGTGATAGAGAACCACAGGTCAATATCCTCAATATCTTCTTTGGAATTGTGCATTAATTTTTTTCTTCCAAAAAATTTAAACTCCTTCCTCCTCTCCATTGAACCAATTTCTTTGTCTTTTAGCTAATTTCCATGAATCATTTATCTAAAGTTCATAGGCCTGTCAAATGTGATAATATTTGTAAAGCACTTAGCACAGTGCCTTGCACATAATAGGCACTTTATAAATGCTTGTTCCCTCTCCCTCCCCCAAAGAAAGCTGAAGCATGGTAATCGAAGACTAAATTGTAAAATTCAGACTAAAAAAATTATGATAATTCAGGTAGACAGCTCCTCAATGTTGACTGTTAATGTATATTCCTTTGTATTTCCTCTAGCATCCTTTCCCCACCCCTCACCGTCCAGCCCCCCAGAGCTAGAGGGTAAGGATTATGGATCTGATATTCTTTGCTATGAGGAAAGCAAACTTCTGCCTTACAATCTTAAAAATTTGCTTAGGGAATTGCAAAGTTAATTGAACTTGTTCACAATCAGAATACAGTTATTTGTTAGAAACCCTTTCTTTTGGCCTTTCACATAAAATCTACCCAATCTGAAGATTTAATTACCTTATAATAGTTGTGCATATTCTTATGTGATCTTCAAAGGGCTTCCTTCACTTTGGGACTCTGTTTTTGGATCCTTGCAGTTTTTTTTTTTTTTTACCTTTTACCAGAAAGCTCTGAATTTTGAATATTACATCTCTGTTTTCAATTTGGGGTGCTTTTCATGAAATGACTAATGGATTCCTTTGTAATTTTTTTCTTCTTTCTTTGCTTTTAATAGTTCAGGTAACTTCTATTTTATGATATCTTGAAATATGGAATAAAAGCTTTTGGATTTGGCCAGACCTTTCTTCCTTTCTTTTACTCTCTGATGCTTAAATTCTCTCTCTCTCTCTCTCTCTCTCTCTCTCTCTCTCTCTCTCTCTCTCTCTCTCTCTCTCTCTCTCTCTCTCTCTCTCTCCTGTCACTCTCTACAATATCCTCCAGCATCTTCCTTCCATTTTATTCCTCAATACATGTTGACTTATAATTCTTGTGGAATAAATCTTAGCCTTTTGAGTATATTTCTTGGGCTTCTCTTAATGTAAACTATTTCTTCATTGTATAAGGAATTCTTTTCTGGTTACTCATGTCTCCAGCCTTGATTTTTGGATTGAGACTTTTTGCCAGTACCAGTATCTTCCAACTCTTCCTCTTTTGGATAGAGTGGCTAGTCCAAGTTCAAGAACCTATAGTACCCTGGATACTGCTTTTGGTAGCTGACACAGTTCTAGATGAGGTTTGCTTGCTTCCCTAATTTCTTTCACAAACTCACCGTTAAATGGGGAATGTGACCTAGAGTTGTCACTGAGTCCCACTTTCTACATATATTTTTACTGCTTCTGCCTTTGTTTCCTATTGGACTTATAAGTATACTAACCTCAGTTTCTTTCTTGTTTCCTCTTGCATCATCTGTGTGGTATTATTTCCCTCCTCGCCCTCCTGTTGGTGTGGCCCCAGCAGGCCCCAGAGAGAAAATGATGATTAGATTGACTTCAAAGTCTCTTAGATGGTCCTGAGACTTAAGATTTGGGGTACCTGAATCCCCTATGTATTTTTGTAAAATTGCCTACTGGAAAATGATATTGTCCTCTAGTACAGCTCCAACAGGCTGAGATGAATATGTTTCTTGGTTTAATCCCTGTTTACCTGAAACTGAGCTGGCTTCAGCAGCCCCTGAAGAAGACCAGACCATTATTCCTTTTCTGACTTCATTTCTCTAACTATTGTTAGCCATTTCATTACTACATCATTTTCTGTCCGCATATTCCTTGTCTCGTCATCTTTCCACTTATCCCTTAGCACACCTTAGCCCTCAATTATTTCCACCATCCAGCTTCTCTGCTCCTGCTGTTAAATAGAACTTGAAGAATTCACACAATCATTCCAACTTGGTAGATAATAAAATCATATTATCTAACTTCAATTGGCTTCTCAATGCAGTGAGGCAATCCTTTTAGTCCTCCCTAATTAATTCCATATCTGACTCTCCACAGAAAACCCTTTCATCAGGCACTATCAATCTCTCTAGCTATCATCCTATAATTCTCTTTACTTTCTCAAACTAATTTGTAGAGAAACATTTTCTTTAAACTCTCAATTCCTATTCTCTCACTATCTAAGAATGACAAATGGTCTCATATATTTATGTTAATTTTCCATAAATCTTTTGTATCAGTTCTTTTGATAGGATATTGATGAAATTTTATGTAATTATGAATTTCTTATTCTAGCTCTTTGATAATTTTTATTATAACATTTTCAAAATTTTTATAATCAAAATTGTCATTTTAGTTTTTTTATTACCTCCATATTTTATTTGGTCAACTATTCCTCTCTTACCAGAGCATTTTACTTCACTTAAAAGAATATTGTGACCTTTTCTATTTATTTGGGCATCTCATCCATTTGGAAGTTATTGTGGTAAATTATTTAGTACGCTAATTTAATTTTGTTTTGACCAACAGATTTTATAGTTTTCTCATCAGTTCTTTTTGGATGGGGAATCCTTGACCAAGTAGTTTAGATTTTTACATTTATCAGTTTAAAAAAAAGAATTTTTCTGAAAACAGTTTTTTTAGTGTCTTCTACCAGCTGCCATTCTGTTTCTTAAACAATATAAAACTGTATTTATAAATAAAACTTTATCATATTGTTTTATATCTGAAAAAGCTATTCCTCCCTTTGTTTCATGATATCCTTTCATATCCTAGACTTTTTATTCCTCAAAATGAATTGTGCTACCGTTTTATGTAATTCTATTAAAATAACCTTGTAGTAGTTTGATTGGTGTAGCATTATATCTGCAAATTAATTTATGTAGTATTGTCATTTTCACTATTTTGACACATACCACACATGAGCAATAAATATCCTTCTAACTACTTGTTGTTTTTTTTATTACTTTAATCAATACTTGGTGATTTCATTCATTTAAGGCCCTAGCACATCTTAGAAGATTGAGTCCCAAATAATTTATTCAGTTTATAGTTACTTTGAATTTCATTTCCCTTCATACTAATTCCTCTTTTTTTTCAAGAAAAGTTGAGCTTCTGGAAAACCAAATTTGAGCAGCCTACCCCTACCCCAATTTCTATGGTATTGCATTTTAAAAGTTCATATCATCCTCTAATTCTTCATTAAAATATGATTAATATGGGCAGAATATAGCAGGATTATCAAGCCCATGACTTCGGACATTCTAATTTTTTAATGAAATGTAAAATCAGATTTTATTTTAGGAACTGTCATTTGATATTATTCATTTATTTTCAGCTTTCAGGTCACTAAAATCATCAGATTTTTCTTTAGAGTGAATTGCCATCTAGCCACACTTTCCTCATCTTGTAATTCTGAAGATTTTTTTTGGACCATACATGTGAGACTTTATGTATGACTCTCTGAAATTACAACCTTTAATATGTACCTCATTGACTAAGCATGTTATCTTTTTTTTTTAATTTCTTAAGTTCAGTTTAGTCTATTGATTACGGAACTGACCACTTCAATCATTTACAAAGGAAATTTAAGAAACCGTTTGTTTTTTGTTTTACCAAGAAGATTAAAGTTGAGCACTTTACTTCACATACAAGAAAGACCACAACCCCATCTCTTACATTTCTGTATTTCTGTGCAAAGTAACTCTTCAAAAGAATGGAGTGGGAAGAAATTATTTAGTTTACAAATTAAACGCAAACATCACTGAAGTAATTAGTGGTTTTCAAGATGGGTGTTCTCATTAGGCCTTCCCTTAACATTCGATCAAGGTGCCCTTTTAAGTTCAAAGAAGTTAACATGATAGAAACATGCAGCATCTTTGCAATGTCATACCTGCTTTGGGAATGTCAGACTATTACAACTACAAAATCCATCAAAACTGCTTCCTACAGACTCTCATATTTCAAAGGATAGAGGATCAAGGCTGCATATGGGGACCTTTCCACACCAAACGCAAGAATGAAGAAGTAAGAAAATAAACAATCCTCACAGCTAATAAAATATCCTGACACTTATACGGATATCTCCTCCCAATATTTATAACTTTAATGATTGCTCAGATGGTGTCACATTGGCCATCACTGACAGAATCTGGGACACAGTGTTCACTAGCTAGGATCTTTTTGTCCTGTTGTCTTTGAGATGTTATTCAACTCATATTTGATTAATGAAGGCAAAAGATGTTGTCAATCTACATAGCACAACTTTAGCTCACAATTCAAGACCGATAACAAAGAAAAGCATGCAAGGTGATCATTCATTCATAAAATCGGTGTAGCCTGTATACAAGACAGGTTTTGTGTAGTTCCTTGGGTTCCTATATGTATGTAGACATATCTTGTAGATATTAATTTCAGTTCAATTTCAGAAGGAAACACAACATATTGAAAAGGTCCCAAATCAGAGAAAGAATATGCATTTTATAGTATATTGTGGAGTTTCATAGTATACAAATTGATTAACAGCATGTTACATAATGATATTAGTGCCTTAAGCAAGTTTCTATTCTGTAATGTCAATATTCAGTAATTTAGTTGTGCGAACAAATGCACCAAGATTGCATATGGTATTTGGATTAAGTATAAATTTGTCTGTATATAATGCCTGATCATAAATGTTTATTTTATTTCAAACAAAATTACAGGGAAAAATGATAACTTTAATTCTAGTATAAAAAGGATGCTGCTTCCATTTGTCTGAATAATGGGCCTGAATAACTTGAGTTTTGAGGGTAAATTCAAAGAGCAGAACAACGATGACCTACAAATCACTGAAATTTTGTCTGTACCTAGGAGTAACTGAAACAGTATTTGCTGACTATGTTCACTTAGAACAGTACTTTGTGATGCAATATAGAAAAACAAGACAAATGCCAGTTCTCTAAATATAAAATCTAAACCACTAGACTTCAGTTTCTGCCTACCACTTATAGGAAGATCAAAATTTCTCTCTCTTCTCCCAACAGTTTTTTTTTTCCTTTTTCCTCTTCTTTAACCTTTCCCCTTCTCTGTTCCTCCAAGTCTGAAGCAATGAAGGAGCATGGGAATTGTGACTTAATTGAGATTGACATAAACTATCTCAGCTCTCTAGTCTTCTCACCACTTTGTTTTGCAGTCTTACTTTCAAATCCTCACAATTTTTTTAGACTGCCAGTCATCAATATTGTCCTTGTCTTCTGATTTCCTTTATTATGGTTGCCGTTTTTCTCCTAAAACTATTGCAAAAGGGAAGCATTTCAACAATTATAGTCTACCCAATGGCTCTACCTAGTTAATACTACCAATTAACTTTAAGCTGGGACTAGCAGGATCACCCAAACTGAAGAGAAAAGCACAGTTTTTATGGTCAGATAGTTTTGATTCCAAAAGTAAAGCTTTTCCCTAGATTTCTAGTAGCTGTGTTGTGTCACTGACAACAAAATGAACTGAAAAATAGCTAATTTGTTTGTATTTTCCTGTTCACATATCAGATGATTCAAATTAGTAACAGTGCTGGGTAAACTTCATCTTCTTTCAATATCCTCATTAGTAGCTGGGGAAAGATTTGTTTGACCACAGATTAAGAAGCAGAGAGTGGGTTTCACATATTCGAATCAATTTAAATCTCTAGCTAAGGCTCAGGGAAAATAAAAGAAAGTGGATCCAATCAAATACCTTTCACTTAATATCAAATAACTGTCCAAAATAGGAATTTTTCTACAAATAATTTCTACAAGGGACAAATATTAATAAGGAAATAGTCTTTTTTTAACATCCATTATGAATAAACAACAGTGAAAATAAATCTTTTTTTCTTTTAAAATTGTTATTTACATTGTCTTTTTTACATTGTGTGTTCCAAATACTTTCCCTCCCACTAGCCCCTCCGCAGACCCATTGATAAGGCAAGAAATATGATCTCAATTATACATATGACATCATCTAAAAATAATCTCATATTAGCCTTGTTGCAAACAAAAAAAAATAAAAATTATGAAAGTGAAAGAATTAGGCTTCGATAAGTACTCAGATTTATCACTTCTCTCTCTGGAGATGGATAGCATTTTTCATCTGTTTTTTTTTTTTTTGGATCATTGACTTGATTAGAATAACCAAGTCACAAATCCAGCCTCAGACACTTGACACATATACTAGCTGTGTGACCTTAGGCAAGTCACTTAACCCCAATTGCTCTGCCAAAAACAAACAAACAGAAAAAGGATTTTTGGGGGCAGCTAGGTGGCACAGTGAATAGAGCACTGGCCCTGGATTCAGGAGCACCTGAGTTCAAATCCAGCCTCAGACACTTGACACATTTACTAGCTGTGTGACCCTGGGCAAGTCATTTAACCCCAACTGCCCTGACGTCCCCCCTGCAAAAAAAAGGAATAACTATGTCAAAAAAATCTTTAAATGAGTAATAGAACATGCGAATTACGTATGTATTATAAAAATATAGGATCATATATTTAGCACTGGGATGGACCATAAAAGGTCATCTTTCTCCCCCCACCGCACCGTTCACCATTTTACAGATGAGGAAATAGACCCAGAAAGTGTAAGAGACTTGCCTAGAATGCATACTTGGTAAGTGAGAGAGCCACGATTTGAATCAATGCACTCGAACTGCAAATTAGTGATGATATATATTCTTATTACCTATGTTTTGGATTTATTTTTATTGAATTGCACCCTAGGGAGAATTGCATGCATTTCCAAGGGGCTAAGCTCCTCTTTGAATGGCTTACTGTACACCTACAATAAATTTGCTCATCAGTTTGAGGAAGAAATTGAATTATAACTTGTCAGTAAAAGGCTCCTAAAATGCTGGTATGAGAACAGCTCCTTTAGACTAACATGAATATCTCTTCAACCCTAATTCATTCTTAAAATCCACACTCTTATCAAGAAAATGTTGTGGCATCAAATTTCCTTTTGTACAAATCCGATTTTGTTTGTTTGCTTTTTTTTTTGATGTCATAAATATCTGCTAAAACACCATTACATAGCCCACAGATTCCAAGGAGCCCCAGTTGAGGGATAATTCACTCACCTATGTATCATTAACTGCTGTGGAAAGTCTAACTCTTTAGCTGCTTTTAGAAGATTTTATGAGTGCTTTATGATGTTTCCTGGTTATACTGTATTTTTACAACTGTGGCAAATAGACACAAATGTCATAAATTACTGAAAAAAAATCATCCTAGATCCCTCGGAGTTTAATAAGGAACAGTAATAGAAAAGGGAAGTTTGCAAGTGCCACTAAAATCTGTCTGATGAATTCCACATGCAGAAGAAGTTCAGATCGCTGGGTCTGATTTGTTAAACTTTTAATGCACCCTTTATTTCCGCCCTCAACCCCAACACACTTTTAAAGAGTACCTTTAATTGTGTATAAATGTACTTTTGGCTGAGTGGCACAGCTATTTGTGCAACTTAATGATCCAAATTGGTTGTTTCTTTCCAGATCTAACAAACAACTACTTATCTCCCCCAGAACAATCATTATCATAATAGATGGGAGGAGGAAGGGAGGGAATACTTCCAAACTAAACTTCAATTCAGCTGCATCATCTTGCATTCAGCAAAATTTGATTACTGAAGATTCAGACATGTGGTCTCAAACTCAATCAAAGGAAGACTGGATGCTATTTAGGGATGCCCTTCCCTCCCTTATCTTTACCTAGTGAAATTCTATCCATGCTTCCAGACCTAGCTCCAAAGAATTCCTCCTATAAAGTTTCCCTTACTCCCTTGTTATGAGTAGTTGTTTACATCTTATATTTCTCAAAAGTGCCTTGTTTGTGTATCTCCTGTATTTATTGAAATTAATTTGGTGCCAGTATATTCTATTTTGTGCACATCCCCCCATCTACCAGCCAATAAATTCCTTGAAGGTAGACATATTTTCTTATGCACACTGTTGTGCCCCAGCACACAGTCTAATGTCTTACACACAATAGATTTTCAATGTGTGTTGAATCTAATCGAGTTAGGAAAAAAATATTTGTCACTTACACCAGTCCTTGTGGTGCATAAATATTTCTGAATTTCTGTAATATAATAATTATAGAGAATTGCAAAGAGCTATGCTGTAATCACTGTTTGAGAAGCTTACGTTCTACGATCATCGGTTTCATTATCATTATCATTATCATCATATCCTGGGGGAAATTGCTCTACCATCTTATAGTTTCCAAATTTTTTTTCCTGATATTTCATGCTACCTGCTAACCTTGGTTATACCTATACTGATAATGAAGTGAAATCACTTTCAAAGTATGTTTTTCAAAATGTATAAATACACACATGTGCCTTAAGCACAAGGTTACAATTGAGTTGTGTCATGAAGGAAACCAATCTGTTGATTCCAATCTGTAGGAATCAATTGAAATCAATTGATTCCAAACTCTGTGAAGATGAAGGGAACTGTAAGCATAGATGAAACTAGTTCTGACCTTTGGGGTAAAGCAAAAAAAAAATCTAATTCCACGTAACACCCTTTCAGATATTTGAAGACAGAGCTCAAAGAAAATATCTTGTTGTAGATAGAGTACAGGCTCTGGAGACACAAGACTTGGTCTCTACTGCTAGCTTATTACTTCCTTCTTGTGTGATATTGAGCAAGACACAGTATCTCTGGATCTTTGTTATATCTCTATAAAATGAGAGGTATAGACTAAATAAATTTTCAAATCTCTTCCAGTCCTAAATTCTGTTCCTAGCTATATCTCATAAATATTACCTCTTCTCTAGGTTAAAATTCCTTATTTCATTTATCTAACTACAAATTATATGGTTTCTGTTCCCTCTCAGCATTATGGTCATTTTTTTTTCTGGCAGTGATGCAATTTTTCAATATTGCTCCCAAAGTAAACAAAATTCCATAGATGTGGTATGGTGGAGAATGATATGAAATCTGTTTCCTTCTTTTGTGTTGCTGTTAATAACTAATAAGTTATTATTATAATTAGCTTGCATAATATACCCACAAATATCTCTTGCAATATGTCTATATTTATATACTGGTAAGTCTGTAATGACCAACTCTTTTACTACATTTCTTCATTTTTCCACATTTGGTAGGTGTTGAATGGATACCACATGACAACCAACTGACTAAACCAAAGAACAGCTTCTGAATGAGCTAGAAATCAAAGGAGGTAATTGGCAGAAATATGACTCTTCTAGACATTACAAGGGTCATTATGATTTGTTTAAAGACAAAGATTGAGTTTATCATACTAATCTGGCTTCTTTCTGTGAACTTAAGTGAAATAAATACTCAAGATATGCAAGTCAATGTCTTAAGTTTAAGACACTGGGAAGCAAAGGGAAGCAAAGAACATTAGCTTCCCTAATGAACTAATGCTTTTGGCTCATAAAGGCCTAATTTTCTCTTAATTGTGGCTATGTTTCATGTACACAAATACATTGAATCTGATGTAGAATTAATTCTATTCATATGTGTAAATATTACCTAAAGAGTGAAGGCTTTGCAGGAGACCTCACAAAAGGAAGAGATCATTCTTTAATGAAGACATGCTTATTTTGCCAGAGATCTTAAGATTTAATGATGTAACATAGAATCCATTGATTTATATACAACACCATACCTGACTCTCGCTTCCATGTATGAATCTTGGGCAATTATTGTTATCATTATTTGGCTGGAACAACATATTTGCTCAAGTTTTGAGCAATGTAAATCAGCCTTGTGGTTCTCTGCAGTATCTTTACACACAATACTGAGAAATATGTCCATACTTAATTATATTTAATATATTATAAGATAATTGAATATGGCTCTTAGACCCATCCATATCACAATCATGTGTAAAGCTTCCTTTGTAAATTAAAACATACTCCATCATCTATAAATCAAGTTACTCCTGCACACACATATTTTTTTAAGTTTCCTTTGTCTAGTTGTGTATATCCGATAAGAAAATATCTGATTGGAGAAAAGAGAATTTAAAATTATGTAAATAATGTAGGCACACATCACTGAAATAAGACTGTGTTTTAATTTGCTCTTGGAAAATCAAAAAGAGGCCTAGAGGTAAAATTCAATTTATGTCTTCTTTGCTCATTTCATAATTGTGTTTTTGCTCTATTGCTGTATGTATTACCATTATCAAACTACTGTATATTTGATGGTTTGCCTATGGCAATGCAGTGGTCTCTGCTAATAGAAGGCTGAACAGCATCAGGACTGCATTAGAGAAGGAATGTTTTATTTAAGGACTCGGTTGGTAACTCACTACCATATTTCCCTTTACAATTTGCTCACCCTAATTGTTAAAACATTTCCTGCTATTCCAGAACTACAGAGACCACAAATGCCTGCAGATGAAGCAGCCCTGGATTTTCACCCAAGGAACAAACTTTCTTTGTGACCTAAATCAAAGAACACTTTAGAATGTGCCTTACACTCTTCTGCTACTTTTTCCCCTCTTCTAGTCTCATGGACTTTTAGTACATGAATTTTCATAGGGCCTAAAGTAACTGCCTAATGAAAGCTCATGGTTTTCATGTTTTCTAAACAAAAACCAGTGAGAGAGAAAATATACAAAGGTCTGGATATTCTGATTGACAAAGTGATCCCAAAACGTAATAGGAAATGTCATAAGCATATGCTTTCCCTCAATTTTTAAATTGCTTTCCTCCATTTAAATAAAAAAAAGTCAATGAATAGTATAAAGGCTATTTCTTTCTCTAAACATAGTTCCAGTGATTGATTTTTTATTAAAGAGAACTATAGCTCTGGTTTTTTTTTCTATTTTTCCTCTTATAGAAAAAAATCAAGGATGCTACATGGAATGTTCTACATTTTTAATGCTTTATCAGGGGAAAAAAAGGCCAACTGGACACTGAAAATGTTCTGAAGGGAAAAATAGATTTAAGAGCAATAAGGCATAGAGAAACAGCTAAATTTTTAATCAAATTAAGGCATTTTAGATTTCTTGGATATTTAAGAGGAAGACAAATAGTTGATGGTGATATCCATTATATCCTGGATGTGACTGTCCTTGAGGACAGCTTTGATGTAGCAGACAATGGCAGTTGATTAGATTAAAGAGCTAGGAAGTCAGGGTATTTAAGAAATAATGAATACATAGGGTGAAGTCATCTAGTTTAAAGGCAGAAGCTGGAATGGAAGTATGTGAATTGGTGTGGGGCAGGGGGAACTATGTGACAGGCATTGAACTAATTAAGAATGGATGGAGAATTTTCTGGGCATTGTAAAATAATGGTCACCAGAGTATGGATGGAGTGATTAATTTGGAAAGGAGGAAACTAAAAAAAAAAACAATAAACAATGAGAAAGACAAATGGGGGGGGGGGGTTGGTAAGCGATCGTGGTAGTGGAAGAGTCTTAAAGTACAAAAAGGGATAAGAAATATTCAGATGATTCTTCCACCAAAATCACAGAGCAATGGGTCCTGAGTGAAGATCCATATGGTATTAGAAAAGATGGCCACAAATATAGTGACATTGAGGTCTGAAGGAGTCCCAGAAGGTGATCTACATTCTTTATGGAGGATTTTAAAAAAGATATGGGCACAAAGCACATAGGAAAAACATGTGTGAATGTTTTAGGATTTGTAGCACATTAAAAGATAATAATAATAAATAACAGATACAATGAAGTATTAAAGAAAACAATTTTGTAATTAATGAGCTTCCCTATTATTGTTTGCATCAAGTCCTAAATCATTATGCATCTTCTTGGAAAATATCAGTAAGGCTTTGATAGTTTGGCTTGACCATTTACACAGGATAAACAGAATATGGGACAAACATCTATTTGATAGATTATCATGTGTAGGTAGAGAGGAAAAAAAACTATAGCTTGTGTTGATCGCTATTGAACATTGAAACAGCACAGAAAGAAAGTGAATTAGGCTCAATGTTGAGGAGGCTTAGGCAACCTGCCTAAATTACCTTTGGTATATTGTAAATGTCCTTTAATAACCTCATGAAATCAAAGGCCAAATTTTCTATTAATCTTGTATTATAGCAGTAATACATTGAATATCTACAAAAAATTAAAAAGGATTCCCACAAACAGCAATGAAGAGGTACAAGGTGGATGTGAACACATAGCAACCCCCACCCCCATCCCACACACAAACCCTCCCACCCAAAAAAAATTAAGAAAAAATGACATTGAGGAATAGGAAGATAAGGTGGGATGGTCTTGTTGCAAGGGAAGGAGGTGGCTGGTGAACAGTCATTTCTTTTTTCCTTTGCTGACTTTTATTTTGTGCTTGTTATTCATTAATATATGATGATAGACTTAAGGCTGAGAAAAAGACATATCTGAGAGCCTAAGACTAAACTCCCAAAGTAAGAAGGTGATAAACTAGATGAAGTTAATTACACTGGATAGAGAATTTCCATGGAAGTGCAGAAGATTGCTAAAGGACATTTCCCTATGTATTGTCAGCAGGAGTTCTCAAATTAATGGATTAGTATAGTAAGGTTCACTGAATCAGATAGGCCAAGATCCTATTTGGCTCCATCTTAGAATTAGCAAACAGAAGGCTTAATAACATAGCAATGGGTTCAATGTGGCACATTAACAAGGCAGGGATGGGAAGAAGCTCTACTGATACCCTGGAGATGTCAAAAATAAGAAGATCTCAAGCACATTGTGAAAAATTTATGGAAGGTCATAGACAAGATTTATACATGATGGGCGATCACAGATGGGTTTTCTATTAGAAGGAAATCCAAATTTATCACAGATACATTTAAATAATTGAATGCTTTCCACTATGTTTCTGGAAAACTTGATATAATCATTCTCTTTTTCTTTTTTTTCATTCATTTGCTTTCCATTGGCTTTCTTACTTAAACTAAAATAGGCTATTAGAAGTGATAAGTTCATTAATAAATAAAGCAAAAATGCATAAAAACCAAAGAAAAGATTTCATGTTTGGAGGCTATGATTAAGATGCCTAATTTTGCTTTTTTTACTGTTTGTTTTCCTGTTAAAAACAAGATATTTTACAAAGTGATAAAATATAAATATTTGCAAGATACTTAAGGCACAACAAGCCTTACTCCTTACCCCCTAAGAAACAAATTCATGAAAAATACATGAATTAAAATTTTGCTCCAAATTTGGAGTTATTATTTGATTCTAAGAGAAATTATTTATTTTCAAAAGAAACTTAATAGATGTACTACAAATTCATATTTGTTGATCTGCTAATGTGAATTCAGAAATTGGCTCTTAGCTGAACGAAGTTATTGGAAAAGATAACAATAACAGATTAGGCATTTATTTCAACAGTACAGTAGTAAGAAGTAGTCACATAGAGAGGAAGAACATGAAAAAGTGGAGTAATTTAAAATCATGTTAGGAAAATATTTCTCTTCTTTTTTTCTTCCATTTTCTTTCCTTCTTTAGATTCCTAATATAGTCAATTTCTTAGTAGAGACTACATATCCTTTATAGCTGGGTTCATTTAACACAATGACCAAAGCTCACATAATGGAATACAATTCAATGTTTTCCCCCAACAAAACTTTTATGAATTAGGTTGCCATATATTAAGAACTATGTTGTGCATATCTTCACACCCTCCTCCATTACAAAGCAGTTATTTGCAGCTAGAGATGACCTTAGATATCATCTAATCTCACCTCTTCATTTCATAGATGAGAAAACTGAGACTCAGAGAAAGGAACCCAGAGTGACTTAAAAAAAGCAGAAATTTGAAGCCAGGACCTCTGACTCCAGATCTACTGATACTCCATAACCTCATTGACTAGTATACAATTATATAATACATAACATATGATGATAACATAACATAACATAGTTCTCAAGCCATATATGTATAAGACTTAAGAATTGATTGGCATTCTAGAATTTGTAGTTAGGATACACAAACATTCTATCTCAGCTCTGAGAGAGAGGACATTGGAATTATGGCAGTTTTTAAAAGGGAAAGCAAACTGGAGTAATGCCCAGGAGTTCTTAAAATGATAGACACTCTCTACAAGAAACGAACAGAAGAAGGAGAAGGGATTATAATAGCTGAAAAACAGTTGAAATAATGGGTAATTGATTTCCCCAGGCCTTTGTAGAACTTAAAGATGCAAGCTGGAAAGGATTGTGGGATTGGGGCAACCAATGAAAAGAATAACATAAAGGAAGTATTAGTTGAGATAGAGAGGGAAGAATTCAGTCCTAAGGTCCTATAAGCATCTCACAATAGATGATATAGATGGAAGTGATCAGTTACATTCGCCTCTACAAGAATCGAAGGATAACTCCAGACAAGGTCTGCTTGAATTCTCCTCCCTATGCCCAGTAAGTGATACTACTATAGTACACTTGGCTCACTTCTCTTATCTCAACATTTCCTGTGGTCTGATTTTGCCTCAAATATGGAGGATCCAGAGATAAGCTTAAGGAATATAAGATTTAAAATTAGGAGAGAAAGCCAAATCTCAGTCTGAATAATAGAAATTTTCTTAAATGGGAGCCATGTTGCTCAGTTGTTTTCAGTGTGTCTGACCTTATTTGAGTTTTTTTTTTCTTGGCAAAGATACCAAAGTGGTTTACCATGTCCTTCTCCAGCTCATTTTACAGATGAGGAAACTGAGGCAAACAGGGTTAAATAAATTGCCCTGGGTCACATTGTAAGTAAGTGTCTGAGGCTGGATTTGAACTCATAAACATGACTCATCCTGATTTCAATCCCAGTGTTCTATCTCCTATACCTTCTAGCTGCCCAGGATGGGGGCTTTAAGAGATTCCAATTATATTACTAACTCTTCAAAGTTATACTAAGCATCTTTCTTTTCTGTGTATGTTATTTTAACACAAATTTATTTCAGATTGTGGCCTTATAAATTTAAGTTCTTAAGTCTTACTAGTATGAACAGATTTGAGAGATTCAATCAAATATTTCTCCCCTGCTATTTTGTCTATGCGATTCCAAATTACAGGTTGGATTGAGTTTTCACTTTTCAATCATTTGGCATCATGAGGCACAGTCTGAATGTCTTGGGAAACCTATCATTGGTGTTTCTTTTTCATTTATTATAGTTTTACTTTTTTTTTTCTTCTGACTTTGTTTTTACTAACTCTTCTATGGTCTGTGGTTTAAAAAAGTATCAGTAAATCATTCCAAGTCTCCTCACATTTTTTTCATGAATTCTAGTCCATAAGGAGGGTAAGACTACCGAAAAGGGCAAACATTTACTGTGCACAGCCCCTGAGATCACCTTCGATGTTTACCTTTATTTTAATGGAGAAGAGTGGGTTGCAATCTCTTAATACTCCACCTAGGAAATTGAATCTACCTAACCTGATTTGTAAAGTTTGCTGATTATGCCTAAGATTTACATTTAATGAGAAATAGAAATTCCTTCTTTTCTTCTTTGTTCTTAAAAGATAATGCCTTCTCTGAATATAGGTACTATTCCCTTCAGCATCTAATTTCTGACCCACTCCCATCCTTGTCTTTCACAACCTTGGCTTTTTCTAATTAATGTCAAAATCTTAAACTTCCTTTCTTTCTATAGAGATGTTTTCCTTCACATTGTCTTACTCAGGCAATTATCTAGAATGTCCTTAACGCTATCAACATTTCCTAATAGCCAAAGGTTACTTTTTATGTGTTAAATCTTTCTGTGACCTTTCTTGACATCCCCATTGCTGTAAGGATTATCTCTGTGAACTAAACTCGTTTTTTTATATGTTTTTTATATGTTTTCTGCATATACACAAATTTAACTAAATTTTCATTCATTGACAAAGGTTCAAGGCAGCAAAAATAACAGCCAGAGAGCTGTCTATGGAGTCATGAATATCAGTGTTCTAACCCTATTTCCGATTTATACTAGCTGAGTAATCTTGGGTAAGTCACTTAACCATGATCCTATCAAAATTCAGGGTAGTTCCTGATAATACTTTTAGAGGTTCTTATGCTAATGAAATCAAAGGTTTAGTTGTCCCTCCCCCTCAATACACAACTTTATCTATTTATTTTTCTTCTTTTGCATGTAATTGTATGTAAATAAGTTGTCTTATATATGTAAGCTCCTTAAGGACAGGCACCATACCATTATCTTTGTATCCATGTCCTTAGCACAATGCCTGATAAATAGTAAGACATCAATAATCAATTGATTTATGTTTTCAGTGAAATCTAACCATTGGAAAGAAAGGGAAATTGAACTTTATTACATCCTAACAGTTATTCTTTCTAGTTCAAACTTTATATCGCATCGTGATTCCTCCTCACAGGCAATATCTTTTAACATGCATTAATTAATGAATAAAAATGTATCTTTAAAACGTGCTTAGTCAATATAAACTTGATTCCCCCGTATCAAGATATTTAGACATTTCTCTTAGTTCCCCACTTCCTCTTGGCCACTAGATCTTACTTCTTATTAGAATCAGCACTCTGTTCCTTTTAAAGTCTTCATTCAGTATTGGTATTCTGTATCTCTCACACAGCATCAGAGAGCTTGAGCAAAACCATATAATTTGTCTCTTCTGAACAGAAGTCTATTTCTTACTGGAGGAGACACTTAAGCAATCCTTAACCCTTTATTCACCAGTCTTTGTTGAGCTTCAGTAACAGAATCAGCTGTTTTTCTAAATACTGCATCCTTGTTCCTGTTCTGGTGTTCTGCCCAACAGATCATAGCAACCCTCACCCTGTTATGTAGTCTATAAAATAAATGTTCAATTCAGGTTCATAACTAAACCTACAATATGTTTAGTCATCTCCTTAACAGTGTGAGGGTGAGGATCACACAGGCTGTAATGTTAATGGAATATGAAGATCTTCCCCACCCCTTAATAGGCCTCACATGGAGCCTATTAAGAGAAGCTTGCTTGCATGAAGGCTTCTGTGTTGGTATTTTGCTTTGGGAGTTTGCTTATGAGAAGGATCTTTTGATTCCCTGGTTGAGATTCTGAGTAGCTATATGTTCAGAACTGCTTAGTTGTAAAGGCTCTCTTGATCCAGTGTTGTATCTAAAGTGTAAAGCAATGTTGCTTTGGTTCAGGCATAAGAGCCCTGTCTGTTGGTCTAATTTCTCTGCTTATATTTTCTCTGTAATTACTCTGTTTGTATTTTCTCTGACATTCAGGGTGCTGATTTTTCCCCTGAACTAGTGAATGTAATTAAAGAAGATGGTTAACCCCTTTAAAGTTGCTTTCCTTTAAAAGAAGATTAAAAAACCTGTGCCAGCAGACCATCCTGGGTATGCTAAGGTGCTTGCTGTTACACAGGCCCAGGGTCTGGGCATGGCAGAATTATTCGAAGGACTACAAAAACCCAGAACTGGACCTAGCTAGGAATCAGGTTTCATTCATTGCCAACTCAAGTAACTTTTCTTCCATATCCAAGAAATAGAAAATCAAAGTAATTAACTTTATTATAGTAAATTAGAAACAGAAGGATTCATTTATTGTAGGTTTTTTTCACATTTTAAAATAAGAATGAAGGGGAAAAATACATTAGGCAGTGAAAAGCTTGTTTTCTTCAGTAACTATGCTGTAGTTCTTGGTCTGTCCAGCAATGAAATATGGTGTACAGCCATTCTATTTATAAAATACTTGTGGGAACTATACTTGCTGGCAATGATACCTATGCTTAAAACATGACAAAAAAGGGCTAGCTTCATGCCCATCTCCTAATTGATGCTGAAACATGAGCTAGTCCACATTCTAGATCCCACTCACATGCCAATATGCACCTGCAAAAGTCTTCAATTTAGGGTCTTTTAAGTCTCACACAGACACACTCCAACTCTGGTTTACATATTAAAAATTCCATGGCAAGAGAAAAAGCATGCTCTAAGAAACCAGAGCCCTAATACCTTAATGAATTATGTACTTGGTGAGGGATATACTTGCAGACATGACTTGATTTCCTGTTCAGAATACCCGGACAGTATATTGGAATGGGGACTAAGCTTATTTGAGAGCTAGTATTTCAGTCTGGGCAAAGAGTAAGAGAAAACTATATCCAGGTTTATTTTAATTGAGGAAAACTGGGAATTCTAAACTACTAATAGGTTATTTGTTGACAATGTTGGCACTAAAGCTAAAAATGTACAAGTTAACTTCTATGGTCATTGGAGATATTGACATCTCTATTTAGACATTGTCAAATGAGAGCTTGCTTTACATAGAACTTTTATGACACTTTCCTTTTCTTAGGAATGTGAGTCTATACCCTCCACAGTCTTCAAGTTTCATTTTAGACTTCCAATGAACCTTAAACTTGAAGCAAAATTCATCTTGAGCCACTACGATTCTTATGTTTTTCACCTGGAAACATAAATCCTTGATTTATATCCTCTTGTAGCATATGTGCTCCCCCAAAACTTGGCCTAAATTCATCTGACACTTCTTATTGCCCCTGTTTGGAGCTTATAGAAACTGAAATCAGAACAATTCCCCAAGGTTTTAGATTTCATTAAAAGTTATTCACTAAAAATTACATAGTCACATGTAAAATGTCCCAATCATTTCTTTCAATGACAATCCAAGGAGTGATGGTGTCAAATTAGGTTGGTGGGCAGGATATAAGAAATGCCATGTGACATCAAAGCAATTTCACCAGGTTAGTATTATGTACGTGAAAGTAGTGGCACCAAGAGATAATTTCTAACTAAGCATAAGTTACTCTTGAGGAAACTTACCCCAAAAGCTTAAGAAATTGCACTAATGGTTTCTTAAATAAAGCTAACATCCACCTACTCATAAAGTCTTGGATGACTTAACCATTGAGTTGGAATAGTGGAGAGAGTACAGGTTTTAGAGTCAGGAAGACCAGAAATCAAGTCAACCTCTCATACATTTAATAAATTTTGACCCTGAGGAAATCATTTAACCTCTCTCAGCCTCAGGTTCCTCTTAAATACAATATGGGTGTTTGAGTCAATGGACTTTATATCCCTTCTGTAACTGACCTCACACTATATCCCTGTATACCCCCACCTCTAATAAATCTAAACAATGTGACAGAAATAATTCAGTGATTCATTTATTCCTCTGGATTTCTCACAATGGATATTGTCCTGAAATTTAAAGTTGCATAGGCTTGTGTTTTAAAAGCAGATAATGTGGGCATATGAACACAGGGAGATTATTTTTTAACCATTTCAGTCATATTTATCACTAGGAATCTAAACTGGTCAGTTAACAAACATTCATTATGCACTGATTGTGTGCCAGGCATTGTGCTAAATACTGGGGATACAAAAAAGACAAAAGACAACTTCTGCTCTCAGGGAGCTTACAATCTAATGGGAGCTTATAAGAAATAATTTTTTTAAAAATTTATTATATGATCAAAGTAAAGCTTAATTCGTAACTGATAGAAAGTAGCAATTTTAGTACCAATAAAATCCACCTAATTGCTTAATAGACTCTCTTCTTCCCTTTAAGTCATATCACAATTCAGTTGCAAGTCAAAACATCACTCTCCTGATGTCATTGGTCCTCTTTGAGAAAGAAGGATGAACAACAAACAACCAACTAACTTGGTGCAAACGCCAAGAGTTTTTAACTGCTTCTAATCTCTCTTGACTGTCCATTCTGTTTTATGCCTCAAGAATCAATAGCCGCTAAGCTGAATTTGTATCGTATCACATCCATTTTTAAATAATTATAGAGGAAGGGAATATCAAAAAAAAACCAATAATATGATATTTTCACCAGTTAGATTAGTGTATGCTTGATATAGTTAGCTACCATACAATTTAAACACACACACACACACACACACACACACATAAACACGCCATTTTTTTCAGGAGACTTAGTAGTTTTATTTCTATGAATTAGTGTTTATTATCTGTTGAAGGATGCTGGACAATATATGCTATATTTTTTAGCAATGACACTACTGACCTGTGAGTCCAAATATGAGATAACCATGATGGGCTATTTATTCCTTGTGTAAAGAGTTTAATGAGTTTTTTCTTTAATTTGATACACTAATAACTGAGTAGTCTACAAATAGTCTCTTTGAATACAAGATATTTTCTAATGAAATATGTTTATAAAGATATACTATGGATCATTTTAAGCACAGTCCGTTCTTCAGGGACAGAAACTAAGAAAGTCTTTGAAAAAAACATAAATCAGATCAGAATAACATACCTGGCATTATTAAGAAATTATAATTATCTGAAAAATGATCAAATGGAAAGATTTTTCACACTGGTAGGGTGGACATAAATAAAAGGAAAAAAAAAGATGGATAAGGAAACCATTCAAATACTGGGCCTTTTCAGACTTAGGAGTACATTTGAGAGTCATGGTAAATGACACTGTGCTTTCAAATGGGAAGCCCATAGTTAGCTATGTTCAAGGGTACAATAGCATTCCTCACAAATTGTAATTAGAAAGAAATATGCATTCTTCCACCACCTATCTCAAATCTCAAAATGTCTTCTCATATAGGGTTCAATTACTAAAGTTACTTTTAGAAGAGGGTTTCCTAACTTGGCATCCATGAACTTGTTTGGTTATATTTTAATAGAAGTATTTCAATATGACTAATTCCTCTTGTAACCCTACCTATGAATTTTATTTTATGCATTTACAAACATTATTATTAACAGAGGAATACATAGGCTTCACTAGTCTGCCAAAGGGTTCTATGATACCAAAAAGGCTAAGTACTCCTACTTTGTCATTAGATCTCATTAATGCAAGCATTCTTCAAAATATAATATTCTTCCAAACATTCTGGAACAATTTGGAACTATGCCCAAAGGCCTATAAAACTGTGTGCCCTGTGACCCATTAAGACTACTACTAAGTCTATAGCCCAAAGTGATCACGGAAAAAATGAAAAGGAGCTATACGTACAAAAAAATATTAGGTCTTATCAATTGAGGCAAGTTGTAGCATATGATTGTGAGATAGTACTATTGTACTAGAAGAAATGATGAGGGAGTGGTTTCAGGGAAAACAAAACACGTTTTAAAACATGGCAAGACCTATATGAACTGATGCAAAGTGAATGAGAAGATAGTTGTGTACAGTAACAGCAATGTTGTAAGGATGATCAACTATGAAAGACTTGCCTAATATGATCAATACAATGATCCAAGACAATTATAAAGGACTTATGATGAAAAACTGCTATCCACTTCCAGAGAGAAAATTGATAAACTCCAAGTGCTAACTGAAATATAATTTTCTCACTTTCTTTATTTTCCTTTTTTAAAAAAAATATGGCTAATATGGAAATATATTTGCATGTTTCCACATGTATAATTGATAACATATTGACTGCCTTCTCAGTGGGTAGATGAGAGGGTGGGAGGGAGAGAGAGGAAATTTGGAACTCAAAATTTAGAAAGAAAAGACTTTAAAATAAATAAATAATAAATGTTTTTTGAAAAATAAACATTGTGTAGTCATCAACCATTAGAACCTTAGTGTTAATTAACTTATTCACTATTTTTCAGTGTAAATAATGAGAGCAAGTTCTCAAAGGATTGAATGATGTAGAGTCATATGCACTGCTAGAATAGGGCAGATTTGGAATCCCTTTGAACACTTAGGGAAGGGCCTAAGAGGACCGAAGAAAAGTTCTGGGGGAAAAAGAAAGGCCTAACCAGTAATGGTAGTTTGAATCATGACACAGAGGAAATATCTCTGTTCCAAAAGCCAAGAGATCTAGATTTTATTTTTAATTTTCTTGCTAACTACCTGTGTGAACTTAAACATGCCTTTAATCTTAAATGGCCTAAATTTCCTCTTCTAGGGAATGAAGGGACTGGATTCTTTCTATGGAATGTAGTAGCCAAGAGGTAGCCTGGTTATAGTAAACTTAACTAGGGATTTGAATTCAAAGGACCTGAGTAAAATACTGCCTCTGTCTGTATGTGTGTGACATTAGGCAATTTCACACCTGTAAAATGAGAAGAGTGCACTATATATCTCAAAGTTCCCTTCCAGCTGTAAACATATAGCATGATGATTAAATCTTTTCTAAGATTTCTCCCACAACTAGCACCTACCATTCTATACAGGATACTGATGAAGAAGGAAGGGGAAATTAAGGGAAAAGGCAGCAAAGATGAACTTTCTCTTGCTTCAATTGTTACCCAAGTCTACCAGTGGCAGAAGAGATATTTGATTTGTATCAATGTGTAGAGTTCTTCAGTTTGCCTTCTTGTTAAGGTTCTCCTGCTTTATCCTAGATAAATAAAAAGGGCGGAAAGTATCTGCTTTAGTATGCTCAGTGGAATGTGCAATCTTTTTCCTCAGCTTCCATCTACTTTCAGGACAAATTGAAGTGTATGCGTTACTTATTTATTAGAGGGAAGAATATTTCTATATTCACGCATAGAGAAAGGGGAAATATCCAAAATGTTATTTTGATTTCTTTAAATATTATTGTGGCCCCGAACTATATTTTGAGCATCACTGGAAATTACTCTTCTTATCACAGTCTTTGATCCATCCAAATTGACCTTATTTCTGTTTCTCTTAGAGGACATTCTGTCTCTCATCTCCATACTTGCACTTCGGATATCCCACATAATTGGAATGAACACTCCGCCCCCTTAACTCCTGTCATAGACTTCCTCTTGTCTTTTAAGAAGCAGTTCAGACACTGCATTGCCTACATAAAAATATTCTTAATTCCCTCCACCTAGTCCCAACTACTAGTGCCCTCCCTCAAACCAAGTTGTAATTAACCACTTAGCATAACTTCATTTTTGTGCAGTATATATTTATATGTTTACTTGTGGTCCCATCAGATTGCAAATCTTTAGTTAGTAGAGATTATTTCAATTATTGTGCCAAGCACAATGTTTTGAACATAATATTGTTAAATAAATACTTGTAGGAGATTAATTCCAATTCTTCTATTTCAAAAATGAGTAGATAGATCTAAGAAACATACAGGCGGGAGCCAAGATGGCAGCTGGAAAGCAGGGACTAGCGTGAGCTCTCCGCCAAGTCCCTCCAAAAACCTATAAAAAATGGCTCTGTACCAATTCTAGAACTGCGGAACCCACAAAATAGCAGAGGGAAGCAGGGCTCTAGCCCAGGACAGCCTGGATGGTTGCTGGGTGAGGTCTTTCGTGCAAGGAGCTGTGAGTGGAGCAGAGCAGAGCAGAGCCCAGCGTGGGCCTCACAGACAAACCAGACCAGGAGCCAGGTGGAGTGGGCCCTAGCTCCCTGAATTAGTGAGCTGTGGCAGTTGCCAGACTTTTCAACCCACAAACACCAGAGACAACAGAGAACTGCAGAACCCACTAAATAGTGGAGGGAAGCAGGGCTCTAGCGCAGGACAGCCTGGATGGTCTCTGGGTAAGGTCTATCCCTCACTCAGCGTGGGCGGCGCAGACCAACCACACCAGGAGCTGGGCAGAGCGGACCCTACCACCCTAAATTAGTGAGCTGCAGCAGTTACCAGCCTTCTCAACCCACAAACACCAAAGACAACGAAGAAGGTTAGTGGGAAAAGCTGCTGGGGACAGGGGGATAGTTTGCAGTTCAGACACTGCCTTGGGGGCAATGGAGGTGGGGCAGCTACAGATCTACAGCTGCAGTTGCTTCTGGCCCCAGGCCCACCTGGTGGGAGGAATTAAGTGCTGGACCAGAGCAGGAGTGAAGAGCCTGCTGAAGAGCTAAGTCCAGTACAGGTTGGGGGTTCTTGGAAGAGGAAGAGTGCTGGTGTGGCAGAGCTGGTTGCATCCCCCCAAGCTTGGAACATAGAATTCTTTACTCTACAAATACTCATACCCCACTGAAAAACTCAAGGGTCAAGTAAGTTGGCTGGGAACATGGCCAGGCAGTGAAAACGCACCCAAATTCAGGCTCAGACTTTGGAATCTTTCTTTGGTGACAAAGAAGACCAAAACATACAGCCAGAAGAAGTCAACAAAGTCAAAGAGCCTACAACAAAAGCCTCCAAGAAAAACATGAACTGGTCTCAGGCCTTAGAAGAGCACAAAAAGGATTTGGAAAAGAAACTTAGAGAAGTAGAGGAAAAAATGGGAAGAGAAATGAGAAGGATGTGAGAAAACCATGAAAAACAAGTAAATGACCTGCTAAAGGAGACACAAAAAATACTGAAAAATATACTGAAGGAAACAACACCTTAAAAAAAAGACTAGCTCAAATGGCAAAAGAGCTCCAAAAAGCCAATGAAGAGAAGAATGCCTTGAAAGGCAGAATTAGCCAAATGGAAAAGGAGGTCCAAAAGACCACTGAAG
>CM053624.1:206056498-206076293 GCA_028646595.1 Phalanger gymnotis
ATACTCAATTGGGTATCTTACCCCACAGGAAAGAAGGATGAAGAAGAAATGAAAGGCGGGGGGGGGGGGGGGATAATAGAAGGGAGATCAAATGGGGGTGGAGGTAATCAAAACAAACACTTTTGAAAAGGGACGGGGTCAAGGGAGAAAATTCAATAAAGGGGGATAGGTTAGGAAGAAAGAAAATATAGTTAATCTTTCACAACATGAGTATTGTGGAAGGGTTATACATAATGATATGCATGTGGCCCATGTTGATTTGCTTGACTTCTTAGGGAGAGTGGGTGGGAAGGGAAGAGGGAAGAGAATTCGGAACTCAAAGTTTTAAAAACAGGTGTTCAAAAACAAAATCCAAAAAGGTTTTGCATGCAACTAGAAAATAAGATACACAGGCAATGGGGCATAGAAATTTATCTTGCCCTACAAAGAAAGGAAGAGAAAAAGGGATGGGAGGGGAGTGGGGTGACAGAAGGGAGGGCTGACTGGGGAACAGGGTAACCAGAATATATGCCATGTTGGAGTGGGGGGCAGGGTAGAAATGGGGAGAAAATTTGTAATTCGAACTCTTGTGAAAATCAATGCTGAAAACTAAATGTATTAAATAAAAAAAAACAAAAAAGGACCATCAAATAGAAAAAAAAGAAACGTACAGGCGATTGGTGACATATAATCCTCTTTACTTAAAGATTAATCTATTAAGGATTTTCCTGATTTCATTTGACAAAGGCAATCCTTTTCCAATAGATCATAGAATTGCACTTCATTATAACTAAAAAGGGAATTTAGTCATTGCCTGTTATATTGAAAACGTAAAAAAAAAGAAAAAGAAAAAATATATAAGGCCTAATATCTATTAGAAGTGACCCGCATGAGGGTTGCAAACGGAGGTAGCATCAGAGTGTGGATTAACGTTTAGGTCTCTTTAAACATGTTCAACAGTTTTTTCCTTCCACAATACTCCATCATTTCTTGTGTCATTCAGCATACATGGTATTTCAACTTAACATCCAATTAGGTGTCATAGCAATATTTTGTAGTCAAATGAACTCCTTTTGAAAACTCATCCTGTTACATCTTAAGAAGTAATTCTCAAGCCTTGATTTTTCAAAAGTGTTTTAAGGGTACAACACTTAAAATTCCCCACTTGACCATCACTTAACAAAGACTTAAGAGAGACATATTACACGAAGATTAAATGGTAAGATAAACAGACTAGGCACAGTACAGAAGGCATTTTTTCAGTGATGAATCATCCTCTTTTTTCCTTTTGTATGTAGGCTGTCTAAGCAGAAAAGCCTCCAGACATCACAGGAATACTTCTTCACCACTGCCCGGGCAATGTTGCTATTAGATGAGCAACCCTAGAGACTTAGTAAATGTTAATAAGGGGAGAATTCTGAAATGAAAACTGTGACCAAACACTGCATTTCATGCAAGGAAGACAATATATACAAGTCCAAAACCTGGGGAAAAAAAGAGAAGAAAAAAAGGGGGGGGGCAAGGAGTGGAGCAAATGCAGAATGACTTCTCTGGACGTCGTGAACCAAATGAAAAGCCTACAGATGTTTCAAGTTTTATGTCGGAAAATCTGGAAAGATAAATGATTTATATATTTTCATTTTGGAATTCTTTGTGTGATGGAAAAGAGTGAAGTGAATTGTTCTGTAACAAGTCATGTGATGCTGAAACATATGTTGAAAAGATCAGGGACTCTCATACTCAGGTTGACCATTCTGCCTTTCCTTTATAGTTGAACATATTTTAATTCTGGTTCATGCATTTCTCATGCTCTAATACTCCATCTTAAAAATATTTTATGGTAAATTGATAGATATGATAAATAGTTCTTACAACTTTGCTTAGCAAAAATACATTTATGAATTGTTATATAGTTGAGAGAAAGAATAAGATGATATAAAAGCAAATTTCTGAGTTTCTCTATAATTCTACATTGTATATCACTAATCCATGATCTTATCTACATAGGTAGTTTCTCCTACAAGGCGGATTGTAAGCCATCTACACATTATTAATGAATGAACTCTTCTTCTCAGTCTCCCATAAACCTTGAAAGGGAAGTTTTGTACCAAACTTTGTGTGGTTTTCTCTAGATTCTGTGATCATGTATGGCTATCAATGGTCCTTTGGTTATCATCCTTTCTTTATATACAACTATCCCACATCTTTTTTTCCAATCATATTATGCAAGGATATACTTTAAACTCCTCTTGCACAATATTTTTTATTACAATATATTGTAACCTGCTAATTCACGGTACAGTTTTTTATTGCCCTTTAAGTGACCTGAGGAGGCTGGGTGATGCAGTAGATATAGGGTAATGCTTAGAATCAAAAAGAATGGAGTTCAAATATAGCCTCTTACTAGCTGTATAACTGAAGATAAAGCACTCAAGACAAGTTCAAATCAATATTCTTTGAATGCTCAGTGGAATTTGCTTACAAATCGATGTGCTCTGGTAGATAGTTTGTTTCTCCACCTGTTAAAAGTTGTCTGGGAGGCTTTGCAGGTTTGGAAGAGCAAAACTGCAGTCTTTCTCTTGGTCTAAGTATCTTACTCTTGATCCTCTACTAATTACTCAGATTCTGGACTCAGTGGACTGGGCACTAAATCTGAGCCTGACACTATGTTAAGAGTAAACCAACTGGTTTCAGGAGCCAAGATGGTGGAGAAAGCAGTCAATTGCTGTAACTCCCATATTCACTTCCAAACAACCTCATAATAGAACCCCCAAACAAATCCTGGGGCAGCAGAACCAGCAAAAATATGCAGTGAAATAATCTTTTAGCCTAAGAAAGTTGGAGGATTGGCAAGAAAGGTACATCTCATTGGGTGAAGGGAAGAACAGTCCTGGAAGGAAAGCTTCCCAACAAGCCAGCAGCAAGCCCCACCTCATCAAACCAGCAGATAGACTGAAGACCAGTGTGGTACAACAGGCAAACTCCAACACCAGGACCCCTAAATGACATGAAATCATAAAAAATGGTAAAATGACTGCCCTTTGGAAAAATATTTATAGCAACCCTATTTGTGGTAGCAAAATATTAGAAATTGAGGGGATGCCCATCAATTGGTGAATGACTGAACAAGCTATGTTATAAGAATGCAGTAGAATACTGTTGTACAATAAGAAATCAGGCAGATTTTAGAAAAACCTGGAAAGACTTGCATGAATTGGTGCAAAGTGAAATGAGCAGAGTCAGAAATAAAACATCATATAGAGTATCAGCAATATTCTGTGATGATCAACTATAAATGACTCAGCTGTTCTCAACAACACAATGGTCCAGACGAGTACAAAGGACTCAAGAAGGAAAATGCTGTCCATATCCAGATAAAGAACTAACTGACTTTGAATACAGATCTAAGCATTTTTTTCACTTTATTCTTTCTTGTCTTTTTTTTGTCCTTTTGATCTGTGTCTTCTTCCGCAACAGTGATGAATATGGAAATATATCTTGCATGATAGCACATGAATAGATTATATCAAATTGCCTGCCATTTTCAGAAAAGTGGAGGGGGTGGAGTAAGGGAGAAAGTTTGGAATTTGGAATATGAAATTGGGGAAAAAAATAAAATACTATTTCAAGGGAAAAAAAAGGAGTGAACCTAATGCTCCCTTTTGCTCTTTGCCCTACAATAATACACAACTTCAAGCCCATAACTGCATCTTATTCTGGCAGATAGTCACAAGTTAGCTATATCTACATGTCAGGTGCCTTCCTCTTGCCCTATTGTATCTTCAAACCAGTTCTGAAGTCAGAACAACTGAGGCAGAGTCTCCTGTTCCCATTCTCTATTCAGCTGTAATTCATGTTCTATCCCCAGACTTGAAAGCTTTGTGCACTTTCTTTTTGGCTTGACCAGGTACTCAGCACCCTGAGACCTCCCTGTGTCTTATTATACTGACCTTTGCTGACATTTTTCTTTGCATTTCCCAATAATGATTTAGGCTAGTGCTCTTTTTACATCTTTTCTAGAGTAATTGTGGAGAAGAACTGGACTGTAACACATCATTCTTCTTCATCTTTCTTAGGAATTCAAGCCCCATCTTTAGGATACCATAATTGCCGAGATGATACACAAAGTGACAATACACCACTATGCTCTATTGTTAGTTAACAAAAATTTCCCTGGATCTGGTAGAGTACACTACCAGATTAACAGTCCCCCTTCACCTTCAGCTCATTCATCTATTTCGCATATATACCTTTATATATATATAGTTCTCTGAAATATGCAAAAAATAACTTTCTTGATAATTTTGATACTCTATTATTTGTTAATAAAGCTTGAATATTAAACTAGGTCATATTGTTGTTGTTTATGGAAACTGGACTCATTAAATGGTTTATTTTACTCTGTGTCTCTGGCTGGCTCGTGGGCCCTTTCTTAGATATAGCTGGTCAGCAAACAAAGGCTTTCCTTTTCTATAGTTGAACCTCTGGTAGGGATTTGGCACTATAAGACTAGTCCTGGAAAGCCTGGGTCAAAAGAGGAAGTCTGTCATCCCTGGAGGCACTCCTTTACGCCAGACAACTATCACAAGACATCTGTTTATAAAGAAGTCTCATTTCTTTCACTAGAAATTGTGCATAGTTTTTTTGCTTGTTTGTTTGTTTTTTTAAGAGCAAATTCTTCTCCCCAGGGAATTCGGATTAAGTGACTACTATAGAGAGAATTCACTTAGCTCACAGAGTGACAAGTTGCATTTTAGAAATCTTTTCCTGCATGTGCTTGTGTTAAACCCTTTTCTTGTAGTTGCCAATTGACCATTTTATGATGAGGAGACTGATATAATTTCATTTGTACTTTCTAAGATAAGAAATAAATTCTAACTCTGTAAAAACACAACACCTGGTGAAAAGAACATTGAAACTTGAGATTACTATCTAAAATGTAGCTCATCAGTCCTGCCTTTAAAAAACAAAACCAAAAAAAATCCTAAAGGAACCTCTTTGTCTTTTGTGATAGTAATTTCTCATAATGCTGTACATGCCTGACGCAGAAAGCTGTTTGTTGTAGGATTATGGGGGGGGGGGGCGGTGAGGAGGAGGGAACTTTGAATTTGTAGTCAGAAAACCCGGATTCAAGTCCTGGATTTTTTTCTTTATAGCTACATAACAATTCAGAAATCACTTAACCAATCTGACACTTATCTATAAAAAATGAGATTAATGATACTACCCATAGAATCAGTTGAAATGACGTATTTTAAAAGTACTTTTAAAATGTAGAGTGCTTCATAAATGCAAATCATTCATTTTTATATTTTGGGCATTACTATACTTATAATATTATTCTTGATATTAAATATTCAATAATGAAATCACATCCTATTTCTGCCCTTCAAAAACTTACTATCTATTGTCTAAAAATCAATATATTAGAAAATTAAATGATAATTGTAAATAAGAAGTCTACATTAAAGTTTTCGTGGAATGTGAGAGGGAGTCTAAGGAAAGATTTGTGGGGGATGTAGGATTTAAATTGGTTGTTAAATGAAGCAAAAGAGTTTTAATGGGCAGAAATTTGGGAAAGTGTGATGATATTGTGAGAAACCCTGAGATGAAAGAGGAAAGCATAAGGATAAGGTAAATAACGATTAGTCCAGCTTTTTAATTTTTTTTAATAGCATGTGAAGGGAAATTATTTGAAATAAGATTATGAAGGTAACTTAGTCAGGGACATTAAATACCAGAGAAACAATTTTTGTTTATTTGTTTGATTTAATTTTATTTATTAGGTAATGGAGAGCCATTGTGGATTAGAACTACAAAACGAAATAATCAAATTTCTGAGTTTTAAAGAAACACAAAGGTCATAGTATCCTGCCCATTTAAACAAGAACGCCTTCCAATATGTGACAGATAAATGATCATCTAGCCTCCACAAAGACCTGCAGTAGTTAAAAACAAAGAACAACTGTAGTTTCTGAATATGTTCACTTGGTTTTGGACCATTAAGTATTAAGAGATTTTTTTTTCATTTTTTCCTTGTTTTCAAATCTGAAATCTGCCCCTGCCCCTTCACTATTTGAACCTATTTGAATTCTATGGGACCAAATAAAGCAAGTCAAAATTTCTATTCCACAATGGCTGTTAGCATTATAAGTAAAGACACCTCCACTAAGATAGGGCAAACATGTGAATTACTGTGTAACTATTGGTTTGGGAATTTATGTATTTGGAATTGAATCTAGTGCTGCTACTTTCTCTCTAGATATGTTGAGGCAACGCCTTTGACTTCCCTGGTTCTCAGATTTCATCCATGTAATTTGAAAGTTGACTCAGGTGGTCTCTCAGTTCCACTGTAGTACCATGAACAAAGCAGGGAGGAGAAAGGGAAGGACAAAAGTACTAATTAAGGGATTACTATGTACCAGGTCGTTATGCTAATTAGGGTAGGACTTTTTTGTTTTCTCTTTTAGAATACTGACCTAATCAAGCATGTGTGGGACAATAATTCCCCCAAAGTGAAATAACAATCAAAGTTCTCTCAAGGTAAAGACAGAGGCTTTATTTGCAAGTCTTGCAGGAGAACTGGGCATCACCTACTCCAGGGTGGAATAGGGTAGGGAGGGCTGTTATAGAGAGCAGACAGGCAGTTTTTATACCCCTTGGAGACAATTCTAAGAAATGTCCCTAAAAAAATCCCCTTACAAAACAATTCTAAGAAGCCCCAAAAACCAGACCTCTGTCCCCATCAGTGGGGATAATTGGCCTCACATTCTTGAAGCAAGGAAAGATTCTTGATCTAAAACCTTAACCCTAAACTAAAAGACAGCAGTTACAGGCATGATGCAGGTTGTGGGTATATGTGGTATATGTGCAAGTTTAAGCGGGGAGGCAGAGGGTTAACTTTAAACTTTATGATATAGCTCAGGCTTTATGGAGACTAAAATATTAAGTATCCTTTTATTTAAATGAGAGACTTTCAGAATTCCACTCAAGTACCTATGATGAGTCTTGCCATTCAAATGTAATAGTAAGCAAAGTGGACTTTCCGTTGTCTTTGTTTCTTTGACTGCATCGAGAGTTTTTAACCTACTTAAGAAACAAGAAAGCCCCAGGCCCCAGGCCCCACACATTTTGCTAAGTAGGCTCTGAGCTCTTGGGGGCCCTGAACAGGGTATAAGAGCTCTGAGGTTAGCAATTTGTTTTGGGGCTCTCACTCACTGGAAGAGTGTGTTGTGATTTGACCAGAGGAAACTCTGGGTAGCCTCTAGAGCCCATGCGACTCCCCCCTTCCACTCGCTTTGAAAACCCAGATGTTGGTGCCTCTCTCTAATAACTACATAATTCTTTGGTCAGACAGCTAGAGGCCTGTTGATAACTGTGTGTATTTGCTCTGTTAATATTGTTTATGTTTGTAATTTCTATTTGTATTCTCTCTGAAGTTCGGGGTGCCGGCTTTTTCTCCTCAACTAAGTTAATGATAAATGTGTGTTTGATTAAAATGAGATTGTTAACCGCTTAAAGTTGCTTTCACAGATCAAAGAACTTGTGTGAGCAGCCCTTCGGTGTGCTGTTATTATTGGTGTTACACAGCAGCCGCTACCGACATTGTTGTTATACAAGTTGATGGTAAACAATAGGCCTCAACCTCCTCAGTGAAACAAGGGCATGTGAAAAGCATGTGAAAGCTAGGAAGCATGTAAAAAATTCCCCCCAGTGGAATGGGCAAATGAGAACAATTTGTTCCAATGTCCATGAAGGTGGCTGAAACAGGTGTGTTTATCTTACGTGGAACACTTAGAGTTTATTCAGACATAGAAGATTCCAAGGTCATTCACCATATCCCAGGCCATCACTAGTAATCTTGACTTTTGTCTTAACGCTGGACTTTGATGACTCTGTAACCACTTAATGGTTACTTTTTGGACCCTCCTGGCTCAAAATGATTGTAAAGAGTCATTGTTTCTCTTTTGGCCAGCTACTCTGAGGCTCCTTCCCTCCCAACTTATTTTTTTTTTATTTAAAGGGTCCATCGTTTGTCTCACATTAACCAGGCCTATTCACTGAATGGGCATTCCCTCACTCAAAATGAAAACTCGGAAAGACATTAGATTAAAAAGGCCAAGGATTCCCACTGCATCCTAGGCCATCTCTGGTTTTCTTGATCTATATCTGGCCACTGGATCCATATGGCAATGGAGGAGAAAGTGAGGCTGGTGACTTTGCACAGCCCTCCCTCAGTCAAATCCAATTCATTTGCAACTCGTGATCCTCTTCCTGATGTCATGGTCCTCTTAGAGGACAAAAGACAAACCACAACATTATAAGTATCTCTTCAACCTGGCTGAAGTTGGATATCATTCCAACTATAGCAACGTGTCAAATTCAATGAAGCACTGGTTATGCATTGACCCATTCACATCAGGTACATTAAAAGGCACTCAGGCAAATAGACAATCATTTGATTGAAAAGGTAGGTGGAATCTTAAAGTTACAGAGTAGCTTTCTTTAGCATCTATGAAGCCAAGTTCTATTATTACTTGAACTATGAGGCAGATATACTCCTCATAATTGCCCTGCAGGGTGATGTAACAACAAAACAAAAAATCCCCTCAGAAGACATAGAAACAGATAAAGAGCCATGTGGCAAAAGCCCATTAATCACCTTTAGCAATAATGGATTTATTATAAGATGGATAATTTGAAGCTATTCTCTAATATGGCACAAAATTGGAGTTAACCTGAGATTTTAATTCTGCTTATTGTATCAAGTTATTTAGGCTACTATCAGTTCCTCTGGATAGTAAAGATGAATATATGCCTTCATGTTTATATGTGTACCTGGGTATATCCAAATCTTCATACAAAGAAAATAGCTTGAAGAATGTTGTCAATGACAAGTGGAGAAGAGTAGGCAATACCTTGAACGATACAATACGCTTGCCATCATATCTTACTACTGAGATATCTCATTACCAGCATCATTTAAGGAGTTAGTGTTTGGGACATTTTGAAGTACTTCTAAAATGGATACATTTCATTAGAAATTATAATTACCTAAACATTGGAGTTGTGTTTCTTTCCAAAGTTTAAGCATCTATCTTCTAACTGGTGAAACTAATAATCTTTGTAACAAGCATGAAGCTTTTATATTGCCTGTGCCTACATATGCATGCAGTTTCACGCATGTAGTATCAAAGTTCTGACACTAAGATGAGATATTATGGTATAGGAGAAAAAGATGAAGGTTTGGAGCCAGAGGACCAGATTCAATTTGGGCTCTATTGTGGACTTTGAAAGTTAACTTTCTCTCTCTCCAGAACCCTTAAAACTCAATAAAAATAAAATAAAATTAGCATGTAATGCTTAAGTGACCTCTAAGGTCTCTGCCAGTTCAAAATACTTAATTATGCGGACACAAAATCAAAATATTGCCATATTCATGCCATCAATCAATACGTCAAGTTGATTAGTACTCAAAGAAATCAATCCCATATGTGTATGGACACATACAATCAAATTTGTCTTCATCTATTGTACTAATAAATTAATTCTACCTGTCTTGAACTTCCTCATTCTAGGTAACAAAGGCAAAATGCTCTGTCAGTCATAGTTAGGAAGCATCAAATAATGTCATACTTTAATATGACACAATGGCGTAAATGCCAAGCCAAAATGTAACCTTGAGATAAAAGAAATTAAATGATGTATTTTTCTGGAAGGCTTCAGGATGGTCACTCATTACACTCTACTTCCTAGTGAAATAGCCTAGTTAGAGTAATTACATATTCTAAACTAATTTCTCAATGAGTCATAGTATCTTACAAAAGAGGGAGGAAAATAAATAAAGGTATAATAGATCAAAAGTTGTATTGTATGTGTAAGAAACCATCCAAAGCAATCAAATTTATAAAGAAATTGATTTTTTAAAGTAAAATTCCTATAGGTAATAATTTATCAGCCAACTTCTAATACTGTCCTCATCCTTCATTCTACAAAGTGATTTTAGTAAGTTTTATTTAAGACACAAAGATGGGGAGCGCTCAGAGAGACACCTCGGGGCTTCAGGTGTGGGCCACTGGAGGGGGGCTGGTGCTCCCAAGAAACCCAGCACTGGCCTTCACAGGCATGCAGGCTGAAGCTCTGTCCAAGGCACCTCTCTTGTGGGGGACCTTGTAACATCCAACTTCTGATGCAGGGTGTAAAGAAGAGGGTGACGAGGATGGTCTGCAGCAGCGGGCGAGAAGGGCAAGGAAAGACTGGACTGGACCAGGTTGGGGAGGAGGTCTCTGCGTCCTAGAAGCCCGCAATGGGTAGCGGCCAGCCTGCAGGCACTAGCGCAAAGGTAGCTAGAAGCAGTGGCTGGCTGCTAGGCTGGCTCTCCTTCCTGGCCTGGGGACCCTGCCAACAGGTGTGGGTTCTTCTGCATGTCCAAACAAGATCCCTGTGCACTTGTGGCTGGCCCACTTGCTAAGCGCAGAATTGTCTCCTGTTGTGGGAACTTAAACCCCAAATGGAGTACGGTCATCGCCTACTCTTTTTTTTTCTGTACCTTCTTCCCAAATTTAAGAGGGCTCTTCCCATACTTATCCAGGCAAATGTGCACTACCAAAAGGTCTTCTGATAACAGAATTTAAATGCCTTAAATAATGCCTTAAACAGATGGTACCTTAAATTTCACTTTCAGTACAAGAGGATCTGGTTAATCCTGTCATTATGTTGAGGGTTGAGGGAGATGAGGTCCAGGAACCCCAAGACTGGAGTTCCCAGATGGGGTCGGGGCCATAGGAAATGAATTCATGATCTCAAGCATTCTTTAAGTCAAGGTGGCAAGGATTTATTACATTTTACAGTGGGCAAGAGTTCTTAGGGAACCTGCAACCTTATACGGCTACAAGAAAGTTTTTATAAAAGATTTGGGGGTAATACCTGTCAATTAGGTGTTTTGGGGTGGGATTAGGGAGTGGTTAAGGGGCGGTCAGTTCTTAAAGGAACATGCACTTTCTGTATCTACTGCGCAGGTATCTTACCCAGAGTTCACTGGGAAATAGCCAGGGGTGGGGTGGTCTTGGGGGTTGTGACCTGGAGGTGTGGTTTTGACTGTGAAACATCACTAAGTCAACCAACAGTCAGAGCTGACTAGAAATATCCAGGCTGCTTCTATCAAATGTCTTGTTAGACAAGATGAATGTAAGGGAGTATACATTTGACTATGTCTAGGATACATATCGGTAAGGTAAGTAAGCAGTAAATGTTGTTATGTACCAATGCATAGCCAATTAGCAATACACAGGGAATCAGACCAATAAATTCTATAAGTGCAGCTGGCCACAGTATCAGGAGGAGAGATAAGTGTTTTGCTAAGGCATGCTGCCCTTGAACTGGAGAGAAACTGTTAGGGCCAATGTTTTGAAGCTAGGGAGAGATGTGATTTTGGAAATGGATGTGATTTTGGAACTGGGGTCCAGGCACAGGCACCCAAGCAAAGGCTAAGGAGAAATGTTAGAATTAGGGTCCAAGCACAAGTATCCAAGTGCACCATCAATTACTATTGCAGTTGTTGAAGTTTGCTGGTGAATACATTTACAATGGAGGTTTTATTCCATCTTGAATAGTATATTATGGCAGAAAAATTATATGGTGAAAAGAAATAATATATTTTCTGTTGTTCACATGACCTTATTGGAGATCTGTATCAACCATCTATGTGAAAGAGCATAGGAGATTTTATACAATGATTTCTAGAAACTTGATAGTAGTAGATCAACAAGTACTTGTTAGTCAAAATGCATCCAAGAATGAAACCAGGTGTCAGCTTGAAATCAGAAGTGGTCAAAATGAGGCAGTGTAAGAATTGCAGAAAGAGAAACCATAAACCGCTTGAATTCTAGATCAAATACCACATGTAGAAAGAGAACACATAGTGAAACAAGAAAATTCAGATGTGTTGCTTGGTACATTCGATGAAAGTTGTGCCCTATTTGTCATAAGGAAGATATGCTGTGAATAAAGACATAGCAGTGTCTCAAAAGAAATCCCTTCAAATCTTCATATTGAAACTGGTGTGCTAAGTAAAATTCAGATGATTCAGTTTCAGACCAGTTTAGTGCTGTTTGAAGTAGAGTCTTGATTCAGAAGATTATAGTAACAATGAAGGACAAGAACTCACAGATGAAGATGATGAGATATACCAGGTCAACTTTATGTGAGGCAAAGGCAAGGGCCATTAAAATGTCAATTGAGTATTCAAAATGGGCTTTCTGAGATAAAATGAACCTTTTACGATGCCACAAATGCTGGTCTCTGTGAGAAAATTGGCTTCCTGAAGGGAAGGATGAAGTGTCAGATAAAGGCTAACTAGAAAGTCCAACACAAAGGGAGAAAGAGGGCCTTGAAGTTCTAGATTGTAAGAAAAAGAAGATGAATCACTTTCAAGATTCATGTGTTAGGGAAAGCGATGAAAAAATATCACGAACATCACAATCCCAAGAAAGTGAGGACATCTAAACCATCGACATCTAAAAATATCATCTGGGAAGATATCAGAGAATTTGAGAGAGGAACTCAAGACAAAGAAAGATACATGGAATCTATTCTTCTCCTTGCATTGAAGAAATCTATGACATCTGTTAGAACTGACTTTAAAATGGTCACATTGCCTGTGGAAGGACAGGAGGTCTTATGATATGTTGTACATGTATAAAGAACATGAAAAAGAGAAATAAGACTTGTCCAGTGGGCAGCCAATTCAAAAGATTGTGGTAACTTATGTTCTCTAGATGTGATTTACTAAAAGTGGAACCATATTTATGAAATGCTTAAGAATGTTCACATATGGCTTATGAAATTTATTTAAAATTTAATTTTTGTACATTTTTTCCAAGAAAATGAATATTTCAATACATTTAGTGACCTCTAGCACAATTTTCTTATTTGGAATTAAGTTTTTTATTCTCTTCCTTTAGGAAGCAACTTCTTCTGGTTACTATTTTTTCCACTTTGTATAATTTTTATTAGCCTTATTTGTATTATTTATACTATTATTTGTAGTCAAGAAGACATAGGTTCAGATACTAGGGTAGGCATTTAAAACTTATTTGATTCATGATAAATTATTCAACCTTACTATGGCTTTGTCATTTCCTAAGACTTTTCTGCTAAGAAAAATAAGTTGGGAGTAAGTCATAGACACTTGTATAGAGTGTATTGAAACTATAGATCATTACCATTTGCATCCATTAAAAATTACTAGTTATTTTTGAAGTCTGACTATTTCTATTTGCTAAATAGCTTCTGCCTTCTCCAGTTAAGTCATATTTTTTAAACAATTTTTTTTGTAAATAGTAAATGTAATAAATATTCTGTAAGTTTTAAAAAAACATAAATATGCTATACCCAGTATCATACAATCTATATTCTTATGTTCAATTCCATTTCTTCCCTCTCCACTCCCATTTGTCTTCCCAAATACCTGCTGTTGTTCACTTTGTAAAGATATAGTGAAGAATGAATATGAATATGAATACATATGAATATGAATTGTTACCATTGATTATTACCATTAGGAAATCAGAACCCACACCCGTATCAACAGCATCAACAGACACTGGACTTGGAGTCCAAGCTGTTTCACTTGCTAGCTCTGTGGCAATGGACAAGATATGTAACATCCCTTTATCCAATAAGCATTGATCTATTGTCTGCTAGGTGTTAAGGTCTTGTGGAAGATACCATATTTAGATAATATATAGTCCTTACCCTAATGTACTCTATGACTTACTATGGAATTCACAGAAAACAACATTTCATTATAATAAACATTATTATACAATAAGAGGCAGCAGGGAGTAGTTGATAGAAAGTTGGTCTTGAAGCTAGGAAGAAGTAGGTTCAAGTCCTGCTTCTGACACTTATTGTGTGACCTTGGAAAATACCTATTTCAATGATATGATGAATGCATTAATATATTAAAGTTTAATTTCCATACATTATTGAATGTTTGTTATGTAAGTAAAATTATTTGGATTTTGCAAATGAGAAAACAAGGTCAGAAAAAAAATTATACACAAAATACTCAGGTGAATGGCAGATGATGGAGCAACACATGGTGCCCTTGCAATACAGCTCCATCTCTAAGACATTTAAAGTATGATTTGTAACAAAGTTGATTGCATATGTTCTTACCTTATAGCTCCTTTAGAGGAGGGACATTTTTCCCCTTCATTTATATGCCCAGAGCTTAGCATAGTTCCTGACACAAAGTAATTACTTAAAATATGCTCATTAAACTGACTGATTTAAAACACCTCACCCACATCCATAAATGTTTACAGTTTAGCAAAAAAAGACTTCTTAGAGTTATGTCTTTCTTCTATAGGTTTTATGCCAATGTCAGTAAGTGGAAAACAAAATTTCAGTGCCAAGTTATTGCCAGGAAATTAAAAGGAAAAAAAAACAAAACAAAACAGATCACTTTTAAATGGCTCACTTTTAAGAAAACCACATGTGGATATTTTTCATATAAAAATTCTCTTTTGGAAATTAATTCCAAGCTATATTTTTGTTTCATTAGGTTCTGTGTACTTTTATTAATAATAATAGCTAACATATATAATGCTTCCTGGTTGCAAAACTATTTAAAAACTTATAGCATTTGATTCTGCGAATAAGACTGAATTCGATTCTGTAAGTATTTTCATCCACACTTTCAGATTAGGAAACAGAGGTTCAGAAAGTTTCAATGATTTTTCTGGAACCTAGGAAGTAGTAATTTGCAGAGCTGTGACTTGAACATAGATCGTAAGCAACTCCAATAAAAATATTTTTGTTTCTCTACCATAACATGCTTACATTTAACTAAATAAGGAGCAGAGGTGTGAGGAATATAGCTCTACAATTAGAGAGCCAATTGGTAAATTTTCACATTGAGCATTTATTCCTCAGAAATCAGAAAACACATCAAATCAGGGCTTAATTCATTATACTTTTGAGTGTTTAGACAAAAAAAGGGATGGATAAAATATTAAAATTGCAGATTAAACAGAGATGATTGTTAAATATTTACCAGCACACAACTAGAAAGGAGATATAGTTTGGGTCTAAATCAACAAAACATTTTTTTATTTTAAAGTATACCAAAATATTATTGGTAATAGTTTGATGGAAATTAAGATCTTTAGCTTGGAAAAGATAGAGAAAGTATGATGATTCTTCAGAAAAGGAACAGGAATTAGATGTGTTATTCTTGGCTGAAAAGGGTATCATCAGAAGCAGTGGATGGAAGAGATAGAGAGGCAGATTTCTTCTTTGTTTACTGGGGATCAAAATCCTAGTAATTAGAATTTTTAAAAGTGAGATGGGCTGCCTCAGGAAGTAGGAAGTTAGTTCATTATGACTGAAAGTTGTTAGTTGGAGCCTGGACAACAACCTAGCAATATTGATGAGATTCCTGTTCAGGTTTGTGCTGATCCAGATGACACTCTAGAATCCTTACTATTCCAAGACTGTGTAGTTCCACAAGATGGTAGAAATTGGAGTCTCATTACTCTTGGTTTCAGCTAGGTGCCATAGTAGATATAATCTCCTGCCTGTGAAGTCAGGAAGAACGAAGTTTAAATCTTTTCTTAAATGCTTCTGTTTGACCCTGGGCAAGTCACTTGGTCTTAGTTTCCTTATCTATATAACTACGATAAAAATAATACCTATCTCACAGGTTGTTGTGAAAAACAAATGAGGTAGCATATGTAAAGTGCTTTACAAAGCTTAAATTGCTATGTAAAATTTAAGCTATGTTATTATTGTATCCTTAAAGCTGATTTTCCCAGTGCCTGATTTTTAATAAAAATTTACTTATCTGAAAGCTTTTTGAGTATATACTCTATATTACATGCTATATTATTCTATAGACTGATCTACCAATTGAGATGAAAAGGTTTCTTATTTCCCAGGAGTTCATTTTATAGGGAGGGAAGCAATATATTTATTACTAATTTATTGTTATTGCTAATTACTATTTATTGCCATGCTCATAAACCATGTAAACTGATCAATTTTGGAGATTTTTTTTTCAAAATAACTCTCTCATCCTAGCAAAATCTCTTGTGTATAGTTCAGTCTTTAGCCCAAAACAAATAAGTGTAAATATAATTCTTATAATGAAATTGGGCTGAAATTCTTAGAGCTTTTGGTGGTCCCAAGTTCTTGCCAGAAAATAAAGCTTGTTTATGACAACACTGAAAGTATCCAGAGTTCACATACACTGAAAAGAATTTCGAAGTTTTCTCACAAAGAAACAGAACTCAGCACAAACTGAAATCCTATCCAAAGTAGCCCAAAGTCTGTACATGAAATGTGCAGATGATGTAGTTTTGACCCATTTTTCGATAAATCTTTCCCAATCCTCATTTGTTTTCTTATATTTTTCTGTATTTTCATCTTATGCCTATCATCCTTGTTCTTTTTCTTTTTTTTTTTTACCTTTTTCTGCCTCTCTCAGCCTTTTTTTGTCATTTCTCCTAATCCTTTTATTTATTACAATCTAAAGATTTTCTGAGGTATTTTTTCATAGGATTATATATGTAGAATTATAAGGGACATTAATGACAATCTATTACAATCTCCTTATTTTACATATATGGAAACTGAGGCCCAGTGGATTAAGGCTGTGACCTGAAGTCACCTAGGGAGTGTCAAAGGCAGGATGTGGACCTGTTACATAACTCCATATCCAATGTTTTTCCTACTTTACTGCCCTGCTTCACTATTTAGGTTTCTTGTAAAGTGATCTTTTGTTATTCTTTCTTGTTATGAGTGAAAATGAAATCACACAATGATTTTCTTAGTGGAATGAAGTGAAAATATTATTATTTTCATGAGTGTCTTCTGTTTTCCCATCCCATATCCATTTCAGATTCCATTTTATATTTTTTCTCTTTCCAAATTTCCTGAAAAACACTAGTTCCAAGTATATAGTATCATCCATCATGATCTCTAGGATCATGAACAGAAGAAATCTCATTATATATCATATTAAAATATGCCCAGGGCCATATGCCCCCACATATGTGCATCTAAAGAGTACAGCCACAAATAGTTTTGTGTTGTTTTGTTTTTCCTCTGGACAAAAGCACATGGACTTATGTAGAGATTAACTCTTATCTCCCATGTTGGAAATTGAACTAGTTTCTTAGACTGCAGTCTCTTCCTTAAAGGATTTTCCCATTGTATATGAAACATTTGAATGTCTCTGCTATAACAGTATAGAACTCAAACTGTCTGTCACTTCTCCTGACTTCCTTTCTTGCATCTCTACTTCTAATTAGGTATCTTGAAATATATGGCCCCTGGATATCTTTACATCAGTGTCAAAAACTAAACACATTAACTTGACCTCCCAAAACTGTACCCTCTGCCAAACTTCCCCAGTATTGTCCAGGGTATCACCATCCTTCTAGCTTGCACCCTAGGTGTCATCATTGACTCTTCATTCAGTCTCACCTCCATGTCTCATCAAACAACTCTTATACACGGTCCTTTCTCTCCTCTGACACTGCCATCGCCCTGATGCAGATACTCATCAGCTCATGCCTGGATGATTGAAATAAACTTCTGTTCAGTCTTCCTGCCTCAATCTCTCCTCACTGAACTCCATCCTCCACTTAACTCTCAAAATGATCTTGCTAAACCATAGGTCTGAGTATATCATACGCCTCTCGCCCCCTTCCGAAATCATTCAGTTATGTCCTGTAGCTTCTTATTACCTCTAGGATCAGATATAAAACCATCTGTTTGGATTTTTTTATTTTTAATTAATTTATTTTTAGTTTTCAACACTCATTTTCACAAGATTTTGAGTTCCAAATTTTCTTACCACCTCTCCCTTACTACTCACCCCAAGATGGCATGCATTCTGATTAGCCCTTTGCTCAGTCTGTCCTCCCTTCGATGGCACCACTCAACACCCCCATGTGCTCTGATCCCTTTCCACCCTACTTTCTTGTAGGACAAGATAGATTTCTATACCCCATTGCCTGTATATCTTATTTTCCAGTGGCACGTAAAAACAATTTTTAACATTTGTTTTTAAAACTATGAGTTCCAAATTCTCTCCCTTCTTCCCTCCCCATCCGCCCTCATTGAAAAGGCAAGCAATTCAATATCGGTTATACCTATGTAGTTATACAAAACATTTCCATAATAGTCATGTTGTGAAAGACTATATTTTCCTCTATCCTATATTGCCCCCTCATTTATTCAATTTTCTCCTTTGACCCCATTCCTTTTGAACAGTATTTGCTTTTGACTACCCGCTGCTCCAATCTGCCTTCCCTTCTATAATCTCCCTTCTTATCTCCTTCCCCCTACTTTCCTGTAGGGTGAGATACCCAATTGAGTGGGTATGTTGTTCCCTCCTTAAGCCAAATCTGATGAGAGTAAGGTTCACTCATTCCTTTTTACCTTCCTCCTCTTCCCCTCTAGTGTAACAGCTTTTTCTTGCCTCTTTTATGTGAGATAATTCTATCTCTCCCTTTGTCTTTCTTCCAATACATTTATCTCTCATCCCTTAATTTTGTTTTTTTTAGATACCATCCTTTCATATTCAACTCGCCCTGTGCCCTCTGGCTATATATTCATGCATACACACATATTCACATACATACACACAAATATACATATATACACACATATATACGTGTATATATATATATGTGTGTGTGTATATACATATATATGTATATACGTATATATACATTCCCTCTAATTAACCTAATATTGAGAAAGGTCTCATGAGTTACAAATATCACTTTTCCATGTAGAATGTAAACAGTTCAAGTTGAGCAATTCCCTTATAATTTCTCTTTCCTGTTAACCTTTTCATGCTTCTCTTTATTCTTGATTCTTGATTGTATTTTAAAGTCAAATTTTCTACTCAGCTCTGGTCATTTCATCAAGAATACTTGAAAGTACTCTATTTCATTGAGTGAGAATTTTGTTTTCCTCTGAAGTATTATACTCAGTTTTACTAGGTAGATGATTCTTGATTTTAATCCTACCTCCTTTAACCTCTGGAATACCATATTCTAAACCCTTTGATCTCTTTTTTTTGTTTTTGTTTTTTTTTGTTTGTTTTTTGGAGAGTGAATTTTCTTTTTTTTTTGTCTTTTTTTATCCTTCTATCCATATTTTTTATTTTAATTTATTTTTGACATGTTTGGTTTTCAGCATTGATTTTCACAGGCGTTTCAATTACAAATTTTCTCCCCATTTCCTCCCCGCCCCACTTCAAGATGGTGTACACTCTGGTTGCCCTGTTCCCCAGTCTGCCCTCCCCTCCATCGCCCCATTCCCCTCCCATCCCCCTTTCCCTTCCATTCTTGTAGGGCAAGATAAATCTCTATGCCCCATTGCCTGTGCATCTTATTTTCTAGTTGCATGAAAAAAAAAACTTTTTTACTTTTGAACATCTATTTTTTTAAAACCTTGAGTTCCAACTTCTCTCCCCTCTTCCCTTCCCATTCACCCTCCCTAAGAAGTCAAGCAACTCAACATGGGTCACATGTGTAACATTATGTATAACCCTTCCACAATACTCATGTTGCGAAACACTAACAATATTTTGCTTCGTCCTAACCTATCCCCCTTTATTGAATTTTCTCCCTTGACCTTGTCTCTTTTTGAAAGTGTTTGTTTTTGATTATATTCATCCCCATCTGCCCTCCCTTCCATCAGCCCCCCTTTTTTTTATCTTCTTCCTCCTTCTTTCCTGGGTGATAAGATACACAACTGAGTATGTATGGCATTCCCTCTTCAGGTCACATCT
>CM053624.1:206076793-206095907 GCA_028646595.1 Phalanger gymnotis
CTGCCCCAGGGGCAGTGGCCGAACCACAAACTCACTCACGCAGCTTTTCCCACTAACCTTCTCTGATGTCTCTGCTCTTTGTGGGTTGAGAGGTCTGGTGGGTGCCACAGCTCAGTAATTCAGGATGCCAGGGCACTCTCCGCTCATCTCCTGGTCTGGTAGGTCCGCGTCTGGTCTGTTCGCGCCACGCGCTGGGCTCAGCTCTGCTCCCCTCAACTGGGGGCTGGGAGCTCCGTGTGGGACAGAACTTACCCAGAGACCATCCAGGCTGTCCTGGGCTGGAGCCCTGCTTCCCTCTGCCACTTCGTGGGTTCTGCAGCTCTAGAATTGGTTCAGAGCCATTTTTTATAGGTTTTTGGAGAGACTTGGTGGGGAGCTCACACCAGTCACTGCCATCTCGGCTCCGACCCCGAAGGAATCATTTTCTTCAGTGAGCTGTTGGACCTCCTCCATTTGCCCAATTCTCCTTTTTAAAGCACTTTTCTTCTCAATGATTTTTTTGACCTCTTTTGCCATTTGGGATAATCTAATTTTTAGGGTATTATTTTGTTCTGTATTTTTTGGGTCTCCTTTAGCAAGCTGTTGACTCATTTTTCATGATTTCCTTGCATCCCTTTCATTTCTTTTCCCAGTTCTGATAATCATTTGTTACACTACAATAGTATTCCATCATAGTCACATACCACAACTCATTCAGTCGTTGCCCATTTGATGGGCATCCACTCAATTTCTAATTCTTTACCCCCAGAAAAGAGCTGCTATAAATATTTTTGTCATTATAGGTCCTTTTCCTTTTTTGAGATTTAGAACTAGTAGTGGTATTGCTATGTCAAAGGGTATGCATAGATTTGAGACCTTTGGGCATAGTTATTAATTGCTCTTTGGAGTCATTTAATCAGTTCAAAACTCCACCAACAGTGCATTCATGCCTCATTGTTTCCACATCCCCTCCAACTTTTGTTATTTATCTTTTCTGTCTTATTAGGTAATCTAATAAATATGAGGCACTACCACAGATTTTTTTAATATTCATTTCTCCAATCAGTATTGAGTTAGACTATATTTTCATATGGCTATAGATAGCTTTGATCACTTTATCTGAAAATGGATCATATCTTTCCATCATTTATCAATTGGGGAATGGTGCTTATGTTTATAAATTTAAGTCAGTTCTCTGTATATTATGAGAAGTGAGGCCTTTAGCAGAGAAAATTGCTTCAGTTTTTTTTCAGTTACTATTGCTATTTCCTTCCATCCTATCCCTGCCATTTATTCTGTTCTCTCCTTTCACCTTGTTCCTCCTCAAAAATGTTTTCCTTCTGACTACCCCCTCCCCCAATCTGCCTTCCATTTTATCACCTTCCGCCTCTCTTTTCTGCTTCCGCTCCTACTTTCCTGTAGGGTAAGATAGATTTCTATATCCAATTCCATGTATATATTATTTTCTCTTTGAGCCAATTTTGATGAGAGCAAGGTTTACTCATGCCCCCTCCCCACTTCCCCCTTTTCCCCTCCACATTAAAAGCTTTTTCTTGCCTCTTTTATGTAAGACAGTTTACCCCATTCTATCTCTCCCTTTCTCTTTCTCCCAGTACATTCCTTTCTTGAGCTTTAATTTTATTTTTAGATATCATCTCTTCATATTGAACTCACACCTGTGCCCTTTGTCTACATATACTCCTTCTAGCTTCCTTAATAATGAAAGGTCGTGGGGGGGACGGAGTCAAGATCGTGACTGGAAAGCAGTGACTTTTTTAAGCTCTCCCCCAAATCCCCCCAAACACCTATAAAAATTGCTCTGAACAAATTCTAGAGCTGTGGAACCCACAAAATACCAGAGGGAAACGGGTCTGCAGCCCAGGAGAGCCTGGATGATCACCAGGAAGGGTCTATCACATGGTGCTAGGAGTGGAGCACTGTGGATCATGCCAGGACAGACCAGACCCGGAGTCAGTCAGGCAAAACAGTCCTTAGGGATAGGAATCATTGAGCTGTGGCAGTTACCAGACATCTCAATCCACAAACACTAAAGAGCAAGTTAGTAGGAAACTGCGGAATTGAGTTCAGAGCAGTCTGATCACTAGCCCTGGGGGTGGCCCAGGTGGTACAGTGGTGGCCATGGAAGCAGCAGGAAACTCCTGAGGCTGCTTCCAGAGGTCCAGCACCAGCTGCTTCCCAAGTCTCTGGCTCAAACAGTGGGAGGAATCTAGCAGTGGATCAGAGTGGGAGTGCAAGGAGTGCTTTGTGGACACAAAGGCAGGTTCTCTTGCTGTGTCCTGCTTGGATCAGCATTGCGGTCCTGAGTGGCAGTTCTTGGGGGAGGAGGAGTGCTGCTGTGACAGAGCCTGGGCTGATGGTGGAGAAGATGTAGCTCTGGAAACAGCAGTTCTTGGACCCTAAAGTTTGGGAAAAAGTATCCTCTACTCTAAAAGCAGTTGTACCCTGACAAAAAGGTCAAGGGTCAAGTAGTTGGGTGGGAAGATGAACAGGTAGGAAAAACAAACTCAGATTCAAACTCAAACTCTACATTCCTTTTCTGGTTAAAAAGAAGATCAAAACATACAGCCAGAAGAAGTCAACAAAGTCAGAGCCTACATCAAAAGTCTCCAAGAAAAACACAAATTGGTCTCAGGTCATGGAAGACCTCTAAAAGGATTTGGAAAAGCCAGTAAGAGAAGTAGAGGGAAAATTGGGAAGGGAAATGAGAGTGATGCAGGAAAACAATAAAAAACAAGTCAACAGCTTGCTACAGGAGACCCAAAAGTCCTGAAGAAAAAAACACCTTAGAAAATAGACTAACCCAAATGGCAAAAGAGCTCCAAAAATTCAATGAGGAGAAGAATGCCTGGAAAAACAGAATTAGCCAAATGGAAAAGGATGTCCAAAAGACCACTGAAGAAAATATCACCTTAAAAATTAGATTGGAGCAAATGAAAGCTAGTGACTTTATGAGAAATCAAGATATTACAAAACAGAACCAAAGGAATGGAAAAACGGAAGACAATGTGAAATATCTCATTGGAAAAACCACTGACCTGGAGAATAGATCTGGGAGAGATAATTTAAAAATTATTGGACTACCTGAAAGCCATGATTGAAAAAAAGAGCCTAGACATCATCTTTCAAGAAATTACCAAGGAAATCTGCCCTGATATTCTAGAACCAGAGGGTAAAATAGAAATTGAAAGAATCCACCAATCACCTCTTGAAAAAGATCCCAAAAAGAAAATTCCTAGGAATATTGTCACCAAATTCTAAAGTTCACAGATCAAAGAGAAAATACTGCAAGCAGCCAGAAAGAAACAATTTGAGTATTGTGGAAGCACAATCAGAATAACACAAGGTCTAGCAGCTTCTACATTAAGGAATTGAAGGGCTTGGAATACGATATTCCGGAGGTCAATGGAGCTAGGATTAAAACCAAGAATCAACTACCAAGCAAAACTCAGTATCATGGTCCAAGGCAAAGTATCGATTTTCAATTAACTAGAGGACTTTTCAAGATTCTCTATGAAAAGACCAGAGCTAAATAGAAAGTTCGATTTTCAAATAAGAGAATCAAGAGACAATGACAAGACAAACAAGAAAGAGAATTTGTAAGGGACTTACTAAAGTTGAACTGTTTTGTTTACATTCCTACATGGAAAGATGATGTGTGTAATTCATGAGACCTTTCTCACTATTAGGTAGTTGAAGGGAATATACATATATGTAGACAGAGGGCACAGGGTGAGTTGAATATGAAGGGATGCTCTTATAAAGTGAATTAAATTTAAGGGGTGAGAGAGGAATATATTGAGAGCAGAAGAAAGGGAGAGATAGAATGGGGCAAATTATCTCACATAAAAGTGGCAAGAAAAAGCAGTTCTGTTGGGAGGGAAGAGGAGGCAGGTGAGGAGGAATGAATGAATCTTACTCTCATAGGATTCAACCTGAGGAGTGAATAACATACACACTCAAATGGGTATCTTACTCCACAGGAAAGTAAGGGGAAGGGGATAAAAATGGGGGGATCATAGAAGGGAGAGCAGATAGGCGGAGGAGGTAAACAAAAGCAAACACTTTTGAAAAGGGAAAGGATCAAGGGAGAAAATTGAATAAAGGGGGACAAGCTAGGATGGAAGGAAATATAGATAGCCTTTCACAACATGAGCATTGTTGAAGTGTTTTACATAATGATACAGGTGTGATCTATGTTGAATTGCCTGCCTTCCTAGGGAGGGTGGGCGGGGAGGGGTGGAGGGGAGGGTATTTGGAACCCAAAGTATTAAAAGCAGATGCTCAAAAGAATGGTTGTTTTTTGCTTGCTGCTGGGAAACAAGATACATAGGGAATGGGGCATAGAAATCTATCCTTCCCTACAAGAAAGTAAGGGGAAGGGGATGGGGGTGGGAGTGTGGTGACAGAAGGGAGGGCTGATTGGAGAGTGAGGCAATCAGAATATATGCCATCTTGGAATGGGGGGAGGGTAGAAATGGGGAGAAAAATTTTAACTAAAATCTTGCAGAAATCAATGTTGAAAACTAAAATATTAAAAATGACACGAAACATAAAAAATAATGAAAGGTCTTATCAGGTACAAATCTCTTCCCATGTAGGCATGTAAACTGTTTAAACTTATTAATTCCCTTATGATTTATCTTTCTTGTTTACTTATTTATTCTTCTCTTGAGTCTTGTATTTGAAAGTCAAATTTTGTATTCAACTCTGGCCTTTCATTAAGAACTCTTGAAAATCTTCTACCTTATTGAATATCCATTTTCCACCTGAAGGGTTATACTCATTTTTGCTGGGTAAGTGATTCTTGGTTATAATCCTAACTCCTTTGATCTCTGGAATATCATATTTCAAGCCCTTTTAACCTTTAGTGTAGAACTTGTTAGATCATTTGTTATCCTAACTATGGTCCTACGATACTTGAATTGTTTCTTTCTGGCTGCTTGCAATATTTTCTCCTTGACCTGGTAGCTCTGGAATTTGGCTATAATATTCTTGGGAATTTTCGTTTTGGGATCTCATTCTGGGAGGCCATCAATCAATTCTTTCAATTTCCATTTTGCTGTTTAGTTCTAGGATATCAGGTCAGATAATTTCTTGAAAGATGATGTTTAAGCCCTTGTTTTTGACTATGGCTTTCAAGTAATTAATAATTTTAAAAATTTCTCTCCTGGATCTATTTTCCAGGTCAGGTGTTTTTCTAATGAGACATTTCACATTGTCTTCTATTCTTTCATTCTCTTTAATTTTTTTTTCTTGATTTATCTTAATGTTATTAGCTTTCCATTTGCTCCATTCTAATTTCTAAGGAAGTATTTTCTTCAGTAAGCTTTTGGATCTCCTTTTCCATTTGGCCAATTCTGCTTTTTAAGGCATTCTTCTCTTTGTTTGCTTTTTGGACCTCTTTTACCATTTGGCCTAGTTTGTTTTTAAGGCGTTATTTTCTTCAGTATTTTTTCTGCCTCCTTTACCAAATTATATACTCCTTTCTCATGATTTTCTTACATCATGCTCATTTCTCTTCCCAATTTTTCCTCTACCTATCTTGATTTTTAAAATCCTTTTTGAGCTCTGTCATGGCCTGAGACCAATTGATATTTTTTTCTTGGAGGCTTTGGATGTAGGAGCTTTGACTTGGTTGTCTTCTTCTGAGTGTATGTTTTGATATTCCTTGTCATTATAATAACTTTCTATAGTCAGAGGTTTTTTGTTGTTGCTCTTTGTTTTTCCCTTTGTTTGCTCATTTTCCCAGACTATCACTTGACTTTTCAGTCTAAAAGTAATGCTCTGCTTCCAAGGTGGAAGGAACATTGTCCCATACTTCAATCACTTTGTGCAGCTGTTTTCAGAGATATTCTAGGGACCTGTAAGTTTTAAATTCTTCCAATGTGGTATAATCTAAGGAGAGGTGTTTACTACTCTCCTGGCCCATGCTCTGCTCTGTGAGCAAACACAGGCACTCTTTTCTGCCCTGACACTCTGAGGAGGGCCCCCCTCCTCATGGTTGTGAAGCCCTTTGACCGTGAGACATACACATAAGATCTGAGGTTGGCATTTTGCCTTTGGGAGCACTCTACTTGAAAGAGTGTTGATGACCAGACTCTTGGTAAGCAATTGAAGCAGTGCTCCCCACCTCACCTTTGAAAAACCCAGATGTTGGTGCTTCTGTGGCAAGTTTGTATTTTGTGATTTTGTCAGACAGACATCTGTCTGTTGATCTGTTCATATTGTCTCTGTTTGTAATTTTTATTTGTATTTGCTCTGAGGTTCAGGGTGCTTGCTTTCTCCCCTGAACTTACTGCATGGTATATGAACGTTTAATTAAACTGAGATTGTTAACCTCTTGAAGTTTTTTTCCTTAGAAAATCAGATCAAAATAACTTGTGCTAGTAGCCCTCCTGTGTGCTGGTGTTACTGGCCTTACACCTCCACAGTAGTTGCTAACAACACTGTTGTTACAAAATGGTGTAGTCAGCAGGATCTGCAAATTAAAAGTAAAGTATGAGGTTTGGGGGTACTAGGATATTGGGTGGATGTTTCCCAGTTATTGGGTTGCTCTTTACAGTTGTGGTGACTATGGTTCTGTGGAACTCCAAGAGCAGCTGAAGCCTGAAGGAAAACAGGTGAGTAGCAGTGATGGAGTGGTTTTCTGGGTGCTCAGAGCAGGGACCCAATGAGATAACTTCTCCTTCCCCTTCCCTACACCACTAGTGCTATGGAGGAGACAGGCTAGAGCAGTGACTGTGGGAAGAAAACAAGCAGAGGTTTTTTGTAGGTGGGGATGGCCAGAGCCAGGGCTTGGGTGCATTAGCCCTGCTCTGAATGTCCTGAGATTGTATTGTATGCAGAGCCTTGAAACAGGAGCAGAGAATGGCCTTTTTACAGACTTGGCAGGAGCAGTTGATGAGGTGAGACAAAAGGTGGAGGATGGCCTTCGTACAGACTCAGCAAGAGAGAGGAGAATTGTGTGGGTCAATCTTGGTGAAGTGAGAGCAAAGGTAGAGAGCTGCCTCCACTGGGATTCAGGCAGAAGCCAGGAGCAGCCAGCAGGAGCTGTACAATGGGGAACCTGGGAAGGCATGGTTCAGCCCTGGGGCAGGATGGAAACTTTGCAGCAAGGCACTGCGTGTGCTTCTTTACTGCCTTCTCCTAGGATGGTTTGAGACCCAGGAGGAGGGTGGAATTGTCTATGATGGGGGGGGGGAGTGCCATGAACCCCCCCAGGACCCCACCCTGTTTGCTTTGTTGCCCAGCTACCCCTCAGAACTTGAAAATGGTGGCCTGGAACAGTGTGAGGAGAATAGACACCCAAGAGAACTTTATTTGAACTTTTTTGTTTGTGTTGAGACTTTGCTGATTAAAGCATGCTGGAAACCTGAGGGTGCCAGGAGGAAGCCTACAATGCAATGAGGACACACCCTCAAGAAGTACATGGACACTCTGTATTGAGTAAAGCGATTGTAACTTGCTATAACCTAGGGGTGGATGGTGTTTGTATTGTAAACAAGTATTTTAGGGAATGACACTGAATGTTATGTTTTGTCATGTTGTGAATGTTATGCTTTAATTTCCTAAATGTGATTGCAAAATATAGTTCTTCTATTTGTTTTATTCCAGGATCAATGGCCATTTAAATTGAAAGGCCAAGGATCCGGGGAAAGGGGTGGAGTGTTATGGTAATTAAGGTGGGATTTTTTTTTTTTTTTACTGTTTTCTCTTTTGGAATGCTGAGGTAATCAAGTATCTTTGACGAGTCTTGCCTTTCAAATGTAATGGCAAGGAAAGCGAACTTTTTGTTGTCTTTGTTTTGGAAGTGCTTCTCAGCACTAAGGAATCTTTGATTGAATTGGGAGTTTTTGATGGCCTGCTTACATCAAGGGAAGGCCCAGTTCACATGAATTTGAGTCACGTGGTTGTGATTCCCTTTAACCCTGAGACATTTTCCCTTTGGGGACACACTCATTGAAAGAGTGTTGGTGACAAGACTCTGGGTAAGCTGTTGAAGTAGGCCCTACCACCTTTGAAAATCCCAGATGTTAGTGCCTTTCTGGTAAGTAGGTATATTGTGATTTTTTTCAGACAGAAATCTGTCTATTGATCTGTTTATATTTTCTCTGTAATTTCTGTCTGTATTTGCTGACATTCATGGTGCTGGCTTTTCCCCCTGAAATAAGTGAATGATATATGCATGTTCAATTAAACTGAGATTGTTAACCCCTTAAAGTTGCTTTCCTTATAAAAGCAGATCAAAAGAACCTGATCTAGTACTTCTCCTGTGTGCTGGTGTTATACCTCCACAGCAGCTGCTAGCAACATTGTTGTTACATAAGGTCAATATAGATTGATATTTGATTTTAATGTTTGTTGTAGATGAATAAAGTACTTGACAAAGATAAATATTTCTAAATAAATAAAACACAATATCAGTTGAATTAACTGAATCATAATCAATTATTATTCCCACTCAGAATTTTTGTTGAAAATTTATCATTGTTATTTTTACAAAATAATTAATTGGCATTTCATTTATACATATACATGGTGTGTGTGTATGCATAGAAAGGAAAGAAATAACAAAAGTGGAAAGTATTTATATAGTGCCTACTGTGTTTCAGGCACTGTGATTAAATCTGTACAATATAATCTCATCTGTGCTTCACAACAACCCTAAAATGTAGATGATATGATTATGTATTTGTATATATGTGTGTATAATATTCATCATTTATATTACATATAAATTATTCATATACATATGTATATACACAATGTATATCTACATATGCATATAGTATGTAGATACATGTGTGTAATATGTTTATACAGATGTGCATGTGTGTGATACATACACATGTTTCTACATACATGTGTGTGCACACATTAAAGGGAGATTCTAATTCTATGAAAGCTCTTAGTTTTGAAGGCTAGATGACTCAACAGTTTAAAATATTTTATTTCTGGTGTTGTTTTTTTCTGTTTTAAGTGTGCAAATTTGAAAAGTTTTTGAATACAGGGAACACAGATCCTTTTTGACCAGCAAAATATACTTAATTTTAATGTTTTGTCCATCCTGATCAACTCATAGTATCATTAGCTAATATCTGAAGGCACATTACATACTTACAGAAAAAAAATTGTTGTTAATTGTGCCATTTATAAATCTATTATTTCCAATAATCAATCACTTACTGTCAAATGCTTCTCATGACTGATTAGGTTATTATTGTTTTTACTGCCTAATTTGAAGGACAAAGTGCTGGTACTAGAATTAGGAGAAATATTAGGTAGGCCTTTTTCTTATTTGTGTTCATGCTATTACCATTTCTTCAGTTCATGGATTCTTCTCGTGAATCTGTTTCAGCCAGTTGGTCATTTAGGGAGGAGAGTTTAGCTTAAACTAGATAATATAAACAATGAATCTACTTAACCAGAAACTGTAATACATTCATAATATACTAAAAGGAAGCAAGTGAGAGACCTATCAGTTGCTGTGCATTATGTAGCTAGCCTGCTTCTTTTAAGGATAAGTTTCACACTGTTTTTGAAAAATAACTTCTGATTTAGGGATTGAGTATGGAAATCTATGATAATCCACTGACTGAATAAATATTAGCCTAGTGTAAAACTCTCTCTCTCTCTCTCTCTCTCTCTCTCTTGCTCTCTCTCTCTCTCTCTTGTTCTCTCTCTCTCTCTTGTTCTCTCTCTCTCTCTCTCTCTCTCTCTCTCTCTCTCTCTCTTTCTCTCGCTCTCTCTATTCTGATCTTTTCTTTCTAGATCTTGATGAAACATCTTGCATACCCTTTTTACATCCCTCCTCTGTAAAGCACCTAGCCAAACCCCTCATTTTATAGAAATTGGATATCAAAGTAGTTATTACTTGCTTTCTTAGACATAAAATCCACAAAGATATTTCTCCCATCTAAATCTTACATCTTTAATATAAAAGAAAATACTATCCAGATGGTAAAAGAAAAGTCATTAATTTCAGGTATCTGAGAAATTCTGAGAAAACTGTTTTTTAAAAAAAACACTTTATTGCTTAATTTTATTTCCTGAATGACGAGCTCTTATCCAAACTAACCAGACCCCTAAAAACTCAAATGATCTCCTAAAATGGTAGCACAATGTAATAAAAAGTAACAAAGAAGAAGTAGTTCTCCATTTGGAGTCAGGGAAACCACTGTTTCAAATTCTACCTTTGGCAAATGTTAGTTGTGTCACCATGGGCATATCATTTCACTTTTTCTGTGACTGAGTTTCTTCGGCAAAATGAGGATGATAATGAAGCTAATAATATCTCCTACTTTACAGGGTTGTTATGAGGATGAAATGAAGTATTTATACAGTACTTAGCACAATCTCTGGCACAGAGTAGATTATTAATAACTATTTATTACCTTCCTTCCCTCCTGTTTCCTCCATCCCCCCTATCAAACAATAAAACATGTAAAGTACAAAGTAAGCATCAATATGGCATACAAATGTCATCTGTTATTATTAAACTATTTGCCCAATGGAAGTGCTCCATACAGATCCAGAAGAGAAGAGAAAGCAAAAGATATCTGTGAAATGTACATACCTTTTTTTACCTTACTAGGTACAAAGCCCTCCAACTCATTCACTTAGAAGACTCCCTAGAGATCAGCTTAGCATCCGCATTGTCTCATCTTCTACTTCTGCAGATTTGAAATGGGTTTTTTTTAGCAAAGTATTCAGGGTATCAAAATTCCACCACTTTTTAATTCATTTTTTGACCTGCAACACTGCTCACATGGCTCTGACATATTACTTTTTGCTATTGCTGCTCATGTATTTGATGTTTTTTACCTAAGTCAGAGAAGATATTTTAAAATGAAAGAAAAAAACAGAGCCCACACAAAGTCAGAGTTTGATCTCAAACTTTTACATTTTACCTAAAACTTTTAAAAAACATATTCATTCTAGTTAGTAGATGGGACTGTCTATGGAACAAAGGAATTTTTCAGTCATGTTCCTTTTTTGTTATTGTAACAAGGAAGTGAACCTGAATTTTCCAAGGCCAAGTCAGCAGAATACACCCTTGATTTTTTTTAGAAAATGTAAGTTTTCAAATATAGAGCTAGTATAATGAATCACGTGTGTGTGTGTATTAATATATATGTATATATGGGTATATACATGCATATGTACATGTGTGTATAAACAGCCTGGCTAGGTAAAGAAAAATTAACCAGTGAGTAATGAGTTTGTGTTGCTGCTGCTAATGTTGTTGTAATACTTAGAACACCAAGAACTCTAGAAAAACACTAATTAAATCATGGAGTCTGAGATTTGTCTTAATATTTGAAATACTCATACTGAGGAAATCACACATCTTTTAAGGACAGAGGTGAATTTTGTTATAATAGGATTTTATCTTTGTTATTGAGGTTTTTCACTAGGAAGACTTATCATAAACTATAACAACAGTGGACTCTCCAAATCTATACCAAGAGATGGAATCTCTAAAATCCTCTAAGTTGTTCCATCTGGAGGACGTGTCAATAATATTTTAACCTGAAGTTCTACAAATGTGAAGCCTTAATATTTTGTCTCTTGCAATTAACTCTAATAACATTCATGCTACACATTCATGTTTATTTCTTTGATTTCCCTGCTTTTTTTCTAAGATCTCATTTGATACTCACAACCACTCTGTGAGATTGGTAATACTATTTTTGTTATTTTATGCTTGACAAAACTGAGTCTCAGAGGTTAAATGACTTGCAGAGGGTCACATAGATAGTAAGACAATGAGCATTTATTAAGTGCTAACTATTTACCTAGTACTATGGTAAGAGCTGTGGATACAAAAATAAGCAAAAAAGAAAACAATCTCTGACCTCAAAAATCTTACCTTCTAATAAAGGAAAACAACAGAAAATGGAGCCGAAGAAAGGGAGATAAAAGGGACAGGGAATAAGCATTTATATACAACCTACTAAATGCCAGGTACTGTGCTAAGTGCCTTACAAATATCTCCTTTGTCACAGACCTTTCAAAATGTCAAAAGTCAGACACCTTCAGTATAGGATTTTATCAAGGGACTTTGTGGATTTGCTTACCATAGCTTTGTGGACAAGATGGAAAACTGTAGACTGGAACATATATAGATGTGTTCAGGACTCATCAAATGATCAGTCCAAAAGAATATCCATTAATCTGGAGGGAGATCTTTAAAGTAGAATGCGACAGGGTTCTGCCTCTATCTCTCAGTTATTCACCTTATTAATCAATTATTTCAGTGGGAGTATAGGAAGTAGAATCACTCTTGAGTAGGACTCAGAAGTAGAAATGATTAGAAGTTGTAAAAAGGCAGGGTTCACTTAGTTGTAAGACAAGGTAGCTTACTATTGGCATGTTCCAAGAGCAATATGGAGCACCTCAAGTACTTTGAGTTCTTCAAGTAGAGGTTAAGTGATGACTTTTCATACATACCATAAAGAGAGATTTCTCCTTATGTATGGGTTTAGCCATTTGATTTCTGAGGTTTTTGTGATCCTGTGATCCTGTCATACTTCAAGTTTTTTTTTCATGTTCTTTGATTTTACTTTGTAGGGGGCTCCCAGTGAAGAGTTTACTAACACAGATCAATGGTGTAGGGGACTTCCAGTGAGCAAACTCCCTCAGACAGTGCAAAATGGTACCCACTCTGTGACTTGTAGCCTTAGAAAGTAAGGTCAGGTACTAAATCCAGTGACTTTCTCAGAGTCATACAGCCATGAGTCATTTGTTGTTTAGTTGTTCAGTCATTTCCTAAGAGGTTTTCTTGGCAAAGATACTGGAGTGGTTTTCCTTTCCTTTTCTGGTGGATTAAGGCAAAAAGAAATCAAGTGACTTGGCCAGAGTCACAAAGCTAGTGAATGTTTGAAGCCAGATTTGAACTCAGGTCTTCCTGACTCCAGGCCCAGTGCACTATTCACTGAGTCACCTTGCTTCTTCCAGTGCAAACAGGATTAAGTGACTTGCCCAAGGTCACATAGCTAGTAAGTGTCTGAGGCTGGATTTGAAGTTAGATTTTCCTGACTCTAAGCCTAGCACTCTATCCACTGAGCCACCTAGGAGTCATAGGTTGTGCTTGAATTCAGGTTTCTCCACTTTGAAGCCAACTCTCCATCCATTATACAATAGTGCCCTCTTATTTTTTAACATAACTGTTTTTTTCTCTATAATTCACAGTGTTGTAGTAAGAAATGGGCTTGAAAATCTATAGTGTTACATGGATATGAGTGCTTTTAAATAATTTTAAAGGTTCAACTTCCCTTTTAATATCAAATCCAGGGGATTGAATTTGAAGACAAGAATTAATTCAAGTGCTTAAGGGTGTAATAAGTATCTATTGTGTGTCAGACTGAGACAAGTGCTAGGAATACAAAGAAAGAAAGAAAACAAGCAAACAACATTCCTGCACATAGACAGAGTCAAATTTTGAAAGTCTAATTATATGTAATAATAATAATACCTGAATTCAGATTCTAAACCTATCTTAGAGAAGGAAAAATTTAATTTGAACAACAACAAAAACAGCGCTTGCTCTCAAGGAGCCCACAGTATTACGTGGGGGAACGTATGCAAAAGACTGTATACAAACAAGATAAATACATTATAAATGAAATAATCTCAGAGGGCAAGGCCTAGCATTAAAAGGTAATTGGGGGAAGGGCAAAATTTCTTTCCATAGGTGTAGTTTCAGCTGAGACAGAAAGGAACAGGTTTAAATCGCAGCTATGCAATCTGGTAATTTTGGGATTCTCAAAAAGGCATTTAATGTCATTGGTCCTTAGTTTTCTCATCTGTCAAATGAGAGATTTGTATGAGGTAACCCCTATGGTCCCCCTACTTCTCAATCCAATGATCTCATAGCTTGGTTATCAAATGTATAAAAGAGAAGAAACTAGGAAAGACAACTAATACATTTTTGACAGAATTTGAATGCTGAAAAAAAATTCTGATAGCTTGAGAAGGTGAATAATATCTAGGAATGGGAAATTTAATAGGGATAATATTAAAAGTCCTGCACTTGGCTTCAAAATAATACATAAAATCACAAGATAGGACATTTCTGACTTTTAAGAGATTCATGTGAAAATGATCTTGGGCTCTTTAAGCGTAGCAAGTTCAATTTGGGAAAGAAGTATGATGGGCAGCCCAAAATGATAATTTAATCTTTAAAAAAAAAAGTATTGAAAGTAGTGGTCAGAGTAAGGTGGTATTTCCACAGTGTTTTAGCCTCTTTGCACCAAATGTAGAGTCTTATGTCTCGTTCTAAGGACCATATTTTAGTAAGGAAATTGACAAGCTAAAGTGAGTCCAGAGAAGAGTCACCAAGATGGTGAAAATGGTCATATCATATGACAATATTTTGAAGAAACTATTTTATTCTGTTGCTATTCACTAGAAAAACAGAGGTAATAATTTTAAGCAACTCACTGTTCCCTGGATACAGATCTTGATTGCTTGTGCCTAAGAATAATCTTTATGCTTCTAAAATTGGCCATGGATTTACATTTGTTAGTATTTGCTGCAGACACCTACTAATAAATGCAAACAAAACTTCAAAACTTCACTCTCATGGTTTATGTTTCAGATCTCTCAATTTTACACACACACACACACACACACACACACACACACACACACACTTGTTACCTGTATGTTTATCATATATGTGCTACATCACACATATATAAATATGCATGTATAGCACACATGTAATATAGCCGTATATATGCTTTCATATTAGCACTCACCAGCCTTATAATAATCATGGTACTGTTTCATAAGTATTAGAAAATTTCACATCTTTTCCACATGTACTGTTATTTTCAGGATGAGAGATGGAGATTCAATGCCTGCTAAATGACTCTAAATTTAGAATTAAATGAACTTATATATGCTAAGGAGTAGTTGATGGATGTCTCTAGAGGAAAAGAAAATAACATTAGGAAGAATTTGACAGATATCTTTGATTTAATTTTTTCAATTTTCTGTCAATCATTTTTCCCTTTTACTAGAGAAAATAATCTTCTCTAAACTAACTCTGAAACTTCAGTTTGGTTTGATGGTTCTAGGAATCAATTCCTGAGAGCTCTAACAAGTTCTCACAAGTTAGGAGTGTTTCAAGAATAGAGTGAGTGACAAAACAGCATTTTTGCTCTCTGAGAAACAGCTTAAATCTAGAGAGAACTTTTACCAGCTTGACCAAAGAATTATTGATTTTTTGCAGGATTGTGAGGCACGGTAACATTCACGAAAGATTTACTAAGTTGTAGATGATTTACAATCTATATTGATGAAGTGTATGTGTAATGATGTGTGTGTTTGTGTGTATTCATGGAAGGATGGAACAAGATCAAGTCAGAAATGGGAAGAAGTCAATAATTTTGATATTGATGAGTTAGCCTATTGGAAGAGTTCATTTGTTTAAGTATGAGCTTTGAACTATACTATAGCAGACTACAGGCTAAAATCAAATTAAATTTTTCCTTCTCTAAGATAGGCATAGAATCTGAATTCAGTTATTATTATTGTTATATATAATTAGACTTTCAAAATCTAATTCTGTATACGTGTGAGAATGACAAATGATTCAAAACAACTCTAACAATTGTGGTTTTTCAAAAAAAATGTCCCTGAAGATATTCACTCCATTTATTTATTCAAGCAACATTAAATGAGAGGTTACGATGAGTAAGAATTTTGGATTTATGTTCACAGCATGTCATTACAAATTCACACTGTCATTTACCATCTGTATGATCATGTACAAGGAACTTAACCTCTCTTGTTCTCAGTTTTTATATGTAAAATTGAAGAATTGAAAGACATGAATTTTAGTGTTTCAGTACTAAAAGTATCCGTGAGCTTCTGGTCTTTCAATGATTCTTAGATAAGAGATCTATCCTCAAGAATTATGATGCATAAATAGCTATCATACAAGGGAGTATGGAAACAACAATGAATTTGTAAGATTAGTGATGTGATTACTCAACCCAATGATATAGATCAATTATTTATTTTTGTTCGGCAGTTTCTCTAATTGATAGGCATCTTCTCAACTTTCAGTTCTCTGCCAACACAAAAAGAACTGTTATAAATAGGTTTGTGTAGATAGTTTTTTCCCCCACCTTTTTAAAAATCTCTTTAGGATACCAATTTAGTGGTAGTATTACTGCATCAAAGAGTAGACATAGTTTTAGAACCTTTTGGATATAATTCTAGATTGTTCTTCAGAAGAGTAGGACCAATTTACAACTTTACCAACAGCTCATTCTTGTAACTATTTTTTTCCACATTCCTTCCAACATTTCTCATTTTGTTTTTCTGTCATGTTAGCCAATCTGATAAGCAGAAGGTGCTATCTCAGAGTTCTTTTAATTTTCATTTCTATAATCAATATTTATTTAGAGCATTTCATGTTAGTTTGATAGTTTTGATTTCTTGAGAAAACTTCCTGTTTATAGTCTTTGATCATTTAAAAACTGGGGAATGGCATTTATTCTTCCAAATTTGGCTTAGTCCCTTATGCATTTGACAAATGAGGCTTTTGTCACAGAAATTTGATGTAAAACTTTCTCCCAGTTTCCTATGTTCCTTTTAATTTTGGCTTCATTAGTTTTTGTTTTTATAAAATGTCCTGTTTTTAATTTCATGTAATCAAAATACCCATTTTATTTCCTGTGTTTCTCTCTATCTCTTGTTTGGACATACACCTTCCCTTATTCATAATTATGGCAGGTACATTTTTTCATGTTCCTCTAATTTATGAACTATCACCTTTATGTCTAAATCATGTATCTATGTTGATCTTATCTTAACATATGGTGTGAGATTTTGGTACATGCCTAATTTCTTCCAAACTGCTTTTCAATTTTCTGAGCAATTTTCAGCAAATTGGTGAGTTTCTACCCCCAAATTAGGTATCTTTGAGTTTTTCAAACACTGGACCGCTATGGTAATTCACTGCCGTGTATTATGTACTTAATCAATTGCCTTGACCCACTACTCATTTCTTAGCCAGCTCTAGATTGGTTTTATGATGACCACTTTGTAATATAGTTTCAAATCTGGTAGTGCCGGGCTGCCTCACCCTTTACATTTTTAAAACTGCTTTCTTTGATATCCTTGACATTTTTGAGATGAATTTTGTTATTACTTTTTCTAGCTCTATAATGTCATTATTTGTTCACTTGATTGGTATGGGACTGAATAAGCAAATTAACTGACATAGAATTTTAATTTTTATTGTATAGCCTGGGCCTACCATTAGATAATTAAATATTACTAAAATTCTTTAGATCTTTTTTTTTTATTGGTGGGAGAAATGTTTCACAATTTCGTTCATATAGTCCTTTGGTTCATCTTGGCATGTAGATACTCAAAAATTTCATATTGTCTACTGTTATTCTAAATGAAATTTCTCTTTCTGTCTCTTACTGATGGGTTTTATTGGCAGGAGATAGAAATGTTGATTATTTCTGTGGGTTTATTTTGCATCTTGCAACTTTGCTAAAGTTGTTAATTGTTTTAAAGTTCTCTAAGTATGCCATGATATCATCTGCAATAAGTAAATGTTTTGTTTTCTCATTGAATATTTTAATTCCTCTAATTTCTTTTTTTTTGTCTTATTGCAACAGTTAGAATATTTAATAAAAAATTGAATAATATTGGTAGCAATGGACATTCTGGATTCACTCGGGATCTTTTTGTGAACTCTTCAAGTTTATCCTCACTATAGATAATGTTTGGTCTTGGTTTTAGATTGATACTACTTAACATTTTAAGAAAAGCTTCCATTATCTCTATGCTTTTTTGTATTTTTAATATGAATGTACGCTTTATTTTTCAAAAGCTTTTTTCTTCATCTATTCATATATTCATATGATTTTGAAGTTTTGTTATTGATATGGACAATTAGGCTTACATTTTTCCTAAAATTATTAGCCCCGAATTCTAAGTATAAATCACAACAGGTCAGAGTATACTGTCTTTGGTGGATTGCTGCAATTTTAACTAATATTTTATTTACTTTTTCAATGATATTCATTAAGAAAATTATTTTATTATTTTGTTTCTCTGTTTTTGTTTTCCTTGGCTTAAGTTTTAAAACCATATTTATGTCAAAAAATGAAGAATTTAGTAAGATCCCTTCATTATATATTTTTCAAGTAATTTGTGTAGTTGTGGAATTAATTGTTCCTTAAATGTTTAATATAATTCGCTTGTAAATCCATGGGGTCCTGGGGATTTTTTCTTATGGAGTTTATTGATGGCTTGTTCAATTTATTTTTCTAAGATGGGGTTAATTTAAGTATTCTATTTCCACTTCTTTTGATCTGTGCAGCTTGTATTTCTGTAAATATTCATCCATTTCCCTTAGATTTTAGATTTCCTGGCATATAATTTGGCAAAATAACAATATTTGTTTTAATGTCATCTTCATTGGTGGTGCATTCATCCTTTTCATTTTTGATACTGGAAGTTGATTTTTTTTTCTTTCTTTTTTTCTAAATCAGATAAATTAATGGTTTATTTTATTGATGTTTTCCCCATTTTAAAAAATATCCTAGGGGGGGCGGAGCCAAGATGGCGGCTGGGAAGCAGTGACTGGTGTGAGCTCCCCATCAAGTCCCTCCAAAAACCTATAAAACAACGGCTCTGAACCAATTCTAGAGCTGCAGAACCCACGAAGTGGCAGAGGGAAGCAGGGCCACAGACCAGGACAGCCTGGATGGTCTCTGGGTAAGGTCTGTCCCACACGGACCTCCCAGCCCCCAGCCGAGGGGAGCGGAGCTGAGTCCAGCGCACACGCGAACAGACCAGACGCGGACCTACCAGAACAGGAGACGAGCGGAAAGTGCCCTGGCATCCTGAAATACTGAGCTGTGGCATGTACCAGACCTCTCAACCCACAAAAAGCAAAGACATCAGAGAAGGTTAGTGGGAAAAGCTGCGGGACTGAGTTTGCGGTTCCAGCCACTTGCCCCTGGGGCAGCGGAGGTGGAGCAGCTTTAGAACTAGGCTGCAGTTGCTTCTGGCCCCAGGCCTACCTGGTGGGAGGAATGAAGTGGCTGATCAGAGCAGGAGTGAAGAGCCTGCT
>CM053624.1:206096407-206135124 GCA_028646595.1 Phalanger gymnotis
TTGCAGATGATATGATGATTTACTTAGAGAAGTAAAAAAAACTACTTGAAATAATAAATAACTTTAGCAAAGTTGCAGGATATAAAATAAACCCATATAAATACTCAGCATTCACAGCAAGAGATAGAGAAATTCCATTCAAAGTTACTGTAGACACTATAAAATATTTGGGAGTGTATCTGCCAAGACATACCCAGGGCCTATACGAACATAATTATGAAACACTTTTCACGTGAATAAAGTCAGATCTAAATAAATGGAAAAGTATCAGTTGCTCATGGTTAGGCTGAGCTAATATAATAAAAATGACAATTTTACCTAAATTAATCTATCTATTCAGTGCCATACCAATTGAACCACCAAAAAATTATTTTATAGAGCTGGACACAATAATAACAAAATTCATCTGGAAGAACAAGGGGTCTAGAGTATCTAGGGTATTAATGAAAAGAAATGCTAGAGAAGGTGGCCTAGCCATACCAGATATTAAACTGTACTATAGAGCAACAGTCATCAAAACTACCTGGTACTGGCTAAGAAACAGAGCTGTGGATCAGTGGAATAGAATAGGAACTCAAGATGGAGAAGTCAACGACTATAGAAATCTACTCTTTGATAAACCCAAAGAATCCAGCTTCTGGACTTATAATTCACTATTTCACAAAACCTGTTGGGAAAATTGGAAAATGGTAGGGCAGAAACTGAGAATAAACCAATAACTTACACCATATACCAAAATAAAGTCAAAATGGGTTAATGATTTAGGAGTAAAGGCTAATACTATAAGTAATTTGGGAGAGCAAGGAATAGTTTACTTATCTGATTTATGGAAAAGAAAAGAATTCATGACCCAACAAGAGATAGAGAGCATTACAAAATGCAAAATGGATAATTTTGATTATGTTAAATTAAAATGTTTTTGTACAAAGACAGCCAATGCAACAAAATTTAGGAGGGAAGCAGAAAATTGGGAGAAAATCTTTTCAACTAGTGTCACTGATAAAGGCCTCATTTCTAAAATATACAGAGAACTGAGCCTAATATGTAGGGATACAAGTCATTCCCCAATTGAGAAATGGCAAAAGGAAATGAACAGGCAGTTTTCAGCGGAAGAAATTAAGGATATCTATTGGCACATGAAAAAATTCTCGAAATCACTACTGATTAGAGAAATGCAAATTAAAACAACTCTTAGATACCACATCTGTCCTGTCAGATTGGCTAAAATAACAAAACAGGAAAATGATAAATGCTGGAGAGGATGTGGGAAAATTGGAACATTGTTACATTGCTGGTGGAGTTGTAAACTGATCCAGCCATTTTGGAGAGTAATTTGGAAGTATGCCCAAAGGGCTATAAAAATATTCATACCCTTTGACCCAGCAATACCACTTCTAGGGCTGTATCTCAAAGAAATCACACAAGTGGGAAAAGGACCCATATGTACAAAAATATTCATAGAGGCTCTTTTTGTGGTAGCAAATAATTGGAAATGAAAGGGATGCCAATCAATTGGGGAATGGCTGAACAAGCTGTGGTATATGAAGGTAATGGAATACTATTGTGCTATAAGAAATGGGGATGATATGGACTTCATAACAACCTGGAAGAACCTACACAACATAATGCTGAGTGAGCAGAGCAGAGCCAGGAGAACACTATACACAAACACAGATATATATGGATTCTCGGAGGATTAACCCTGACAGACTTTGCTCGTCTCAGTAACACAAGGTACAAAGACACCTCCAAAGGACTCATGATGGATAGTGCTATCTATATCCAGAGAAAGAACTATTAAGTATGAATGCAGATTGAGGCACACTTCATGCTAGCCTTTTTCCCCCCTTTTTTTTTCTTTTTCTCTCTTTGTTTTTGTTTTTGGGTTGTCTTTTTTTTTTTTTAGTCCTGTTTCTTCTTTCTCATGGTTCATTTCATTGGTGATAATTCTTCTCCATGACTTGAGTAGTGTGTAAATTAATTCAATGCAAATTTGTATGTGGAAGTTAAATAGGATTCCAAGCCATCTTGGGGAAGGAGGGAGGAAAATCTGGAACTCAAAATTATGTAAAACCGAGTGTTGTAAACTAAAAATAAAAAGAAATTAAATTAAAAAAGAAATAATAAAACAAAGTTAAAACAAAAAAAGTAATGTTTAATTTTTCTAAGATTCTTGCTTCAGTCTTGCTGGGTCAATGCCTGCTGCTGGCTTGCCCAGATGCTACCTGCTCTCGACTGTGCTCCCTGTTTACCCCAGGGAGATATACCTTTCCTGTTGACTTCTAAGTTGCTCCAGGTGGGAAAATCGTTTCACCTCATCCTTTTGCTTGTTCTTCCACTCCAGAATTCATTTTGAGGCACCTCCTTATGGTTGTTTGGAAGCAATTTTGGAAGAGTTAAAGCAAGTGCCTGCTTTAGTCTGCCATCTTGGCTCCAACTGACTCCATTTTGAGTATAACTTTCATTTTCCTGTTAATTCCACCTGTTTGCTAATCATGGGAATTAAGTTATTGTCTGTTTCACATCAAGTAAAATTGATGTGCCAGCCCACCCTTCTCACAAATCCCAAACTCTCTCATCCTCCCAGCTTGGAAATTCTCTGATCTTTCCTCCAGTTAAAAATCAGATAACCTAATCTTCTACCCTGGTTTGTATCCTATTAATTGTTTTCTTTTAAAACATAAAAATCTGTCTACCCTTATATTTCATGCCATGCTGAGGAGGCTTGGTCCTTATTCGTTCTGCAATTGGCATTCGTTGCTTAATAAACTGGTATGTTCAGAAGTTCGGATATTTGTTTCCTCAGTAATTTCAAATTTCACTGGTAACACATTTTTGTGGTGTTATTATTTTGTGTTTTTTGAGGTGTTATTATTTAATATATTTAGTTTTCAGCATTGATTTTCACAAGAGTTTGAATTACAAATTTTCTCCCCATTTTTACCCTACCCCCGACTCCAACATGGTACATATTCTGGTTGTACTGTTCCCCAGTCAGACCTCCCTTCTGTCACCTCACTCCCCTCCCATCCCCTTTTCCCTTCCTTTCTTGTAGGGCAAGATAAATTTCTATGTCCCATTGCCTGTGTATCTTATTTTCTAGTTGCATATAAAAACTTTTTTTTTGTTTTTGAACATCTATTTTTTAAAACTTTGAGTTCCAAATTCTCTCCCCTCTTCCCTTCCCACCCACCCTCCCTAAGAAGTCCAGCAATTCAACATGGAACACATGCATATCATTATGTATAACCTTTCCACAACACTCATGTTGTGAAAGACTAACTATATTTTGCTTCTTCCTAACCTATCCCCATTTATTGAATTTTCTCCCTTGACCTTGTGCCTTTTTGAAAGTGTTTGTTTTTGGTTTTCTTCATCCCCATCTACCCTCCCTTATATCATCCCCCCTTTTTTATCTTCTATCTCCTTTCCTGTGGGGTAAGATACCGAATTGAGTATGTATGATATTCCCTCTTCAGGTAAAATCTGATGAGGGCAAGTTTCACTCATTCACCCTCACCTGTCTTCTCTTTTCTTCCTACAGAACAGCTTTTTTTGCCACTTTTATGAGAGATAATATACCCCATTCTATCTCTCCCTATCTCCCTCTCTCAATATATTCCTCTCTCATCCCTTATTCATCTTCAACTCACCCTGTGCCCACTCTCTCTCTCTCTCTCCATATATATATATATATATATATATATATATACATATATATATATATATATACACACACATACATATATACATACACACACACATATGCATGTATATACATATATATACACATACATATATACATACATACACACTCATATATATATGCAGACGTATATATACATATACATGCATATATGCATATTCTTTTCAGCTACCCTAATACTGAGGTCTCATGAATCATTCACATCACCTTTCCATGTAAGAATGTATACAAAACAGTTCAACTTTAGTAAGTCCCTTGCAATTTCTTTTTCTTGATTACCTTTTCATGCATCTCTTGATTCTTGTGTTTGAAAGTCAAATTTTCTATTTGGCTCTGGTCTTTTCACTGAGAAAGCTTGAAAGTCCTCTATTTTATTGAAAATCCATATTTTGCCTTGGAGCATGATACTCAGTTTTGCTGGGTAGGTGGTTTTTGGCTTTAATCCTAGCTCAATTGACATCTGGAATATTGTATTCCAAGCCCTTTGATCACTTAATGTAGAAGCTGCTAGATCTTGGGTTATTCTGATTGTGTTTCCACAATACTCAAATTGTTTCTTTCTGGCTGCTTGCAGTATTTTCTCCTTGACATGGGAACTTTGGAATTTGGTGACAATGTTCCTGGGAGATTTCTTTTGGGGATCTATTTGAGGAGGTGATCGGTGGATTCTTTCAATTTCTGTTTTGCCCTGTAGCTCTAGAATATCAAGGCAGTTCTTCTTGATAATTTCTTGAAAGATGATATCTAGGCTTTTTTTGATCATGGTTTTCAGGTAGTCCAATAATTTTTAAATTAAGTCTCCTGGATCTATTTTCACGTCAGTGATTTTTCCAAAAGAGATATTGCTCATTGTCTTCCATTTTTTCATTCTTTTCTTTCTGTTTGATAATATCTTGATTTCTCATCAAGTCACTAGCTTCCACTTGCTCCAATCTCATTTTTAAGGTAGTATTTTCTTCAGTGGTCTTTTGGACCTCCTTTTCCATTTGGCTAATTCTGCCTTTCAAGGCATTCTTCTCTTCATTGGCTTTTTGGAGCTCTTTTGCCATTTGAGTTAGTCTATTTTTTAAGGTGCTGCTTTCTTCAGTATATTTTTCAGTATATTTTTGGGTCTCCTTTAGCAAGTCATTCACTTGTTTTTCATGGTTTTCTTGCATCCTTCTCATTTCTCTTTCCAATTTTTCCTCCACTTCTCTAGCTTGCTTTTTCCAAATCTTTTTTGAGCTCTTCCATGGCCTGAGACCAGTTCAGGTTTTTCTTGCAGGCTTTTGTTGCAGGCTCTTTGACTTTGTTGACTTCTTCTGGCTGTACGTTTTGATCTTTGTCACCCTAGAAGGATTCCAGAGTCTGAGACTGAATCTGGGTGCGTTTTTGCTGCCTAGCCATGTTCCAAGCCAACTCACTTGACCCTTGAGTTTTTCAGTGAGGTGTGACTACTTGTAGACTAAAGAGTTCTATGTTCCAAACCTGAGAGGATGTGCCAGTTCTGGCACACCAGCCCTCCTCCTTCCCCAAGAACCCCCAACCTGCACTGTACTTAGATCTTCAGCAGGCTCTTCACTCCTGCTCTGATCCACCACTTAATTTCTCCCACCAGGTGGGCCTGGGGCCAGAAGCCACTGCAGCTGTAGTTCTAAAGCTGCCCCACATCTTCTGCCCCCAGGGTGGTGGCTGAACTGCAAACTCTATCCCAGTCCCCAGCAGCTTCTCTCACTAACCCACTCTGTTGTCCTTGGTGTTTGTGGGTTGAGAAGTCTGGTAACTGACACAGCTCACTGATTCAGGGGAGTAGGGCACGCTCTGCCCAACTCCCAGTCTGGTTGATCCACACTGCCCACGCTGAGCTCCGCTCCACTCCCCTCTGCTCCCAGCTCCGTGCGGGATAGAACTTACCCAGAAACCATCCAGGCTGTCCTGGGCTAGACCTCTGCTTCCCCATGCTATTTTGTGGGTTCTGCAGTTCTAGAATTGGTTCAGAGCAATTTTTCATAGGTTTTTGGAGGGATTTGTCAGGGAGCTCACGCTAGTCCCTGCTTTCCAGTTGCCATCTTGGTTCTGTCCCTGGTAACACTTTTTAAAGACAAGAATTGATCCACTTATATTGGACACACACACTCACACACAAGAATGTCCCATTCAGTACTTTTTGCTGACAAATATCAAATCAAAATAAATTTGCTATATAGCAAATCTATTTTGAAAGAAGCAGTTATAAATACAGAGTATTTTTAAGTCATTTCATGATCATAGAAACACATTGAATATTTTCAGAAAAGTTATACTGAAAAAAATTTTCATCATATGAAGGGATAAAATAAAATAAAAAATGAGCATCAGAAGCTTCAATAAATTCAGCCACCTAAACTACATACCTCCCAGTTGGTGAACATAGGATTAATTCTTTTTATTTTTAAAAATTGTTCATTTATTTACCAAAAGAAAATGGAAAATAATTTCAATTTAAGTGACTTGGTTTGACAACAATCAAGAAATTGTTTGATCATAATTTTTCCCTTAATGTAGTATTTCAAAGTTAGAAAAAAATCCATTTATAACACAAAACATCCACATAACCAGGTCTAAAGCACTAAATTAGAACAAGTCATCAGGCAACTAAATAAAATGGTTCTATTATAAAGATTATTTTTCCTTTTGTTTCTATATTTTTTGTATATATTGTAAGCCTAGGAAGAACTAAGCCACTGGACTCTTCATTTCCTGGACTCATGTGTCCTCACCTTCATCTGAACAAACTGAACCAACAGAGGCTATGCCTAGGAGGAGTTAGGCCTCTTGGGTCAGTACTCCATGGTCCCATGTTTCTTTTAGCCTCTTCTTCTACCACTTACCTCATTTATCTCCTTGCCAAAGTGGACATTCCCACTTTCCTCATCAAGCTCACAGAATCAATGTTATCATTGCCTCCAGAAAGAGCAAAATGAACTGCGCTATTGTTCTATTCAAGAATACACAGAATTATACAAGAAAGATTTTCATATCACCAATAACCATGATCGTGTGGTTACTGATTTGGAGCCAGATATCCTGGAGAATGAAGTCAAATGAGCCTTGAGAAGCACTATTTACAATGAGGTTAGTGGAAGTGATGGATTCTCAGCTGAGCTATTTAAAATCCTAAAAGATGATGTGGTTAAAGTCTTGCACTAATTATGCCAGCAAATTTGGAAAATTAACAGTGGCCACTGGACTGGATAAGATCAGTTTATGTCCCAGTTCTAAAGAAGGGCGATGCCAAAGAGTGTTCAAATTACTGAACAAATATGTTCATTTCACACACAAGCAGGGTTATGCACAAAATTCTACAAGCTAGACTTCAGCAATATGTGAACTGAGAATTACCAGAAGTGCAGGATGGTTTTCAAAGAGGCAGAGGGACTAGAGACCAAATTGCCAGCATTCACTCTACTATGAAGAAAGCAAGGGAATTGCAGAAAAAAAAAATCTACTTCTGCTTCACTGACTACCCTAAAGCCGTTGCCTGTGTGGATCACCACAAAATGTGGCAAATTCTCCAAGAGATGGTAGTACCAGATCATCTTGTCTCCTGAGGAACCTGTATGTGGCTCAAGAAGCAACAGTTAAAACTGAACATGGATCAACTGATTGGTTTAATATTGGAAAAAAAAAGTATGACAAGGCTGTATATATTACATTTATTTAACTTATATGCAGAGTATATCATGCAAAATGGCAGGCTGGATGGATCATAAGCTGGAAGAGATATCAATCTCAGACATGCCAACAATATCACTCTCATGTCAGAAAGAGAAGATGAATTAAGAAGCCTATTGAAGATGGTGAAAAAGGAGATTGTAAAACCTGGTTTGAAGTTTCACATCAAAAAACACCTAAGATTTTGGCAACTGGTCCTACCATTTCTTCAGAAATAGAAGGAGGAGAAATGGAAGTACTGTCAGATTTCATAATGCAGCCATGAAATTAAACAACTGCTCCTTGGAAGGAAATCTATGGCAAATTTGGGTAGCATAGTAAAAAACAGAAATATCACTTTGCCACAAGGGTCTTTATACTCAAAGCTGTGGTTTTTGCAGTAAAAATGTATGGCTATGAGAGTTGGACTATGAGGATAGCTGAGTGCTGTAGAATTGATGCTTTTGAATTGTGCTGGAGAAGACTTCTGAGAGTCCCTTGGATAGCAAGGAGATTGGATCAGTCAACACTTAAGAAATTAGTTTAGGCTATTCACTGGAAGGCCAAATACTGAAGCTAAAGCTTAAATACTTTGGCTACATGATGAAAAAAATGGGACTCTGGAAAATACCCAATGTTCAGAAAGATTGAAGGCAAAAGGCAAAGGAGATGTCAGAAAAGAAAATGCATAGATGCATGAGGCAATGGACAAGAACTTGTAGATGTCTTGAGATAGCGAATAGAAAGGTCTTGGAGTTGACTGAACAATAAATTGTTCTGTTTGTCATCTTGTGATTTCCCACACCAAAACTCCCTGAGGGTGTGACCACCAATGTGGGTCGTCTCCTGGAAAAAAAAATGTAAGTTCCTTGTGGACAAATTTTTTGTTCAGTCATTTCAGTTTTGTTTTACTTTTCATGAACCCGTTTGAGGTTTTCTTGGCAAAGATACTAGAATGGGTTGCCATTTCTTTCTCCAGCTTATTTTACAGATGAGGAAACTGAGGCAAACAGGTCTAAATGACTTGTTCAGGGTCACACAGCTATTAAGGATTCAAACTCAGGTCTTCCTGACTCCAGGTGTGGCACTCTATCCACAATGCCACCTAACTGCCTAGTTGAGGGAAAAGGACTGCCTTGCTTTTGTATTCATAGCATAAGAGTAAGCACTAAACAAATGTTTTTCATCCATTCATTTAATCTTTCCAGTACAAAGTAAGTTACTTGAGGGCAAGGACAGTTTTGTTTTTGTATTCCCAGGACCTAGGAAAAAGTATTATAGTGGTAGGTGTTTAATGTTTGTTGAATGGAATTGAATTATATTCACACTCTTACATGTAATCTATTATAACCCTACTGTGTCATCTTTTCATGACTAGAGGTTGTGATTTTAAAATTTCCTCTCAATATATTAAGTTTTCTTTTCTTTATTCCTTTTCTCATACCACACACCTCTCCTATCACATGATTCCTTAATGCAAAAGAAATTAATGTATTTCCCATTCTTCTGATAATGTATTTCCTAGAGTAGGAAATCTCTGTATTCTTACATGAATGTTCAAATCCATCATTCCAGGACTTAATACTTTTTATATTTAACTGCTATTGGGCATTTTCAAGAATTTGTAAGTAGTTTTAACCACCTCCAAGTTTCCTCTTATAGCCGGAGCTTCATTGAGGACAGTATAGCTTTGTCATTTGTTCAATTAATTCAATTAAATTATTCCATCTCTCCCCATATTTAACCCTTTCTCAACCTACTCTTTGTCCTCAGTGAGATCTGCAATCCTTCTACACATCCTCCCTACTTAGCCAGGCCATTACTCTCCTCTCTTTCCAATCTTGACTCTTGGTGATTCAGTCAAAACTTACACCAGGGTGGGGAACCTTCAGCCTCAAGGCTACATGTGGCCCTCTAGGTCCTAAAGTGTGGCTTTTTGATTGAATCCAAATTTCACAGAACAAATCCTACTGCTCTACACTCTACTCCCAAATCTCTCCTATCACTGCTCATGAAACCATGATCACTGGGTCCACTACAGATTTATGTTATCTAATCTCAATCCCGCCCTGGATGCAGCAATAGTAGACAATTCTACTATTCTTCCTAATAGATTTCCTATTCTACAGGGTGTTCCTAAAGTCTGGACACAGGCAAAAATGCATATTTTCAAAAAATGAAATAAATTTTCAAAAACATTTTATTTAATTGGAATGTTAACAAATAACATCTTCAATATGATTTTCATCATTTGTGATGCAAAGATTGATGCGCTTTGCAAGATTCATGTGAACTCAGTGCAATAATTTCACATTGCTGTCAATTTTAGCACATTCACTCTTTATGCATTTATGCGTTCAATCAAGTGTATTGCATCTGTGATTTTCGTTGAGTACTCCTTCTCCTTTAGCATACCCCAGCAAAAGAAGTTGCTGAACAACATAGAGCCTTTGGTGAAATGGCTAATGATATGTTAATGAGATTTCCTATGTGTCCAGACTTTAGGGACACTGTACACACCACAGCAGCTGTTGCAGCACTTTTCTTCTCAAACTTCTTACAAGTTACAAGTTACCTCTTCCTTCCCACCACCTTTTCAGCTGGGGAATCTTGCCTCCTCCATCCCTTGAGGCCATCCACTGAGGCCCTCTCCTTCCCTTCCCACATCATTTCCCAGAAAATGCACTTCCCTCCTCCCCACTTTCCTATGGGTATAGAACACTGCAGATTTAGTAAGACTCAGAAGATATATGTTGGTTAGAGTAGTTCAACTGCTTTTTTCCCCTTTTATAAAAAAAATACTGTGCAAAAACAACAGAAATCTACAAAAATTAGGAGATGAGTAGAAAAATAAAGAAGCGAATAGACTTGTTAAATAAAAATTTAAAATAAAAGTGACAAGTGCGGAAGCAACCATGAGAAAGTAATGTAAAGGAAATTATGCAGTAGGTCTCTATGACAAAAAAACAAACAAACAAAAAAACCAAAAAAAAAAATGCTATACCTTCCAATGAGTCCCTCACGGGTCATGAGAAAAATTGTTAGAAGGCAGCATGTCCCCAGTAGTACCACTAGAATTAAGCATTAACACCTCAAACAGAAACTGTAATTTGGAATCTTATAATAATTTACAGATACTTTGAAAACAAGGCCTATTAGGAAAATTTTTTCAGAAACAATGTACTTAAATCAGTAAATTAATTTCTATACAGTAACTTAAAAAAAACCTGTAGAGCACATGCGATTTACATTAAAACACATGTAAGACATATGATTTTTTTTCTCATGAGCCAAGTTTGTTTAGTAGACATAAGAACAAGTATAACTGCCTTATTTTATTAAACTTTTTCCCACTAATTAAGCAGGCAGGAATAAATATGCTCTTATATGGATATAGTTTAGTAGGACCTAAAAATGACACTTGAACTTAGGACAGCTATTTGTGTTCGATAGATGAAAACGATGGGAAAGTCCAAATTTCCAAAAATTGTTTATTTTTCCAAACACATGGTTTTTTACATCACTGCAAATCGATATAGTAAGCCAGTAGCAGGCAGAGCAGTGTTTGATATGAGTCAGGGTAGATTTCTTCATGCAATTTCCGGGTTCCCCATCCTATGTTGACAAAATTCCAAGGATGCCACAGAAGGAGTATGTTTTCAGCTCCAGAAGCCAGTAGAAAAGACTTCTCCTTTTGTTCCAACAGCTCCATTCAATTGGAAAGCTGCATGCTCAGGTCCTGGAAGATATGTTTGTTTTTTGGTTTTTCCTCTTGAATTTTCTTTCCTGGAATGTTTCCAGCTGCTGCATGAAGTTTATGATTATGGGAAGATAAAATGCAAAATCAATTAAATCCCTTCAAGTGGGGTGGGTCAAATGATTGTTTTTAGGTTAAATCTTGGAATCACGAAGGTCAACTTAGACTCAGTTTTGGTCACCAAACAATGGAAACTGACAACAATTCATTCCATGGTCCAGAGAGACCACGATGCACCGGTAAGCAAGAGATCAACGAGGATGGAAGAAAACAGGTTCACAGCATTGTTATCAAGAATAGGCTTCCCCAATAAGTATTTTGTTTCACCAGTTGGCTGGCTGCCAACAAAAATCGATTCTCAGATTGGAAACTCAGCTCTGAGTTCAGGAGGAAAACGTGGCCACTGAGGCAAAGAAGGCGAGCGCTCGAACCTGCCCATTCTTGTCATCTGGAGGCCCTAGGAAGGAAGCGAGAGTTTCCCCAACTTTCCTCCCCAGGGAAAAGAGGCAGGGGCGTCTTTTGGAATGGGCTGGGGGAGGAGTCAGGGGGTGCGCCCTGGAGCCTCGGCTTTCTGCAGCCTCTGAGGTGGTTTCTTTCCACAACCCCAATCCAAGGCAGAGACAGGTGGCAGAAGAACCTACAGTCCCCGGCCAGCCGCCCTGCAGATCTCCAAGGGCATGCGCTATGAGCAGAGCACCCCGCGGGCCCGCGCGCCCCAAGGCGGCTGTGGGGCGTGGGCGGGGTGTCCTTCTGGCCCGTCCCCACCCTCTACCTCTGGCGGGCGCTGATCACTTATTCAGGATTCATTCTAAAGATCCAAGAAATATAAGTGTCTCTTGAGTTAGTACAAAATCGTTTGAGCACAAACAAGTCTTGGTTACCTTCCATGAATTCAACACTAGCCATTAGTATCACGTGAGAAATCTTTATACGTATATAGGAGCCTTTGTAGGTATGCCAATTTTGTCCTGTTTCATGCCTGAATCAAATATATCTCTCGCTGTTCTATTTTTGAAGGTGTTTATCATTTATGAAATTTGGGGGGCAAGGAAAGTGTAAATCAGATACTTAATAAATTTTCTGTGACAACATTCAGAGAGAAATTAATATTTTTTAAAATGCCATCACATTTCTACTTACACTTAACTAGAGAATCTTTTTATCTATTCTTCTTCACTTCTTATTTGTGTTTCAATGACCAAGTGGGCAATTGCCTGGTATTTCCTTTCCTCCTAAATAGACTTTGGTTCCCTTCGGTAGAAATATGCTTTAATTTCATTTTATGCACATTTATAGTGCTCCCTAATAGCATTTCTTTTTAACCATAAGTGGAGAAAGCAAAACAAAAACATAAAGAGATTTCAGCCAAAGTATTTACAGTAAATTTTTTAGCTGCAAGAATTGCTTTTTTACCCCTTCTCTTTTGCTAAAATGGAGAATAAGTGTGGTATAGAAGAAGGTAACTGGACATGCAGTCCTACAAGCCCTGTGTTTACATATGTATCAAATATGCTCTTGCTCATGCTCCCAGAGTCAGGCAGGATACATCAATTTTTCCCATGTATGTACTGGGGAGTACATAAAATTTAGAGATCTTTTTTTTTTTCTTTCTCTAATTCCATCTACTGAGCCTTCCACCATTCTCCATACAATTAGATGATGGTACCATCAATTCCCTTTTACAATGGGACATTTACTTTAAAATTTAGAACAAAAATAAAAGTATAAACACTTCTCCCTGCAAAACTCATGGTCACTCTCTCCCCTATCCCACCTCAGTTCTTGGTTAGAGTGGGATCATTCCTACCACTATTTTTACATAATATGTATCATATTGTATGTATCATATACAAATGTAGAATGATTGCCAGATGAATCTTGCTCTCAGTTGCTGTTGGACTAGATCCCAAAGGTCATCCAACCCCTTAAGACATCGATGCTGGGATTCAGAATCCAATTTTCTTATTTCTAAGGTTATCCAACTAATAGGAATGGGAAACTCTCAAAAATAAAATTCTAAAGTCAACCAAAAATGGCTCATGAGAAATGATTTTATTTTGTTTAAAAAGACTATTATTGATGTAAAGGCAACTCAGTAGTGGCCATTGTAAGATTAATGGCTAGAATTATGTTATGATCTAATGTTGCTAATTGATTTACTCATATTATCATTTTATTCTGAATATAACCCTGAAAGTTAGGTGTTATTATTATACCTATTTCAACGATGAAACAATAGAGGCAGACAGTGGTTGTGACTGGTCCAGGGTCATGGATTTGGAAATGTCTGAGGACAGATTTAAATTCAGTTCTTTCCTGACTTCAAGTTCAGTGCTTTATCCATTAAGTCACCTAGATACTTCTGATTTAGCCAAAAATAAAATAAAATTTTGAAGATATATGGAAAATGAAAACAAAGAGATTGTGGATAAATAGAAAAGAGCATCACGATTATATGTGAATTGTAGAAAGAATACTAAGCAGAAAATGAACTGAGAGCAATAAAGACTGAGAAAAGGGGGAAAAACTTTGGTTTTGAGATTGTTTTGTTGTTTCTTTTTAAGCTAAGGGCAAGAGAAGGATCAGTAAAAGTATAGGATTGCTGAAAGATATGGATGTGATGATGATAATGGAACAAGGTGTGAATGCTGAACAACTCAGTTCTTATTTTGCTGATACTTTCTCTTTCAAAAAAAATGATCTTTGGTCCAAAGAAGAAAGGACAAAATTTTTGCCTGGCAATGGAGATAAAAGATAAAGAGAGGAAATGGGTCTGAAAATAATTATCTGCCTTCAGATCAAGTTACCTGGATCAGATGAACCACACCCTAGAGTGCTGATAGAGCTAACAGATACGATTGTCAAACTACTAATAGTTATCTTTGAAATATTTAAGTTTCTTGTAAGGAAAATTTTCTGAAAAATTATTTATTGAAAAATGTGATAGATTGGCCTGCCAAAAAATAGTGGGTTCCTCTCATTTAACGTCTTCAATCAACTATTGAGAATATTTTAGATTTGATTTTTGGTGAATTACAGGTTGAATCAGATGGTATCTAATGACTCTTACATCTTTAAGTGCTGTCACTTTCAAAACTATATTTAATACTTTAAGCATCATCCAATCATGGAAGAATGTCATGGGTCTATCCTCTCCCTTGTTCTGGATATCCTAGAATTGCACTAGCTTTTGACAACCACCATACATATTTGATTTATATTAAGGAATTGCTTTTGAGCTCTATTTCCTCCTCTTGTAACGATATGGTTCATAATATGAATAATTCTGATCTATCAAGACTTTTATGGATACCAAATCTATTATCTAGTGGAATAGCTATCGTTCCCAGTACCTTGCCATTTAAAATTTTCATAAACATAGCATCTTTGTTTTTATTAATGTGATTAATAAATAAGGTGAGGTAGCATAAGGCATTCGTATTCATCCTGTAAATCAGTGGTATTAATCTTAAATAGAAATGAGACCCACAGGCCTTTAAGTCACTGGCTCAAGTTTATATAACTAGGAAATATAGAAGCTAAAATTCAGACATGAATTTTCTCATTACAGGTACTGTATTCTTTCCATTACACCATACTACAACTAAATTATGAAAACACCTAACCATACTATTGTCTACTCCATGTACCTTGACAGCCCAGTATCGTGAGAGATCTCAAGCCTCAAGCGGCCCAAGTTACCTGAAGGTCTCTTAGTAGTAGACTGAGAACCAACTGCATATGCCACATGATGACTATTTTCTCAAATTCATCTTTAGATGAAACCATGGAGCTGGCCCCTTCCATGAGCTCAGTTTGACCCTGGTATTTATTGACCTAGACCAGGGGTACAGAACCTGTGGCTTCACAGCCACATGTGGCCTTCTGGGTCCTTGGGTGTGGCCTTTTGACTGAGTCCAAATTTTATAGAACAAATTCTTTTATTAAGGGAATTTTTTTTCGGTGAAGTTTGGATTAAGTCAAAGCCTGCTCTTGAGGATATAGAGGACCATAAGTGGCCTTAAAGTCACAGGTTCAGCTCCCCTGACCTAGATAGTCAGTTCTGGAAAGACACCTGCCCAAAACTTTTGCTACTTCAGTCCGAAGCCTCCATTCCCTGATTTGGGGCATTCATACTAAAGATGTAGAGAAAATGAAGCTCCAACTCCCACATCTGATGTTGCTGTAAGTGAAGCCAGGAACCTGGAAAGTACCATAATTATGTGATCTGTCTCCCATTCAATGACAAACTCCCACTTCCTGACTTTTTTATACTTGTTGTTCAAAATTCCATTTTTTAAAGGAAAAGAAAGTTGTCATAATTTCTGTAGATATCTGCATATTTTTTCCATGTTATATTGTGAGTTACTTTAAAGCTAAGACTATTTTTTTTTCCTTAGTATCACTAGCACATGGCCCAGTGCCTGGCAAATTGTAGATACTAAATAAATAATATTTGATTGATTAATTCCCCTGTTAACTTTCTACATCCAACTCAGTCTTACTCCTCTCCATTCTCAGTTCTTCTCTAACCTCTTGCTACATTGTGGCCTCTCTAGGACCAGCACTGAGTTAATCAAAGGAAAAAAAAATTCTCCCCTTTTTTAGCAAGGAATAGAATTTCTAGATGCCAAACTATATTACAGATAGTAGGCATTAAAACTCTTTGGCACTGATAAAAAAATGTAGATCGGTGGTGCAGAGGAGGAGAATAGACAAGGAAGGATCAGAAAAATTTAAATTAATAACCCAGCGTTTAACAAATACAGGAAGAAAATTAATTGAATAATTTCCTATTCAATAAGTACTGCTGTACAAAAGTGTCCCAAAAAGTTTCAGAGAAATATTTTCTACAACAAAAGACTCATACCAATACTTTGAAACTGAAACTGAAATAAAATGTTCTTCCATTGAATAATAGCTAAGCAAAATGTCATACATAAATTTACAGGAATATTTTTATACTTATGAAATGAGAAATATGAAAGCTATAGAGAAATGTAAAGATTTACATTAATTATATAGAATAAAATAAGGAAAAACAGGAAAAGTATATACAGAATGACTACAAAAATGTAAAGAGAAGAATAATACAGTGAAATAACTCATCAGATAATTCAATGCAAAGTAGAGACTGTGGCTGTTTCTTTTTAAATTATTAAAAAAATTATTACAAGGGAAGGCTAATTAGATAGGGATATATATATACATACATACATATATATATATATATATGAACATCAATGCCATATAAATTGCTTCACTTTAGAAATATTCATCTCAGTCTCTTTCCATCTTGGGTTTACAGAAATACTTTCTTTTCATGCTCACTGTTCAAAGCAGGGTGTACCTTCTCTTATGATATAGATAAAATGGAACTAGAAGAGTAATTGTCCTATTTTTTTTTGTTCTACATCAGCAGCAATTGATGAACGTGATTTTCCTGGTATGGACCTCATTTCAAATGCAACCTCAAATATTGACTAGCTATGTGACCCTGGGTAAATCACTTAACCTCAGTCTACCTCAATTTCTTCAACTGTAAAATGGGTATAACAATAGGACCTATCTCTCATGGTTTTTGTGAAAATAAAATGAGATAATATTTCAAAATGCTTAGCATGGTGTCTGGCACATAGAAGGCATTTAATAAGTCTGTGTTTTTTCTTTCTTTTCTTGTTCTATAATTATTTATCACATTCCTCATAGCAGCTCGTCCACATTTCCTGCTTTATGCAGAATGCCTAAGCCCTTCCCTGTCATGTATCCTAGAAAAACTTTAAATTCCTACTTCCTGAAAAGAATTATATCCACTTATCCACACTTTGACCTTACTGTCATCTTTACTAGTACTTATTCTCTTGTCCCAGTCTCTAAGAAAAAGGAATCTCTTTTCCTTGTCAAGGCAAGACTATAACCAGTGTCCCTAATGTAATTCTCTATTATCTCTTCCTAGAGATCTGTCCTGTTCCTAGCTCATCATCTATCTGTCTTATTTTTCATTAAGCAAAATGGTCCTTTAATAATTTTCTGCAAGTCTCTTCCTCTCTTCTGCCTCCCTCAAAGGCATTACAAACCTGAGGTAGAGCAATTTCAGCTAAATCCATTTGAAAAGTGATAAAATTCAAATAAATATTATGTATACATATAAATATATATTATATGCATGTATATTTATAAATTCAAGAACATTAATACTTAAAGCACATAAAGAGTACCTTTCTCCACCAGCCTCTTCATACTCATAGCAAAAAGAAACTTCAAGAATTTCTTCTTGAGATACCCTAACATTTTAGTTACTCTGCCCTGAACTCCTATCCTCACTCAATAAACAAAAAGCAGAAGATACTGATTGTTCCCACTAATATGAATGAAATTCACAGAGGTAGGAATTAGAAGGAATATAAATAGAGGCATCTTCATTTAGTCTGAAGGATTTGGAACTGAAACACGCTTGGGATTCTTAATCTTCTGAGAGTTTTCTCAAAGCAAAAACTCAACATAGCTCATTTATACAAAACATCAAAAGGTCCAGCTTTGGGAGCCTTTTGCCAATGATCAGAAAAGTTCTAGAATCAAACTGGTTAGAACGCTGAAAGGTAATGCATGAAAAAAAGGTTTAAATGATAAAGATATTAAGGAAAAATAAATTTCAATAAATGCCTCACACAAAAGCAGACAAGTCAGTACCAAGGATCCTTAAACCAAAGGAAGAATGAGCAAAATTTCAAAGATGCTACCACAATTCTCTTAGCAAATATTATGATATAAACAAAGGGGAATCAATAACGCCTTGATGAAATAGTTCATCGTGTGAACATCCAAAAAGGAATAAAATAAAACAAGGAAGCTTAAGATAAAATTTTATTTTTTAAATTAATTTATTTTTATGTTCAACATTCACTTTTATAACATTTTGAGGTCCAAAAGTTCCCCTCTGCCTCTCCCCTCTTCAAGATGGCAGGTAATCTGATATAGACAGACGTACATGTACAATCATATTAAACATTTTTCCACATTAGCCATGTTGTAAAAGAATCATTAGAACAAAAGAGAAAAAGAACATAAAAGAGAAAAAGAAAACAACAATAAAGAGAAAATTATGTATATTTCTCTCTGCATTTGGACTCCATAGTTCTTTATCCGGCTGTGGATAGCATTTTTCATCATGATTCTTCTAGAATTGTCTTAGATCATTGCATTGCTGAGAAGAGCTAAGTCTAATAAAGTTGGTTATTGTACAATGTTACTGTTACTGTGTACAACGTGCTCCTGGTTCTGCTCATTTCACTCAGCACCAGTTCATGAAAGTCTTCCCAGGGTTTTCTGAAATCTGCCTGCTCATTATTTCTTATGAAACAATACTATTCCATTTCATTCATATACCACAACTTGTTCAGCCATTCCACAATTGATGGACGTCCTCTCAATTTCCAATTCTTTGCCAACACAAAAAGAGCTGACATAAATATTTTTGTACATGTGGGACCTTTTCCCTTTTTGATGATCCTTTAGGATACAAACCTACCAGTGGTATTGCTGGAACAAAAAGTATGCACAGTTTTATAACTCTTTGGGAATAGTGCCAAATTGTGCTTTAGAATGGTGAGATAAGTTCACAAATCCACCAACAATGCATTAGTATTCCAATTTTCCCACATGTCCAATCTCACTTCGCAAATCTCCAATTTATCATTTTCCTGTTTTGTCATGTTAGCCAATCTGATGTGTGTGATGAGGTACCTCAGAGTTATTTTAATTTGCATTTCTCTACTCAATAGTGATTTACACTGTTTTTTCATGTAACTACAGGTAGCTTTAGTTTCTTCATTGGAAAATTCCCTGTTCATTTCCTTTGACCACTTATCAATTAAGGAATGACTTGTATTCTTATAAATTTGACTCTGTTTTCAATATATTGTAGAAATTAGGCCTTTATCAGAGACACTGGCTGTAAAAATTGTTTCCTGGCTTTCTGCTTCCTTTCTTATCTTGGGTGCATTGGCTTTGTTTGTTTATGCAAAAACTTTTTAAATTTAATGTAATCAAAATTATCCATTTTGCATTTCATAATGTTCTCTACCATCTCTTGTTTGGTCATAAATTCTTCTGTTCTCCATAAATCTTAAACATGAACAATTCCTTGCTCTCTAAATTTGCTTATGGTATCACTTTTTATGTCTAAATCATGTACCCATTTTGACCTTATCTTGGTATACAGTGTACAATGTTGGTCTATGCCCAGTTTTCCCAGCAGGAAATTGTGCCTATTTACTCTCCCTCTTCCAACCTGGAAATACCATAACCTTTCCTTCAGTTAGGAATCAGATCACCTAATCTTGTATCCTAGTTAATTATTTTCTTTTAATTATTTGGTAGTATTCTATTAATTGTTTTTAATATGGAAAAATCTGTCTTCCCCATGTCTTAGGGGTCCATCAATAATGAGGAAGGTGACTGGTTCTTGTTTTATTTTTGCCCTTGGCATGCTTTGCTTAACAAATTGATATGATTAGAAGCTTGAACTTTTGTTTTCTTAACAATTTCAGCTTTCATCCTCCACAATATCACAGTGTAGGAAATAATAAAATTATTCAGAATTTTCAAAGTATATTAACAGAAAAAAAATCTAGAAGTTTATCTAGGAAAAACAACAAGGAAATATATTCTAGAGGCCCTCTCTGTTGCATTAAATATGTCTAGTTCTCTCCGAAGTTATATTTTTGGTATTTTGCCAACTCCTAGAAAAAGTCACCTGCAATTATTGCTTTGTCTTCTTTAATTCCCACATATTTTTTAATCTCTTGTAGCCTAGCTTCCTACACTCTATTGAAATTTATCTCTCAAAGATCACATGTGATCTCTTAACTGCTAAACTTATTTTTTTCAATTCTCAGTCTTCATCCTCATTCATTTGTTATAAGCTTTTGATTTTTTATTCTATTCTGCACCTAAACACATATTTCCTTTGGTTTCGATGACATCATTTGCTCTAGTTCTTCTATCTTTTTAAATCCTCCTTTTCTATCCTCTTTCCAGATTGTTCAACCATCTCACAGCCATTAATGTAGATGTGTGGCAAAACTTTGTTCTAAGGAATCTTCTCTTATCATTCTGAATTTTCTCAATTGGTGATAAATTTATTTCTAATATTTTCGCAGAGGATTCCAAAATCAATATATCCTAGCTTTATCTCTTTGGGCATCAGTCTTGAATTTCCAAGTGCCCTCTAGACATCTTCAACTGGATACCTAACTGGTATCTCAAAAGCCCTCATCCCAAAATGGGATTCATCATCTATTACCTCAAATACATCATTTCTCCTTATTCCAATTAAGCAGATAAATCAAGTGCCAAGCACTTCTTTATCAATCTCTTGGTCAGTTTAAACAAAAGAGATTTGCTGCAGCTTTTATTACCTCATCCACTTATAACAACGTTACTAGCAACTTTAAGGGGTTTACAACCTCACTTTAATTAAACATACATATGTCATTCACTTAGTTCAGAGGAAAATAGTCAGCACCCTGAACCTCAGAGAAAACACAAACAGAAATTACAACCAGAAATTATATAAACTGAGCAAATAACACAAATCAGCAGACAGGGCTTCTTACTCTCTGTCTATAGCAATGAATAGATAGTTAACAGATAGATAAGCCCCAACATGTGGGTTTTCAAAGCCAGATGGGGGAGCTCCTTAACAGCTACCCAGATTCTTGTCGGGCGAAATTGCAGGAACCTTCTTCCAATGAGTGGGCTGCAAAGCAAAATGCTGCTCTCAGAGTATAAATAAACTTCTTCAGGGTCAGAGGGCATCACAACCATGTGTCTCAAACTCATGTGACTTAGGTTTTCTTGTGATTTAAGCATTCCATCAAAGACTCTTGATTCAATCAAAGACTCTTGATTGAAACAAAGGCAAGACTCAAAGACACTTGATTGCCTTAGTGCTGAGAAGCATTCCAAAAGAAAAAAAACAGTGAAAGGTCCCACTTTGCTTGCAATTACACCACTTAATGTCATGGGTAAAGTGGCTCTGTATGTTTTTTCTGGAACCTCAAAAAAGTTCCATTAAATAAAATAAATTGATAGTAATTTGGTAGTTGTAGACTAACCAACATTCTAGGGGACTAAAAACGAAGCAACCTACTCATCTCTTGTCAGAGAGTTGATGAAATGAAAATACATATTGGGGGATATATTTTTACCATGGTCAATATAGGAATTTGTTCTGCTGCACAATACATATTTACTATGAGGATTTTCTTTCTTTCTATTTCTTTTTTAATGTTTAATTAAAGAGGAGTTTCAGATATAATTAATGTTTATGATTAAAAAATAAACAACTTTTTATTGGGTAAAACAAAGCCTTTTTTAAAAGGATATTTTTTTTAATTGGAAAGTGTAAGCTAGTATAAGGATTTAAGATGAACATCACAAAAAGGACAATGAAAATTTACATTGTATCTGTGAATAGCTTAGAACATATGACCAAAGGAATTAAGGATATTCTCAAAGAACTGTAAGACAGAAAGAAAAGATGGGTTAGTCATGTGGCAAGAAAAAGGAATGGTCAGGAATAGGCAAGATGTTCCTCTCTTTCACGTGTGATATCAGAAGAAATCAATAAAGGCCTCTTTCACATTGAGTAGACTCACTATAGTGAAATTTTGGGAGGAGGCAAGACTCTCACAACACACAGACATGGATAGTCTGAGATTTATAATGCTGTAAAAAACTTCTGAATTGATTAGATCAAAGATCTCCTAGTATATTTGGGAGGCTATTGTATGTCCAGATGTGTTTGAATGAATTTTTCAAAAAAAAAAAGGGGGGGGGAATGCAAAGCTTAATGACTTGTTAGTTCTATTCTGTATAATATTCATATTCAATTTATCTTTCCAAATTGAAAGAAGATGACAGAGATAAATAGAGTGATATTTACAACCCTTAAAAAAGGTCATGCTTACAAGGAATTGTGGTTCATTTTTTTCCAGGTTTATTACAATAATAAAAGCACCATATTTACTGAGACTTTTGATCCAAAATACCTCCCATGCCTTGATAAGTTGCATCTCCTCCTAATTGTTCACATTCTCTTTTGGGGTATCATTTTTTTTAACTCTTTCTATATTTTAGAAAACATTTAAATCAAACATTTAATATTTTGAGAAGGCATATGCTATGATGCATAAAAGGCTGGCCCTAGAGTCAGGAAAATTTGAGTTAAAGTTTTGCCTTTGACTCATGCTAAATGTGTGGCCATGGACAAATTTCTTAATTTCTCAGTGCTCTTGGCAGTTCTGTAAGGCTATGGCTATGGAACCATTGGGTATCAGGCAAATGAGCTTTCCACATCACAAAGTATCCAAATGGATTAAGTCACATTTGCAGTCCAAGAAAGAAACAAATGAACACTGTTTATCAAAACTACTCAAGCAGGGGAATCTCAAAATATTGCTGGAGAAAGATGTTCCCATTTTCCTAGAGGTAGCCTTCCCCAAGCACAATAAATAAATAAGCAAAAAGTATTCAAATTTTTAAATAAATTTAAACAACTCAGCAATGACAAGAAAAAAAAGTAACGGAATCTGTCATGTAATATTTTTATTATATAAAATAATGACTGAAAAAAATAATTTGCAGAGAACACAATGGAGGGAAAAAGAGCCAAAACTTGGAAAAGATATAGAACACTCCCAACTGAAGTAACCCAATTGGAAGTTGGAAGCAGAGTCATAGCTGAAGTTGGAGGCATTTAGGTTAGGGTTAGAAAGGAATTTAGGGTTGAAGTTGGAGTTGGAGGTGGAGAGTTGGAGGCACATGTTAGTGTTTGAGGCAGTTATTCCCTGTGCCATTTTCCCAACAATTTCTCAAGTGCAGCAAATTCATTTAAAAACATAGCCACATGCAGAGTGAAAAGGAGGGGCCTGAGCAAAAACTATGGTGCTTCCAACAACATTTAAAAAGTTGCAATGTTGAGCTGAATTAAACTAACAGTAAAATAGGTAAGAAATAAAAAAAAAAACAGAGAACCTATATTATACTCAAAGGTGTCATGGATTATTATGTATTCATGTACACTCATATACATGTTTATACATATATACATACACACATGCTCACATACATATGACCAAAACCTTAATTATACATAAATTATAAAAAAGAAAGAAACTGATAGGAATATATTAATAGTATGGCATGATAATTGTCTTTTCTCAGCTTTAGATAAAACCAAAAGAAAGATGAAAAGGAGCTGAATGAATTATCAAGTGAACTCTATTTGATTGGCCTATTGCAATTCTTGAATGAGGATATTAAAAATATGCAGATCAGAATCCCTTAGAAGTTTTATAGAAACTAATCATATTTTGGTGTGTTTGAACAAATACAAAAAGACAAAATACCAAATGTTTCCCATATTTACCATAATATAATTCAAGTTAAAATAAATAAAACAATTATGAACAAAAGTTGCACATAGATATAGGGAATAAGTAATGTCATTCTGAAAATAATTGGCCAAAGAACAAACTATAGAAACAATAGGTTAAAGACAATGAAAACAATGAGCCTAAAAAAAAAAACTTTAGTAGTACAACTATCATCTTCCTCAGAATAAAATTAATATTACTAAAGTATATTTAATTACAAAAAGAAAAAAATGAATGAAGCAAACATTTAATTCAAGTAATTTGAAAGAATGTAAAATAAATTGGTAGCTGAAAAATAAATTGGTAACTGTAAATCAAATCCAAAAGAAGAATCTTTAAATTTTACGAGAAATAGAAGAAAATCTGAAAATTTTCTTAATATAATTGAGGTAAAACTAGAGTATTACTCCTCACTATTATTTTACACATTTTCACAAGCATAATAAGATCACCATTTTATCACTAGAAGATACTTAAAATTCAATCTCATACAAACCTCTTCTTTTTTATCCTTCCACATTCTTTTTTTTAATTAAGATTTTTTTTATTTTTAGTTTACAACACTCAGTTCCACATGATTTTGATTTTGAGATTTTCTTTCTCCCTCTCCTCTCTCCCTCCCCAAGATGACATGGAATCCAATATATCTTCTGCATATAACTTCATATTGAACTTGCTTACATAATAGTCAAGTTGTAAAGAAGAATTATGACCAATGGAATGAATGATGAGAAAGAAGAAACAAAAACAAAACAAGCAAAACAAAAAAAAAGAAGAAGAAAAAGGAGAGCAGTTTGCCTCAATCTGCATTCAGTCTCCATAGTTCTTTCTCTGGAAGTAGATAGCTCTCTCCCTCATGAGTCCTTTGGAGTTGTCCTCGAACCTTGTATTGCTGAGAAGAGTGAGGTCTATCAAGGTTAGTCATCACAGAATCCATATATCTGTGGTTGTGTATAATGTTCTCCTAGTTCTGCTCCTCTCAATCAGCATTATATTGTGTAGGTTTTTCCAGGTTATTATGAAGTCCGTATCTTCCCCATTTCTTATAGCACAATAGTATTCCATTACATTCACATACCGTAACTTGTTCAGCCATAACCCAATTGATGCAAACCTCTTCTTTCACAAGTGAGCAAACTGAGATTTAGAGGAATAAAATAATTTATCTATAGTCATAGAATTAATAAAGGGAAGAGAAATTCCCCAATCATTATACATATTTGGGATACCTGTGTTGGTAAGCAAAATGGCCTTTGTTTTCTTTGAGTGGCTCAGTGTGTTTAATTAAGCCTTGCTGGGTGCTGAGCCCCAGGCCCAGAGCCCTGTTGGGTGTGGAGCCTATGAGGGTGTGGATTGATGACTGAGGTGGGGCCCAAGGTGGGGCTGGCTGAGAGGAAGTGTTAACTCCAGAGCCATGCCCTATTAGGTGTTGACGTAATCTATGTGGATGTGAGCCTCCCAGGATCCTAAGGGGAGGGGCCAACTCAAGAACCAATAAGCTCTGGTCATTCGGATGACATTTGATGACATAAAAGGGTCTATAGGAGCAGAGAAGACAGCTTGAAGATTGATTTTCTGTTGGAGCCAGAGACAGCTGCAGCCAAGGCTGAAGATAAGGCTGAAGCCAAAGCAGGAGCTGTGGAAGCAGAGCCAACCTGGAAGCAGGGCTGACCTGGAAGCAGAGCTGACCCGGAAGCAGGGCTGACCCGGAAGCAGAGCCAACCCGTGTGTGGACCCAGAAGTGCCAAGCAAGGACTTGAGGCCAGTGGGTAATCTTCTTATCGGAGAGGGGAAGCATGAATATGATTTCTTTTAACACCATCATGGTTTTCTGTGGCCTCCTGGTTACTCTTGTGAGGTGGACTTACTGGGCCTGGAAGCTTTTGATCAAAATATCAAAATGGGGAGGCTGATTCGTGGGTCTGTTACTCTGGAGCCTGAATAAATGCTTTAATTCTTCTGCCTTCTACTTAGAGAATTCCTTATATCCTGCGGTTCTGAATCGTTCAGACATATATATGATTTTCTTTGAAATCATAAATTCTGCCTCCATAATGCAATACCTCACTGAAATAAAAACAAAAATGCTTCTTAAATTTATATATATTTAGTGTTACATCTTTATAATTTCAGAAGGGGATAATTTTGAGAACTTGACTATAATAAAATATGTGTTTGGAAGAACAAAATAGAAACAGAAGGCAAATTATGGGGGAAAGTATTGAATCGATATAGTATCACAAATTATAAAAAGCAGAAAAGTATATCATTATCAAGTGGTATAATCAAAATTTAGAACAGTTGAACTCAATGAGTCAATTAAAAAGAAAAAAACACAACATAAACAATTTGAAAAGGTATTCTCTATTTTACAAGAACTGCTATGAAAACTGGAAAATAATTTGACAGAGATTATGGAGAGTAATATTTTACAAGGTATACTAAATCAATTTTAAATAGTTGCACAATCTAAATATGAAAAATAAATAAATAAATGAAATTGAAAACATGTACCTGTAGCCAGCATGTGTGTGTGTGTAGTGGTTGGGGGGAGATGGGGAATTCCAAACCAAGGAGCATATAAAAGAACATACAACAGATAGTCAAATAATTTCCATTACATGAAATTAAAATGTTTTAGCAGGTACAAAATCAATGCAAATTGTAAAATAAGGAAATAATTATGAATGAGGGGGAAACTGTGTATTTAATAAGCCCTGATATTCAGAATATATAGAAAATTAAATACAAGATATGAGATATAGAACCATTGCCTAATGGATGATTAGTCAATGAATAGGAATATTCTCAAAAGTCAAAAAATCAATTTATTATTAAGAACCATTTGAAAACATTTTGCCCAGTATTCAATATATAGTGTCATGATTGATTCTCTTATGTGCTATTTGACCTTTGTATTTTGTTTTGTTTTGTTTTTTCCTACTGCAAATAGTTCCTTAAAAATCTAGGAAAAAATACTTATCACAATAGGCTACCGACATTTCTTTTTATATGTAAGTAAGATATAATATAAAATACATTTTAATAAATATCCATTAAAAGAAACAGTGATACATATTAAAAGTAGTAAAAAGATGGGATGAATGGAGGGTAGTACATAAAATTTTTGAAATAAAGACCATAAAATTAAAAAGTTCAGTGTGAGTTCATTATGATACTCTCTCTATATATATATGTACACATATATGCACTTTATATGTATATGTGCTGTATATGTACTACACATACATATATGGATGTGTGTATAGAAATGCTTGATTCGTTATTTAGAATAACCCCAGGCAAAATGTCTGCTCTAAAGATGAATTCAGTCATAGATTGCACATGATTTATTGGTACACTCAATCAGTTACCCACCAGAATTGATATAACCTTATAGAAAAAGACCATGCTTGAGAAAACACCCAATAATGTTTTTTTATAAAAAATAATCCTAATAAGATGCATTTAGTATACAATAATCTTAAGGGCATTAAAATAATTTCACCTCTTTGGGACTCATTTTCCTTTTCTATAAAGGAAATGGAAGAATTTATACAAGGTACAGTGATGTGCAAATTACTCAGGACACTTATTAATCTCGATAATGTTTTCTTTTGTGACATCAGTGGCCAGGAGTCTGTTTCTACTGGTGCTAGACTGAATCAGAAGTTTTATCTTAATTGGATAAAACCAGATCGAGCTGTTTTCTTCATCTTTAAATGATTCTCTGTCAATTGGGCACTGGATTTCATGCCATACTTTTTTGTTGCTCTTTCATTGTTTTTAAGTTAGTGAATTTGAAAGAATGGATATTACCCCCCAAAGAAACATACAAAAGTTCTTGCTCTTAAGAAGAACACTTAAACAAGCATGAGAGATATTCCTGGTGTGAGGAAGTCAAGAATTTGAGGTTAATTCAAGCCCAGAATGAGTAACATCAGTTGCATTTAAACCCAAAGGTGATTGTAGTTAAAAACAAAGCAAATAAAATGTCAGTAACTCACCAACAACTGCAGCAAAGATGCTGGATTAATCCTCAACAACCAAGCACAGACTTTCATCCGGAAAGATAATTATTTATCTCTATATGCTGCACAAGCTTCTTGAAGCTTGAAGAGAGTGAGAAGGCCAATTAGATAGATGGAATAATTTATAGATAATAGCTATATTAGATGGATAAGAGAGATATTGGATAGGAAGATAATAGGTAGATAAACAGATCAATAAACTATCTGATTAATCGTGTCTTTGAAAAAAAAATAATGCTTGCAACAGGTAAGACCATCCAAAGAAATGCAAAGACTAAATTGCTGAAGTTTGGAAAAAAGAAATTTTTATTACTCAAACATACTTTAAAATTCAGGGATATAACAAAACACTTGTGAGAATCAATCTAGTGGAGGAAGAAATATAATGGATTTTTTTTTACTGAAATTTAATAATATATGCATACAAAATGGTTTAATTGTTTGCTTTTCCTTACTTCCAATGGATCTGGAAACCTTATGCCAGCTAAAGGAATGGTAAATTCTGAAAAATATATTGATATACTGGGAAGCATAATTGTTCTAAAATTATGTACATTATCAATTGCAGTCATAATACTACAATATGCCATTGCACCAAGAAACACATCATGAATGGTTAAGAATTTTATATGAGGGCTGAAGACAAACATGCCTCAGTGGCCTTGGAACTCATCACATTTCAACCCCACTGGAAACGTATGGAGTGTAATAAAAGCTAGACTTGGAAAAAATGGACTGTTACACAAAGTTAGACTTAATAGCCTTCATAATAAAAGTGGAGTTTCATGAAGAATAAAATGATACATATCAAAATTTTCTGAACTCAATAACAAATCAGGTAAATTAAATTATTTTAACAAGAAAATTTGATATTTTTAAGATGTAAAAAAATGTAAAGACTATTTTATTCGTCCTCTCTTATTTCACATACCCTTGTAGGAATCTGCATGGTATAACAGAAAAAAAGATTTACATAATTAAAAGATTTGGGTTCAGATTTTGCTTCTGATTGTTAATATCTGTTTACATGACTTTAGGCAAGGCATTTAACCTCCTTGGGTCCCAGTTCCTGATCTACAACATGAAGTCATTAGAACAAATGACATCCTTTGAAGTTCTAAATCTATGACTCCATGATACCAAGACAGACAGATAAATAGATAGAAAACAGAGAAAGAGAGAGAGAGAGAGAGAGAGATAAAGACAGAGACAGAGAGATAGAGACAGAGAGACAGAGACAGAGACAGAGAGAGAGACAGATAACAACTTGGGCATGGGAAAGCCATTTGTGTATGTGGGGGCATCTGGCACTTCATTAGATCTTCTCATATTTATTAATGTTACTTGACCATTTTTTTTTCTTTAGCATCTAAATTTTCTTTGAGTGCATAAGCCATTGTCTCCTTTCAGAGACCAGTTTCTATGAATCAGACAACTGTAGCTACCATGTTATTCATATTTGGGTGAAAGTAATAGCAAAATACATTAAGAAATATGAAATCAAATGAATTCATATCTGTAGATAAATTGATTTTGCCTTGGGCAATGAGCTGTTCTGAGAAGTTATTTCTTCAGCTTATTATTTGTTTTATATATTACCATGTTAATCATGTACTAGGCTGAAGATGCTGAGAATCTAACCAGCAAAATTTAATTATGACTGGATAATTTTGTAACATATTCCTATAGTATTTTCTCCTTATGGAAAAAGAAATTCACCACAGGTCAGAGCAAAAACTCCAGTTTCTTGACCTGTTTGAATAAAGCCTGGATATCATGTTGGTTAAATTTATATTGACTTAAGAGGCCTTGTTTAACTAAGAAATTAACTCATAGTGGAAAAAATTAAGCACCTTTTAAATATCACAGTGATGATTTCAATATATTAAAAACATAAAATCGTGATATTTTGTTTTTTTTATTTACATTTAGTTGATCTTGAAGGAACTTGCCCAATTTTTCCTAGCTTTGTGTTAATAATGTAATGCCCACCCATTGATAAGACACTTTTACTCAAGAAATATATGACAGAGATTCTCCTTTTCTACAAACTAACCATTCCAGTTTCTAATTTTAATAAGTTTTCTTTTATTCTCCTAAAATAATGTTCATCACTATCAATATATTTATTGAGTACACAAAATATACGACTCATTAGACACCGTAAGGTTTATACATTGTATATGTCCTTATCTTTTAGAGGCTTATTATAAGAGTATTCCAAAACTCTTATTGCAATTTTAACTTTTAATAGAGTAATATTAAGCTATCAGGACACTCTATATAATAGAGAGAGAGATGGGTGTCATTTTGGATCGATTGCTGGACTTGAGGTCAAGAGAAAATGAGTAAAAATCCAACCTCAGTCACTTAGCGTTTGTGTGACTGAACAATTAACTTATCCTCTGTCTTTCTCAGTTTTCTTATATATAAAATAGATATTAAAAATGGTACTACTTCCCAACAGTATTACAAAGATAAAATGTGATAATAATTGCATTCAACCTCTGCTTAAAGACCTTTAATGAGGAGGAACCCACAAGGACATTCATTCTACTTTTAGATAGAATCACTTTGTTAGGAAGTTTGTTTTCCTCTCTCACATCAAGTCTACGTTTGCCTCATTGTTACTTCCACTCATCTCCAGTTCTAGATTCTAGAGCCAAACAGAATAACAAGGACTGCATGGGCAAGTTGATTTGAAACCATTGCAGAGGAGTGCCCAACTTGATTAATTTGATGTCTAGGTGGAAGAGTGTGTAGAGAGAAGGACCAGGAGTCAGGAAGACCAGAATCTAAATACAACTTCAGACATATACTAGCTCTTGGATACTCATTTAACCTCTTTTTTTCTCAGTTTTCTCCACTATAAAATGGGGACAATAATAGTACCTACCTCCCATGATTGTTGTAAGTATCAAATGAGATGATATTTGTAAAATGCTTAGCACGATGCCTGACATAAGTAAAACCAATAATTCCTTCTCTCCTTCCATCATTTTTTCTTTCCTTCTTTCTTTCCTTCCTTTTCTTCCTTCCTTTCTTCCTTCCTCCCTCCTTTCCTTCCTTCCTTCCTTCCTTTGACTCTGACTCTTAAATTCCATTTCCATCCTTCTATCTGGCTGCTTTGCTACCTTAAAGGGACACATGCTTAAGTTTGATTCAGTTTTAATTTGGCTACGAACATTTCCCTGTATTGTAAGTGTTCTCAGTCACTGGTGTCATATTCATGATACTGCTTTTTTTTGGCTTTATAATATTTTTTTAGCCAGGGCAACCTGACCAGAAATGTGCCTATCCATTCAGTGCCACACCAATCAAACTAACAACAAATTATTTTACAGAGCTAGAAAAAATATCAGAATTCATCTGGAAGAACAAAAGGTCCAGGATATCAAGGGAATTACTGAAAAGAAATGCTAGGGAAGGTGGCCTAGCCACCATACTAGATCTTAATTTGTTTTATGAAGCAACAATCATCAAAACTACTTGGTACTGGCTATGAAATAGAGGGGTAGATCAGTGAAATAGGTTAAGTACACATGATGCAGTAGTTAATGATTATGGCCATCCGCTGTTTGATAAACCCAAAGACCCCAGCTTCTGGGATAAGAAATCATTCTTTGACAAACAACTTCTGGGAAAACTGGAAAATAGCATGGCAGGAACTGGGCATAGACCAATGTCTGACATAGTATACCAGAAGAAAGTGAAAATGGGTACATGGTTAAAGTATAAAGCCTGAGACTATAAACAAATTTGGGAGCAAGGAATAGTTTATCTGTCAGATTTATAGAGAATGGAGGGATTATGACCAAACAAGAGATAAAGAACATTATGAAATGCAAAATGGATAATTTTGATTACATTAATTTGTAAAGGTTTTTCACAGACAAAGTCAATGCAACTTGGAAAGAATTTTTACAACTGTCTCCGATAAAAGTCTCATTTCTAAAATATATAGAGAACTGTCGAATTTACAAGAATACAAGCCATCGTCCAATTGATAAATGTTCAAAGGACATAAACATGCAGTTTTCAGAGGAAGAAATTAAAGCTATCTATGGTCACATGAAAAAAACGCTCCAAATTACTATTGATTAGAGAGATGCAAATCAAAATGACTCTGAAGTACCACATCACACCTATCAGAGTGGCTAACATGACAAAACTAGAAAATGATATATGTTGGAGATGTGGGAAAGTTGGAACACTAATTCACTATTGGTGGAGCTGTGAGCTGATCCAACCATTCTAGAGAACAGTTTGAAACTATTCCTGAAGGGCTATAAAATGTGCATTCCTTTTGACCCATCCATACTGCTTCTAGGGCTGTATGTCAAAGAGATCATAAAATTGGGAAAAGGAACCACATGCACAAAAATATTTATAGCAGCTCTCTTTCTGGTGGCCAAGAACTAGAAATCGAGAGGATGCCCATCAACTAGAGAATGGCTGAACAAGTTGTGTTAAATGAATTTAATGGAATACTATTGTGCTATAAGAAATGATGAATAGGTAGACTTCTGAAAAACCTGAAAAAACTTATATGAACTGATGCTGAGTGAAGAGAGCAGAACCAGGAGAATATTGTACTCAGTAACAGCCACAGTGAGCGAGGACTGATTTTGACAGACTTAGCCCATCTCAGCAATGCAAGGACTAAAACATTTCCAAAGGACTTATGATAGAAAGTGTCATCCACATCCAGATAAGGAACTATGGAGTTGGAATGAAGAGCAAAGCAGAGTATTTTCTATTTTGTTTTGTTTTGTTTTCTTTCTCATGGTTTCTCCCATTTGTTATAATTCTTCTATGCAACATGACTAATGTGAAAATGTGTTTAATAAGAATGCATGTGTAGAGCCCATATCAGATTGCATGCCATCTTGGAGAGAGGAGGGTAGGGAGGGGGAGAAAATTTAAAACTTATGGAAGTGAATGTTGAAAACTAAAAATAAATAAATTAATAAATTGGAGGAAAAATAAATATGTCTGTCGATTGAATTGTGAACCCATTGCTTTGTGGGTGTATCTTATATACTAACTAGATTATATGCTATTATAAGTATATACTTATATACGTAACTAGATTCTAAAATGCTTGAGGCCAGTATCTTATAATTCTTGAATACCACACTCCACCCATCTCAAAAGTTCTTTCCATTTAGTGCTAAGCTCATATTTATCTTCCTTAGTTTTCTTCCTTCCTGGTCCAATGGACTATGTGTCAAGGAATTAGGTGATTTAGGTTCTCGTCTTGTATCGTCCACTACTTTTCTCGATCAGGAAAGATCAAGGAAAAGGGGAAGATCCTAATGCCACTTACTCTTCAAAAACACAAATGCACAGATACTTTAACAATAAGACATTTTAATAAAAACAAAAGTAACTTAAATGGTTTGCTCCTATTGAAGCCTCTAGTCCAAAGAAACTTTGCCATTCTATTTTTTTTATTTCATCCAAATCAGTCATCCAGTCTTAATTATTATACTTAGATTTGGACTAACGAAAGAATGACTTATACTGGAAACTCAATGGCCCCTACCTAGGCAACATGTGAAAATAGCCTGGGAGAGGCAGTTAGGTGGTGCAGTGAGTAGAGGACTGGCCCTGGAGTCAGGAGGACATGAGTTCAAATGCGGCCTCAGATGCTTGACACATGTACTAGCTGTGTGACCTTGGGCGAGTCACATAACCCCAATTGCTCTGCCCCCCAAAATAGAAAATAGGCTGGGAAACATCTAATACTGCAGAGTGCTACTACCCCCACCACATCTTTATGAATACTAGTTTATGGACTGTGCCCAGGCGTGTCTGGTTTTTCCTGGACATAGATGCCATTGTTCATCAATTAGAAGGGAAATGTATATAATTACAATGATATTTTCAAGGATAAACTCCTAAATAAATCATTAATAGCATTATGAAGGAAAATTTTCAGGAGAGAGGCAATCCCATCACTTGCTCCATTACTACATGTAGTATGAATGTAATTATACAGGACTGCTTATTATTCAATTACCACCAGTCTAAGTATCATTTTCTGTTTCTGTGATGTGCTTCTGTGCATTTTAAAAAGGTCTTTTAGCCAAGTACCATAATTTATTGAGCAGGGACTTCTCCACCACTACCACAAAGGAAATTTATCTTCCTTTTCCATAATGTATCATGCATAGCAGCAATTATTAAGAGAAGATGCAATCAAATTCCTGCAGCTAATAAGACAAAAGCAACCTGTTTGCAAGAGTTCATAAGGAAGTCTATTTGCAGCTGCTGAGCTGCAGAGGGTCACCATTTCCCAGAGCTAAGACCAAATGTGATGTGGCTAATTTGCCAGAATTTAGCACCCTACCCCCAAGTCTGGTAGAAGCCAACAGTAAATTTGCAGCTCTGTGTTCCAACTTTCTAAAGACATAGTTTGTTGTTATTTCAGGGGTCTCCAGATGGACTTTGGTCTATTTAGTCTATTTATGAGTCAGTGCTCAGCGTTAGGCAGGATCACGGTACACTCTGAAGCACTGCAATGTGTTCGTATAGATTTATTGCCCAAGCTTTTGCAGCAAACTGTGGTGGGGGTGTTTGCAGAATAACTTCTAAGAAGACAGTTTAAATGAGTGACCATAGGGGCATTGTTTTGCCAGCATGGATTTGTAAGAGTTGCAGAGGATCCTGATTAGAGAATCAAAGGACCAGCTGGTGGTGGAGATATTACCTTTGGAAATGTTAAAGACAACTTGTAACCTCCTAGCATTTTTTTCTGTCAAGAAAGATCTCTATGTGGCCTTACAAGACATTTGTCCTATGTTGGTTTTATGCTTAAGAGAAGTTGGGTTAGTTAGCAAGATGATAGAGATACTCTTTAGGTATGAGCATCTCTGTTGTCAACAGTTTTTTGGGCGGAGTTTGAAAACTGCCGAGTGAGAAAAGGTAGAATTAGGAATCAGCATCAATGGCTCTGGAACACAATTGACTCAGATTGAGTTTAAGGGCCTAGGACCACCTTTAATGTTATTTTGGACATACCATAAATCATACTATATGATCCTCTGTATTCTAACTTAAGCCCTTTAGCATTTTATACAGGTGAATTAAGAGGAAAATGAACCTATAGAATAGACATGAATGGGAGAAGGAATAAAAAAGGGCAAAAAACAGAGAAATTATTTGTAGATGTGGGGATGAGTGCAGAGAGAGTCAAGTCCTATCCTCTTTGTTTTGGCAATAGCATAGGAAGGAGAGACCATAACAAAAGAAAAAGGAATATCAGATCATTTTTATCATAAGCAGCAACGGTCAATGACTTCCTCACAGGTTGCCACTCTGAGTCACTGCCCAAGTGATTAGACCCCTGAAGATAGATCCATGATGACACTCCAGATTTACTCTACCCTAAAGATTACAATCTGCTTTAAAGGGTTTCTTGCTTTAGGATGATGCAGTAAACCCTATTGTCCCCCACTATATAATGACTGAAATTGTGAAGGGCTGCATCATCAAAATTCTATCAGAGAGGATTGGCCACCAAGTCAGGTGGTGTGGCTCCATCAATTCCTTAAAGGAAGTTTCTCTTTCTATATCTTAGTCTCTCACTGTCTCTGTCTCTCTATCTCTCTGTCTCCATCTCTCTGTATCTCGTCTCTGTTTCTCTCTCTCTCTCTGTCTTTCTCTCTCTGTCTCTGTCTCCCTGTCTCTCACTATCCCCATGTTCCCATCTCTTAAGAGGATGTGAGAATTTTTCCAACCTCTCCATGGAAATTTGGAGAAGAGAATATACAGTCTATCCCAGTGGCAGCCAATACATATGCATGCTGGCCTAGGCAAGCATGAAAGTGGAACCCAAAGCTCTACTTTTCTCTCCTGTTTTTGTTGCTTTCCTGAGCACAGATAACTTGGGGCTAACTTTTGGGAGGACCACCTGTCAACTAGTCTAGCAATTCCTGGAAATGATCCAACACAAGAGGATGATCTCACCTTTGGCTTGGTTTGTCAGGAGATATTGACCTGGAGAGAGTTACTTGGATAATGAAGATATAAGTTGCAGGTGAAATGACAATTCAGCTTCATGTTTTTTTAATAGATAAGTCTCAATGTATAACAATAAGAGATACTATGAGACCCAGAAAGGCTGTGCCACTTCTCCATTTACTAAGAGACCCTCCTATACTGTATACTCAGTCTTAAGGATCCTGGCCTCTAAGGAGAACATCTGGATTGTCTCTTGGATTCTATGGCTCTTTATGCCTTTATCCTGGAGTCCTGGGGCAAATTGCTTGAAGCCTACATTTGTCCAGTGAATAAAGAGGGGAGGGGCAAAGGGGAGGAAGTAAAAAGGCACTCAATGAACTTTGTAAATCTAGGCTAGGACTGCTATTCATTTCTTACATACACAAACTCCCCTACACACACTGCACCACTCCCCACACAATTTAACTAGAGACTCCTAAGCATACATTAATAAAAAATAAAATAATTTTTGGGATGTTGGAACTTAAATATCAAAATATGATGAATTTTGCAAGGCTTGGCATTTTATATTGAGCTATCTCTTCATTGCCCAAATAACCTCTGCCACACCTAGTAATTGCCTTTCCCAAGAATTATTGAAATATTACCAAGGCTCCAGTACCGGTTGTAGCATCACCATTTCTGGACCTAGAAACTCCCAACCTCTTGATTTCACAAGGTTGCTTCTAAGATTGAAAACATCCATCTCAGAATCACTGCTCAGGTATCTATTCTCAGGAAAAGAAACAAAAGCAAAAGAGTATAGCACATTGACATTTGACCTCAAGCTCATCCAATCCAAAACATGAAGTGGTTCCACTATGGAAGCAGTTTGTCATTAATAGAAAGAAGTAATTTAACTTTCTCTTGCTCCATCAGAAGACAATTTTGAAGAGTTCTTAAAGGATGGATATAGGGAAAGGGAGAGATTAAGAGAGTGGAGTCACTTTCTTCAAGGCCCACTGAGTGGGTAAATCTGGGATTAGTGGTCAGTTCTGACATAGCTCCTATATATCTTTCTCCCTGCAATCATCGTGAATTGGGGGATTATGGGATCACCCAGGGCTTGCTGTATCATACCAAAGTAGCAAACAACGAGCAACCTATTTCCTAGTATGTAGACAGGGAATAGTGTTTCCTCTCCATGAGATTCACTCTAATTAGAGCAGACCCAGGAGAGCATAATTTTTACCCCCCATTACACATACACTGATGGCCATTGGGTTTCTGGGATAGGCTTGTGGGGAGGACATTACAATGCAAGTGAAGAATTCATTTACTTCAAACTTTTAATTAAGTAAAACAAAACAAGGCTAGTCTCAAAAGACAGAAGTGACACACCAATTCTAACATCTATCACTCACCTATTAAATAGAAGCAAGAGAGAGCATTACTGGTGGACAGAACAGTCTGTTTTCCAATTAATTTAAAGAATTACATGTCACCTTCTCAAGAACTGAGTCTACATTCATTTCACGTGTCTCCCTAGAAAAGATTACCTTCTCAAGCAAAAACAATCCTCTATCTTACAGTTCTAATGGCCAATTTTGTCCAGCTAACCCCCACTTACTTGTGGCACATCATTCCTTCTACTTGGCTTTGTGCCTCTTTCTCTTCCATGTTTGTTTTGGGTTTCCATGTTTTCTCTCTTTTTTTCCAGTTTTACTTACCTTAACTCTTAATTTCTCTACTCTCCCTGTTCATATGTATGTTCTACTCAGATTTAATTGAATAATTTGACATGCGGGAACAAACAAATAAACCAAAAACTGCAAACAACCAAAATGTATTCACCAGAGTACCTAAGGCTAATCTTGGTTTTCCTGACGAATTTCCATAAATCAGTTTTTATATGCACTTACTTCAATGGTTCCTGCCTTCTTAAAGACATCAAGTACTTTAAACTTCTGATGATTGCTCTAGTTTTACACGTATCTTTAAAAATATAATTTCATGAAATTCCTTCAAATTTCAAGTATTGAGTAAATAATCTACTAATTTCTTCCCTTTCAGTCTCATAGTGTTTTCTCTCTCTCTCTCTCTCTCTCTCTCTCTCTCTCTCTCTCTCTCTCTCATAAACTCTAAATATGGAACATGTGAGCATGAGTTCATTACTGAGTCTTTCCATATTAGTTGCACATGCTTACTATCTTGTGTTTCTTCTGTTTGAAATGTGTCTAAGAGGAGAATGATTATAACAATAACAACAAAATAATAATCTCTATATTTTAGGAAAAGATATTACAAAAATATTTAATTTACCTTCATTCTAAATCCAATCATTCTAGACTATAGAGGGAAATGTCCGAATTGGCATAATTCTCTTATGCTGTTTTGTATTTCTCTACTCATGTACTATTTGAGGTTACATTTATAGGAACTTTGAACGAGGGAAAAATCACAATGTTAAAATATGTATTGAGAAATGGAAATAACTGGAACTGCTATAACATCTTGGCCTACTGTGTTGTTAAGCACAATGCGCTCCTTAGCACTTAGTTCAACAAGTGCCCTTGAAGAGTTTGGCTTTTGTTTGCTTTGAGTAATGCTTAGCCCCAGGCCCAAGCCCCTATTAGGTGTGGAACTTATGTGGGTGTGGATTGATGACTGAGGTGGGGCCCAAGGTGGGGGCTATCTCCAGGGAGGGCCTAGTTTACATGACTGGGACAGCAGAGACTCTTAGACCACATGGGTTTAAGTCTGCCTCTTTGTGGCGATTTTAGGTCACGTGGGTGAGTAGCATGTGTGACTCACCCCTGATGCTGACAAAGATATAAGAGCCAGGGGTTGGCCTCTTCTTCCTGGGAGCTCTTTGCCGAAGCAGTGGTGGCGCGTGACTCTGGGCCAGCCCTTGTTCTGAGCTCCCAGGCTGAGCCTCGATGTTGGTAACTATGAATTGTATTGGGTCTGTCTGTTTGTAATTTGTTTAAGGGCTCTTGAGATGGTGTTGATGTTGAGACTCCAGGCAGCTGTAGCTAAGGAGCCCTCCAGCTTGTAAACCCAGATGCTGAGACTCTGTTGAACTCTGGTAACTATGTATTGGGATTTGAATCAGACAAGGTCTGTCTGTTGATGTTTGTAGTTTGCTCGTATTTTGCTCTGAA
>CM053624.1:206135224-206149508 GCA_028646595.1 Phalanger gymnotis
AAACACCTACTTCCTTCAAGGAATCCCAAAATTCCTGGGATCAATATCTTTGAACGGAAAAGAAGATGCTGCCCTTAAGTGAGTCAGGGCACAAATCATTTCAAGAAGAGTGGGCAGACAAAAATGTTAACTTCATAAGAACTGATCTTGGTATTTACCATTGACCCATTTCTTGGGTCTTTGTTTTTTTTTTTTTTATCTTTCACATATATTCAAACAGAGAAAAACCTAAAAAGAGATTTTAGAGCAGATAAATATTATTTCCTAATTTTTCAGTTGAATTAAGATAAGGTTTTTAGTATATTTCCAAATATGCTTGAAAGTTGAAGATTATGTTCACATAAGAAGTACTCTAAGGCCCACCAAGAATGTCTCAACTGTCTCTCTTTGGCAGAATGTTTATCTTTTTCAATGATAATAAAAATGTGTTTTATAAGGTATGTATTTCATTTTCAGATGTAGTTTGCAGTTTTCATATTGGAATAAATTGTTTCATTCCATTCTGTGATTTGTTTTGGGTGAAGAATATTTTACAATTAATACAATTTCCTTTCTTTTATAGTTGATGGTCTTTCTTCTATTCACTTCAAAATTTGTTGTTTGTTATTGAAACAGCTACATTTAGCCATTTTTTTAAAATTTGAAGCAAATCTCTTTTTCCCTTGTCTACCCCAGATTTCAACAATATGAATAAGGTCTCATTTGGGGATTTGTTTTCTACACATGGAAGCTCTGGTTGTTTTTTGTTTTGTTTTGTTTTATATAATAGGCTGAATTATCATGGTTTAAATTTTAAGGAGGAGGCAGAGACAGTGGAGGCAGAGTACAGAGGTAGCACAAGGAAGGCAGGACTGCAAAAAGACTGAGGGGCCACTGCTTCTATGAGTCTCTTAAACAAGCCCAAGAGTGAGATGACCCCTGAGGAGCTGCAGAAGCAGGAAGAAGATGAGTTCAACACTGGGCCCCTGTCTGTGCTCACCCAAATGGTGAAGAACAACACCCAGGTTCTCATCAACTGTGGCAACAACAAGAAACTTCTGGGCTGAGTGAAGGCCTTTGACAGGCACTGCAACATGGTCCTGGAGAACATGAAGGAGATATGGACTGAGGTACCCAAAAGCGGCAAAGGCAAGAAAAAATCAAAACCAATGAACAAAGATCGTTACATTTCCAAGTTGTTCCTGGGGGAGGATTCAGTCATTGTGGTCCTCAGGAGCCCATTCATTGCTGGCAAATAGTGGAGCCAGAGCCTCCTTTCCCACTCTAACACTCAACTCAGCACAATAAGGCTGATGGGTCCCACTAGTTTTACCTTTTGTGAATGAAACCTTTCTGTTTTTTCTTGAAAAAAAAATTAATCAGTTGGTTTTGGTTTGTCATCTTCATTGATAATCTGTTTGGATTTATGATCCTTAGTTGTTTTTTTTTTTTTCCCTGAAAATGTTATTTTTCAGAATAGTGCTTTGGCCTTGGTAATCATTAATTCCATTTGCTTTATTTTCTTTCAGATTTTTCTCTCTTTCAGTATTTTTGTGCTCCCAAACTGTTATTATCTCTGTCTAACTTGTGAAGAAACTTATTTATTCAAATTTTTTAGCCTGCTAATTGAGGCGTTTCCCCACCTAATACATCAAGTGCTCTAAATTCTCTTCTATATTTATTCCACCACTCTTTTATGACTTTTTTCCCTCTTCTGAAATTTTTGAATTTTTTTTCTTAAATACTCTTTTAACAATCCAAAGGATTCAGTAATTCAACATCGATTCACTTTTCCTTGTCTTCTGATGCTTAAGAAATACCTTTATTCTCTTTCAGAACAATCAAGCAGTCTACAAGAATACATTTAATCATTCAAAATGATATATTCTGAGAAAATTTTAGTTAATTATGGGATTAAGGAAGAATTATAATTACTACATAGAAATAATAGAGAATATATTGCTCAATCAAAACATACCTATCTTGTATTTGGGTGGAGTTTTTAATGGTATTTCTCCAATTTTCTTTGAATACAAAATTCTTGAGTATCTTTACCAAAATTAAGTCCATAATAAATATGTTGTCCCTCTTCATGCTGATCATTTCTATACCTAAGTTCAAGGCCCTTTGTAAAGCAGTTAATATTAATATGAAGCCATAGGCAATTCCATATATCCAACTGATTAAAAACTGTACAGATCAGCTAGGAATCACTAAATGAACATTAGCCACATTATGTATTTATTATTTCTCTTGATGAATTAGTCGAATTGCCAGGAATTTAAATCCTTGATGACATCTGATTTCTGTCATCTGCAAATGTCATGTTCTATTGAAATAAAAATAATCTTAATTGATTAGACAGCAAAACATATTTCCAAATGTTTATTTTAGAAATATAATTTGTTATCATTTAATTATTACATTGTATTCATTCTCACATATAAACTTATCTTGTTTAGCAAATGTGCAAATATTAAAATGGCTGGAATCTACATTGATTCAACAAAGATGTAAAAAGAAATAAACTCTTCCTAGAAGATTGTCCAAATCAGTAGAATCTCATTGTTGATCTGCTGTGGACTGAGGGTTTTATTAATAAGGATCTGTCTCTGTGAGTTTTTTTTTTTTGCTTTTCTTAATGTATCTCCGTTTCCCCAACTGCACTGGAGGAACAGACAATGACTAAGGCCTAATACACTTGGCACTACCAAACAACAACACTTCTGGTTTTTTTTTTACCATGAGCATTACCATTCATTTATTATACACTAAAAACAAAGACAGCATATGACAAAAGTAATAGCTAGCATTTGTATGGTATTTTAAAGTTTACAAAACTATTTACATATGTCCTCTCATTTGATCCTCCAAACAATTCTGTGTGTTAGGCACTCCTGTTTTCCCCATTTTAAATATGAGAAATATGAGGCTGAGAAAAATTAAGAGACTTGCCCACAGTAAGTATTTGAGGCAGGATATTAACTCAGTTCTTATGACTCCAAGTTGAAAACTCTTATCATCTATGCCACTTAAATTCACTACTATTCCTATAACTAAAATTTTTCCACCCATGGGAGAGCAGGGGAAAAATTAAAATGGAAGCCTTTCTTGACACGTATCACCTCAATTCATGGTTCCTTGAGGTGTGAGTGAATTGTGATCTTTACTCTATAGGAAGAATCCTTTACCTTTTATAGAGAACAGCTCTCTGGAAAGAAAAAGACTATTCAGTTTGGTCAGTTTTAAAAGTGCACTCTTTCAGATAGGTAGTGAATCAAAGGAGTATACCTCCACCCATGTGGTATATTCTACTCTTCCATATATGTCATTGATGACATTTTCTTCCAATTTTTTCCCCAACCATAGCTCCTCCAACCATTTTGTTTGTCTGTTAGTCTGAATCTATCTCTGTGTCTGTCTCTATTTTTGTCTGTCTCTCTCTTTATCTTTTAAATTCTGTCTCTCTTATCATTAGCCTCTATCTAATAGTTCCTTCCCTATTAAGTTCAAACATGCCTATATGTCCCATTATTAATACTAGATATTGCCCTTCCTCAAGATATCACCCAAGAGCCAAGATGGCAGAGTAAAACCAGGGATTTGCTTGACCTCTCCACCAAATCCCTCTAAACACCTGTAAGAAATAATGCTGAACAAATTCTAGAACTGCAGAACCCAAGAAATGACAGAATGAAACAAGTCTCCAGCCCAGGACTGCCTGGATGGTCACTGGGAAGGGTTTATTGCACCCACTGGGCTGTACTGGCACAAATTAGGTTGGAGCAGACCAGGCAGAGCAGCCCTCAGGGCACTTAATCATTGAGCTGTGGTGGTTCCCAGACTTCTCAACCCACAGATGCCAAAGACAACTGATCAGATCAGTGAGAAATCTCTGTGGGACCTGGGTGAGAGAAGGGCACAGTCTGGTGGGGCCACAGAGGGGGCTGCAGCAACGGTGGTGGCAGTGACTGCTTCTGGAGCTCCAGGCCCACAAACAGTGTGGGAAATTAAAGCAACTGATCAGAGCAGGAGTACAGGGATCTCTTTGCTGACACTGAGGCAGTATTCTCTTGCTTTGACCTGCTTGGATCTGGGTCACAGTCCTGGTTGGCAGTCCTGGGGTGAGGAAGAGAGCTTGTGTGGCAGAGCTTGTAGTGGCTGTGGAGAGGGAGTCTTCCTAGCAGGTCCAAGGCAGAAGAGAGTGCTTGAGGTCACTCACAGATAAGAGCACAGGCCAGTAGAGGAGTAAACACCTCTCTTTGCATCATACCACCTCAGAAGAACTGCAAATTTACAGGTGCCTAAAAATAGCTCAGAAAACGGCAGTGCAAAATCCCTGAAACTTGAGACAGAGCACTCTTCACTCTGGAAGCAGAGTCAAACCTTTACAAAAAGCTCAAAAGTCAAGTAATTGGCTGGGAAAATGAGCAGAGAGCATGAAAACAATCAGACCACAGCATCTTATTTTGGTGACAAATAAGATTACAACTTACAGCCAGAAGAAGACAATAAAGTCAAAGATCCTAGATTAAATGCCTCCAAGAAAGATATGAATTGGTCTCAGGCTATGGAAGTCCTCAGAAAGGGTATTTTTTTTTTAATCATGTAAGAGAAGTAAAGGAAAAATTTGGAAAAGAAATGAGAGTGATGCAAGAAAATCATGAGAAATGAGTCAACATTTTGCTAAAGGAGACAAAAAAAAATACAGAACAAAATAACACTTTAAGAAATAAAGTAACCCAAATGGCAAAAGAGGTCCAAAAAGGCAATGAGGACAAAAATGCCTTAAAAATGGAATTGGCCAAATGGAAAAAATGTCCAAAAGCCCACTGAAGAAAATAATTCCTTAAAAATTGGAATGGAGCAAATGGAGGCTGGCAACTTTAGAAGAAATCAAGAAATTATAAAGCAGAATCAAAAGAATGAAAAACCTGTTATAATGGAAGAAAAGAGGGGGGAGGTAAAAGAGAATGAGTAAACCTTACTCTCATCAGATCTGGCTTAAGGAGGGAATAACACACACACACACACACACACACACACACACACACACACACACTCAATTCAGTATCTTACCCTACAGGAAAGTAGGGGAGAAGAGTATGGGCAGGAAATGATAGAAGGGAGGACAGATTGGGGGAGGGGGTGATCAGAAGCAAACACTTTTGAAAAGGGCCAGAGTGAAAGGAAAAAATTGAATAAATGAAGGACAGGATAGGATCAAGGGAAATGGAGTTAGTCTTTTACAACATGACTCTTCCAGAAGTGTTTACATAATGATACACATATAATGTATATTGAATTGCTTGCCTTCTCAAGGTGGTGGGGAAGGAAAGAAGGGAGAGAATTTGGAACTCAAAGTTCTAAAAACAAATGTTAAAAACTGTTTTTACATGCAACTGGGAAATAAGATATACAGGCAATAGGGTATAGAAATCTATTTTGCCCTACAATTAAGTAAGGGGAAAAGGGATGGAAGGGTGATAGAAGGGAGGTCATACTGGGGGAAGCGACAGTCACAATAGATGCCATCTGTTTTAACATTCCGGCTAGCAGCTTCTGTGGGGGTATGAGATCCACCCACAACCAGCACCCAGAATGCTGCCAAAGCACAAGTTCTTTTAATCTGCTTAACTAAGGAAAGCAAGTTGATGGGTTGACAAGCTTACTTTAATTCAGCATACAAATATCATTCACTTAGTTGGGGGGGGGGACCCGCACCCTGAACTTCAGAGCAAATTACAAACAAATTACAAACATCAACAGACAGAACCAATACAGATTCATAGTTACCAATATCTAGCTTCAGCCCAGGAGCTCAGAACAAGGGCTGGTCCAAAGTCACGGGCACCACCACTGCTGCGGCAAAAGAGGTCCAAGGAAGAGGAGGCCAACCCCTGGTTTTGTATCTTTTTCAACGTCAGAGGTGAGTCACACATGCGACTTACCCACATGACCTAAAATCGTCACAAAAAGGAGGACTTAAACCCACATGGTCTAAGAGTCTCTACTCTCCCAGACATGTAAACTAGGCCCTCCCTGGAGTTAGCCCCACCTTGGGCCCCACCTTAGTTGCCAATCCACACCCAAATAGGATTTACACCTAATAGGGGTTTGGGCCTGGGGCTTAGCACTTAGCACTCAATGAAACACACTGAATTACTCAAAACAAACAAAAGCCAAACTTTTCAAGGGCACTTGTTGAACTAAGTGCTAAGGAGCCCATTTTGCTTACCAACACGCCATCTGAGAGGGGTGGGGAGAGATGGGGAGAAAATTTGTAACTCAAAATCTTGCAGAAATCAATGTTGAAAACTAAAAATTAATAAATTATTCTTTACAAAAAAGGAATAAGTCTGGAGATATACATGTACAAAAATATTTATAGCAGCTCTTCTAGTGGTGGCAAAGAATTGGAAATTTAGGGGATACCCATCATTTGGGGAATTACTGAACAAGTTGCGGTATATGAATGTAACAGAATACTATTGTACTATAAGAAATGATGAGCAGGCACAATTCAGAAAAACCTGGAAATACTTACATAAACTTATGTTGAGTGAAATGAGTAGAACCAGGAGAACACTGTACACAGTTACAGCCACATTGTGTGATAACTAACTTTGATAGACTTTGCTCTTCTCAGTGATGCAAGGTTCTAAGACAAATCCAAAAGGTTCGTGATGGGAGGTGCTAGCCACATCCAGAGAAAAAAACTATGGAGTCTGAATGCGGATTGAAATATACTATTTGCTAGCTCTCTTTTTTTGTTTTGTTTTGTTTCTCCTTTCTCATGGTTGATTCCATTGGTTATGATTCTTCTTTACAACGTGACTAATTTTAAAATATATTTAATAAGAATTTATATGTGGAGCCTATATCAGACTGCATTCCATCTTGGGGTGAGGGAGAAGGTGGGGGTGAGGAAATTTAAAACCCAAAATCCTGTGGAACTGAATGTTGAAAACTAGAAATAATTTTTAATATATAAAAAAAGAAAATATCACCTGAGATCTTTCCTCTGTTCCTCAAAACTCTGTTATCTACTTTCCTTACTTCCTTTTCCCCTCCTCTCATTCCTTATCCCTTTAAAATATGTCTACTGACTGCTTCGCTAAATTGAAACTGATCTTTCTAAAATAACTAAGAATCTAAATTGCTAAATATGATCTGTTTTTTCTCAGTCCTCATGTTTCTTAATATGTCTGCTGAACATGACACTGTTGACTTACATTCTCCTCCTGGGTACTCACGTTTTGGGGTTTTTCTTTCAGGTTTTTATGACACTACTTTCCCCTGGGTCTGCGCGTATCTACCTGACTTGTTCCTCTGAGTCTCCTTTGCTACAATATCATCCATATCATGCACTGGGAAATAATGCTTATTTGTATATAATGGAATTCGCACACACACACTTATACATACACACAGTATACAGACGTATACATATGTGTATACATACACACATATAAGTAGTGCCCTTTTGCTTTCATTATTTAAAATGTTTCATGTGCTGTTTTCTCCCTCCATGTGAATTTTATAATAATTTTGCCAAATTCTATGAAGTGATGCCTTTTAGTTTGATTAGTAAATCTCTTGATTAATTTTAGGATTGTTGACATTTTAATTATATTTGCATAGCGCAAACATGGACTACCAATATAGCTCCAGTTATACATCTTTGTTACTTCTGTAAGAAGAATTTAGAAGTTGGACTCCTTAAAAACTTGATTATGCTTTATTACATTAAATTTGACATATTTTATATAATTCATAGTTAATTTGCAGGAGATTACTTTAAAAGAAACTTGCTGGAATTTTAGTGGAATTACACAAATGGGCCCATAATTTTTTTTATATATATTCTGTTATTTTACTAAAATAATTAACTAACTTAATTATTTTAATTTTGTCTTCTGGAGTTAGTTAAGTAAGCATCACATCATTTGAAAATTGAAGTAATTTTGTTTTTATTTATCTATGATTATTTACTTAATTTTATTTCTTATCTTATTTGAGTAGCTCTTGTTTTATAATTACATTAAATTGCCATGTCAATGGACATATTTGTTTTTTCCTGAAATATTATTGGAAATTTTTATAGAATATCTCCATTAAAATAAGTGCTTGGACATATACTGTTTACCCAACAAATTAAAGGTCCATTTATTTCTATTCTTTTATGTGTTTTTAATATGAATTGCTTTATTTTGCAAAAAAAAAAATTCCAAATTTGTTAATTACAATCATGAGAGTTTCATTTTTTTTATTTATATGATCATTTTTTTTCTTATAGTTTAGTTAAAATTGAGCAAACTTAGAAATCTTGGCATAAACCTAACCAATCATTCTGAATAATACAATAAATTTGTTGCTATGATTCTTTGCATCTTTTTTTTTTTTTTGCATTTGATGCATTATTTGCATTTTCTTTCTGTTTTAGGTAAGGGTATGACATCTACTTTATAAAATGAAGCCTGTTAGGATTCATTATCTTTTTTTTTTAACAATTTAACTGATATTAGAGTTGTATTCTTTTAATGTTTGATAGAATTCATTTTCAGATTCTTCTGGATCTATTTTTGTTGTTGTGTTATCATTTTTATTCTAGTTGTATTGATTGTTTTGCTGTCCCTCTATCCATCACATGAGCTCATTTACGATTTCATCAAATTCTTTTTTTCTGTGATCAAATTTTTGTGTTCTTTTTTTACCTTAATCTATGTATTTTTATTTTATAATTATTCATTTAGTTTGTTTAATTTATTCATTTTTGTTATATAATTGGGCAAAAATCTCTTTTTCATTCAGTCAAGTCATAAAAATTTATTAATTATTATTATTCTCTAGATGTTCTAATAAAAACTGGGCATATGAAGAAAAAAAAAGATAGTCTTTGCTCTCAAGGAGCTCAAATTCTAATGGGATAGACAACCCACAAAGGAACTACGTACAAAAAAATAATATAAAATCAATTGGAGATGATGAACACAGGGAGTTTTAAATGGCATTACAAAAGACTTGTCATAGAATATATTTACTTTTTTATGTCTTGTGAATTTTGACTTGTTGTATTCTTTTTATTTTTGTTAATTTTATTTTTTTATTTTCTTTTTCATTAGGTAATGACTTGCCTCTTTTTTTTTTAAATCTGTCTCTTACTTTTCTGTTAACTCATTTTTCTGTGCTCTTTTCCAGTTTATTTTTAGTTCTTAGGACAGTACTTTGAAAATAAAAACCTGGAAACAACTACAGATGTAAGTGGAAGTAACTACAAATGTAAGTGGGTTCTTTATGTTGCCTCTACTTTTAAAACCGCATATACCATGTTTTAACATTTACTCAATCTGTTCTATTAGGTACACAATCTAGGGAGGTCAAAAAATGGGGGCAGGAGTGTGTAGAATGAAGGTTTATTGTGTTGTGTAGATGCCAAAATATTCACAAAATAATTTTCTATAGTAGCAAAAAATATGGAAATAAAGTACATATCTATTAATTAGATTGTATACAATGGCTCTGCAAATGGTGGCATATAAAAATGATGTAATATGATTGTGACACTAGCAACAACAATTATGAGTTTTTAGAAAACATGAGCAAACTTGTACGAGTCGATGAAACTAAAAGAAAGTATATTTATGAGGAAATAATGTAGAGGAACTATAATAATATAAAAGAAAACAATTAAAAAGAACTAATAACAAAGAGAAATGATTCCTGATGACTGATGCTGAAACATATTTCTTTTCTCTCTGTTGAAAAGAAGTATGCTATGGATGCAGAATTTTATGTACTGTCAATCCTGTTCATTGTACCAGATGGCTTTGCTTATATATTTGTTTGTTTTGTTTATTTGTATATTTTTTAATTTGTTTATTCATTTGTTTGCTTTTGGTAGGAAAGTTTTACTAGAAAATTGATGTTGTATAAAAAAAATATACATACCCTTAAAAAATGCAGCCTGCATCATTGATGAGGCTTTCATTGATAATGTGCCATTTCTTGTCCCTTCTTATAATATTATAGTTAAAATTCATAGAACTGTAAGAAGGATGTGTGATAAGTGACGTCAAACCTGGCACCTGATTTTCCATGTAAATCAATAAATCAAGGAAACAACAAAGATCTTTAAACCTCAAGACCTCAATTAAGCTAATAAAAAATGGCTTATAGATTTTTACTTCTTCTTATGTAAGAACCATTAAAATATTATCTAATCACTACAACAGCCAAGTTGCAACAACTAAAAGCAATGAATAAAATACTTTTGATGGAAATATAAGAATTAGAATATCAGCTCCTTTGAGATTATTATGTAAAGCCTAAAATCAAAAGATAAGCAAATAATTCCCAGACATTCTAAGTGATCTAAGAAAATTATTTTTTTTTAATTTTTGTATTCTTGTTTATTCCCAATGGAGATATGAATCTGAAAGAAATGAATTATTGTAGAGGTCAAAAAATAGTATGCATAGTGTTATAGAAAGTCTTGCTTTTGATTCTGCTGTTAATTAACTTTCTACCCCTAGTAAAATAATTTATTCTCTTGGGGTCTGAGTTCCCTCATATATAAAATAATGTGGCTGAAATGGATAATTTCTAAAGACCTTTCTAACATGCAGTGATCCTGTGATTACAACATTACAGTTACAATTTGGGTCAAATTATGTACCTGGAACAGATAACCTGCTCTGATTTTAAGGATGACATATTTGAAAGAGCCCAATTCAAATTCATACATCTTACTTCATTATAGAATAATAATAGCATACTACAATTACAATTACAAATATAGGGCAATTTACAGTTGAAAGAGCACTTCAGCCACCAGCTCATTAAATCTCTCAATAGTACTGGGGTAAATCAACATGACTGCTCATTCTTTCCTCCCAACAATGTTAAGATAGGCTGACCCTACAGTAGATGATGCATATAAAAATCTTCCTCAGAACAGATAATTTTCAAAACCCCATGCTTTCAGAAAATTTGTTTTTGTAAACATTAAGAGAAAACTATGTTTCTACGCATTGCCATTCTACACAACCATTCTAATCCCTTTTTCTCTCATTGAGGCAACACTCATAACCTCCAGCTTTTAACTTTGATTTGAATTATGGTTAATAAAGAGTTGCAAAGGAGTTACATTTGTAGCACTGACTTCAAATTTGGATAAAAACCCATCCATTTCAAGGAAGACTGCTTTTCTTATCTCTTCAGAGCTAACATCACCATAGAACTGTTTTCTCTTTCAATGAACACTCAAGCAGTCTTCTTAAGATATGGTTTAAAAAACACAACAAAGAAAAAATGATGAGCTGAAATTAAATACATTGATATAGATATGTACATAAATTGAGCTTTTAGCTCCATGACCATTTTCTAGACTAACTTACCTCAAGCCATGTATTCTTACCTTTGACACAAAAATGATCCACAATGTGAATAGAGGATGAACATTATTATGGATATAATGAAATTTTTATGATTGACTGCTGCATGGTTCTGCCAACTCTTTCCCCTGAGCAAAGTCCAGAGAACATCATGAATCAAGGGCAAAAGAAGGATTCCACTATGTAGATACGTTGTGGAACTTTTAAAACCTGCTGATGGGCCAAATTACACCATTAATGATAATTATGTTTGCATTAAGTCACACACACTTCTCTCTGGATGTCTCCAGATTACTAGGGGTTAGCTGGGTAACCAGTAGCTATCATTTATTATGTGATTACAGAGAGTTTCTACCTTCAAAAAATCAGAGTTACAAGAAATATAAATACCCTTCATTAGTAGAGCTTTAGCCTAGAAATTGGCAGTAAAGCATTAAGAGAGCAAGTGAGTTCAGGCATTAATACTTACTGCCAACTCTTCAGAACAGCACATTCTTCTGATAATTCTTTCTTCATGGGAAGTATATAAGAGAGGTATTGCTTGTCTCTTTGAACCTTAAATAGATATAAACATATACATGTATGTATGCATATGTGTATATATACACACATATATACAGTTATACACATAGATACATATATGTGTTGATGTGCATATAAATGAATATATGTGTGCACCCATAGGCATAGACATGTGCATATACAGATATGTAAATGTATATGTATGCATATACATATCATATATGTATATGTGTATATGCACATATGCATACACATACATATATATCCACAGTGCAATAATTACACATTTAACTCCTTTTGCCAAGAATGTTTATGTTGGGGTACATTCCTTTTTAGTATCTTTATTGCAAATCCACTTAAATTTTTCACTTTCTGTCTATGTACTGAATGCGGTCATATCTATAACTATACAAGAGTTTAGGACTGTGCCCAAGGGAAATAGAACTGAGTGGGTATTCATCTATTTTATACTCCTCCACAGCTAGAAACAACTCATTAGCATCTAGTGAAAACAGATGAACTAAAATGATAAGGTTGATCTGGGTTCAAATCCCTCTTCTTATACTTACAACCTTTGCAACCAGTGGGTAAATCACTTAACCTTTTCTTCAGTCTCCTCTTATGGAATACAAGAAATTTTAACTTGATGGCCTCTTAGATACTCAGAGCTATAAATTGATGATCTAGTGTGCTGGTAAGCAAAATGGGCTTCTTAGCACTTAGTTCAACCAAGTGCCCTTGAATAGTTTGGCTTTTGTTTCCTTTGAGTAATTCAGTGTGTTTCATGGAGTCTTATTAGGTGCTAAGCCCCAGGCCCAAACCCCTATTAGGTGTAAAACCTCTGTAGGTGTAGATTGGTAACTAACTAAGGGGAGGTGCTAACTCCAGAGCCAATCATAGGAGCCTAAGTTCTGGTCATTCAGATGACATTTGATGATGTCTGAAATGCTATAAGAAGAGAAGACAGAGCCATTTGCACAGGGCTCTCACTTTTGGTGGCTCACAAAGACTCTGGGCAGCTGTAGCTAAGAGCCTTCCAGATTGTAAACCTGGATGCTGGGACTTTGTTAAACTCTGGTAACTATTGGGTTTTGAATCAGACAAGGTCTATCTGTCTATATTTGTACTTTGTTTGTGTTTTGCTCTGAAGTTCAGGGTGCTGAGTTTTTTTTCCCCCTGAACTAAGTGATTGATATTTGCATGCTGAATTAAAGTAAGCTTGTCAACCCCTTAACGTTGCTTTCCTTAATAAAGCAGATTAAAAGAACCTGCGCTGTTGCAGCGTGCTGGTAGCATTCTTGTTGTTGGGCTTATGTTGGTCTTTCACCCCCACAACAGCTGCTAGCCAGATTGTTGAAACATCTAGTTAGCAAAAATAATTAAAGTAATGCCTCTTTCCCTCAACCCCAGTGAATATTACCTAGGTGAATTCTTTTCTGGTCCAGGCCCATCCTGTTTCTTCTCATGGAGGGCGGCTCCCCAGCACTGGCTTCTTTAACAGAACTCTTCTCTACTAGGTCCTGTGCCCTAACATCTGAGGTATCTATTTGAAGCTTCGTCTTCCTTCTACCTTTATCTCCCCATCAATTCCTCATCAACTAATTTTGTTATTAAGACTTTATTCACGGGGGAGGAGCCAAGATGGAGGCTGGGAAGCAGTGACTGGCATGAGCTCCCCACCAAGTCCCTCCAAAAACCTATAAAACAATGGCTCTGAACCAATTCTAGAGCTGCAGAACCCACAAAGTGGCAGAGGGAAGTAGGGCCCCAGCCCAGGACAGACTGGATGGTCTCTGGGTAAGGTCTGTCCCACACGGACCTCCCAGCCCCCAGCCGAGGGGAGCGGAGCTGAGCCCAGCGCGCACGCGCGAACAGATCAGACGCGTACCTACCAGAACAGGAGACGAGCGGAAAGTGTCCTGGCATCCTGAAATACTGAGCTGTGGCATGTACCAGACCTCCTAACCCACAAAGAGCAAAGACATCAGAGAAGGTTAGTGGGAAAAGCTGCGGGACTGAGTTTGCGGTTCTGGTCACTTGCCCCTGGGGCAGCGGAGGTGGGGCAGCTTTAGAACTAGGCTGCAGTTGCTTCTGGCCCCAGGCCTACCTGGTGGGCGGAATGAAGTGGCTGATCAGAGCAGGAGTGAAGAGCTTGCTGAAGATTTAAGCCATCCAGGTAGGGGCTTTTGGGGAAGGAGGAGTGCTGGTAAGGCAGCGCATCCATCCAAGCGTGGAACATAGAACTCTTTAGTCTTTAAGCAGCCACGCCCCATTGAAAAATTCAAAGGTTAATTAAGTTGGAGGGGAATATGGCCAGGCATCGAAAACACACCCAGATTCAGTCTCAGACTCTGGAATCCTTCTTTGGGGACAAAGAAGACCAAAAC
>CM053624.1:206150008-206181347 GCA_028646595.1 Phalanger gymnotis
CAACTAGAAAATAAGATGCACAGGCAATGGGGCACAGAGATTTATCTTGCCCTACAAGACAGGAAGGGAAAGGGGGATGAGAAGGGAATGGGGCGACGGAGGGGAGGGCAGACTGGGGAACAGGGCAACCAGAATGTATGCCATCTAGGAGTGGGGCGGGGGAGGAAATGGGGAGAAAATTGGTCATTCAAAAGCCTGTGAAATTCAATGCTGAAAACCAAACATGTCAAAAAATAAATTTAAAAAAAAAGACTTTATTCAGGAATCCCTTTCATGCAACTTGAACCCGGTGTCTTTTTATGACATTTACTAGAAAATTACAATCTAGTCATTTCTAGAATGACTCTGTAGCTAAGATTTGGGATTTTTTTTTAACTAATGAATGTTTTCAGTAAATATTGTAGTGAGCTGAGGAATCATGATGCTTACAGGGAGGACTAAACACCTATTTTTTTCTACATTTGGAAAACAAGTGCCCTGTGAATGTCTGTCAACTAAGGAAAAGTGTTGGGTGTTTAATGTAGCATCAGTAAAATAGTGTCCTATATTTGAAAGAGGGATAGTTAGAAGTGAACAATAGAAAGAACTAGAGAAAGGAAAATATAGCAATAGTTAATAGATATCTTGTTTTTGGGAATGGTGACTTAGGAAGGGAAATAGGTGGTGGTTGTGGGGAGCAGGGAATTGTCCCTAAATAACATGACCACAGAAATCCCTCAGGCAAAATGAGCCTCTACAGGTATCTTTTCTCAGTAGAAGCAGTCCTTTGCTCAGAGGTGGCTGTTCTGATTCAGGTTGGGATCATAGTTTTTGTCCATTTAACTGTCAACTTCAATGCATATCCTCTGTATTTGCAAATGCACAAGAGATAATGTTGCCATATATCTTACAGTTTCTTCCAATCAAACAATTATTTATGAAATATTTCCAACCTGTGCTTTCCATACTCCCCTCTAATGTCTAGCTACATGGACATACTTGCTGTTGCTCAAACAAGAACGCTCTATGTCTTTGCACTGGCTATCTCTGAATGTTCTCTCTCCTTGCCTCCACTCTGTGGTTTCTCTGCTTTCCATCAAAACTCATTTCAAAAATTACTTTCTGAAGGAAGCCTTTCTCTTCTTTCCCACCTCTTTTTGCTGCTAGTGCCTTTTCTCTGAAATTACACTTTATTTCTCATATCTATCTATCTATCTTTCTTTCTATCGATCTATCCGTCTCTCGATATATCTATCTGTCTTAGAAATGAGAATCAAAAGATGATGGAGAAAAGGCAGGGACTCCCCTGAACTCTCCTCAAAAAAATCCTCCAAATACCTTTAAAAATAACTCTAAACAAATTCTGGAGCAGCAGAACCCATAAAAATATGGAGTGAAACAAATTTCCAGCCCAAGACAACTTCCAAGGTCTGCAGGACATGTCTGTTGCACCAGGCTGAGAGAAGAGTACAGTACAGCTCAAACTGTGCCAGCACAGACCCTGCCCCAGCCAGCCTAGAGCAGACCTCAGGCAAGTGAACTGCTGGTAGCTGTGGCAATTTCCAGACTTCTCCCCCCACAGACACCAGGGACAACTTAGAAGGTCAGCAGGAATGGTCTGTTGTGACAGGGTAGGAATACAATCCAGTCCAGTGTAGGCCCTCCCAGAACATCCCGGAACCAGCAGGCCAGGATCAGGCCTTGGGAGTGACTGAATCAGCAGCGATGGCAGCGGTTGCTTCTGGGGCTCCCAGCCCACAGACTGTGAGTGAGTTGAACAACTAGTCAAGGAGTTTACAGGGGTCTCTGCTAGCACTGAGGCAGGACTCTGCTGCTTTGCCCACACTTGGATCTGGGTTCCAGTCCTGGGTGGCCATCAAGAGTGAGGAGGAGTACCAGCATAGGAATACCAGCAGCAGCAGTGGAAGGGGGACCGTCTTCACAGTTCCAGGGCAGAAAAGAGTGCTTGTGGTCACACACAGACCAGAGATCAGGCCAGGACAGTAGAAAGCACCATGGAAGAACTGAAAAAATACAGGTCCCTAGAAGTATCTCTGAAAACAGCTGTGTAACATCTCTGAAGCTTGGGACAGTGTGCTGTCCACCCTGGAAGCAGAGCCCCACTTTATCAAACTGTTACAAATCAAGTAATAGGCTGGGAAAATGAGCAAACAATGAAAAAAAAACTCCACCTATAGAAAGTTAGTATAATGACCATGAAGATCAAAACACATACTTGGAAGACAATAGACTTTTAAAGTCAAAGCTCCTACATCTAAAGCCTTCAAGAGAAATATGAATTGATCTCAGGTCATAGAAGATCTACCAAAGGATTTTGAAACTCAAGTAAGAGAAAATTGTGAAAAGAAATGAGAGTGATGCAAAAAAAAATCGTGAGGGAAGTGTCAACAGCTTGGCAAAGGAGGCACACACACACAAATATAATGAAGAAAATAACACCTTAGAAAACAGACTAGGTCACTCACTACATTCCATGCCCCAACCTACTCTGTGCTCCATCCACTGCCTGGCATCTGCATCACCATCTCAGAATGGCCAACAGGGGACCTGCTTACAGACTAAGCTGGGAGGTACAGAAGGAAATTGAGAAGCAGTATGATGCTTATGTTGAGCATATCCTCATTCAGTGGATTTTCACCGGGCAGGCCAGCCTGAGCAAAAGAACTTCCAAAACTGGCTCAAGGATGGCATGGTGCTGTGTGAACTCATCAATAGTCTATACTCTCATAGCAACAACTACCCTAGCACACCCAGGATGGCCTGATAGCACATGTTCTTTAATCTGATTTTCTAGGAAAGAATGCTCATAAAGAGAATAACAATCCTACCTTTAATTACATTCACTAGTTTAGGAGAAGGGTCAAAATCTTGAATGTAAAAATACAAACTGAGAAATGATCATAAAGACCAACAGACAGGGCTCTTAACTGTCTGAATCAAACCAGTATTGCTATGCACTTTATATACACCACTGGAGAGCTCTGAACATATAGCTACTCAGAGTCTCAATCATGGAATCAAAAAATCTTTTTCATAAGTGAACCCCCAAAGCAAAATACTAACTCAGAGAATATATGTACTTCTCAGAGCCAGAAGGCATCACAAGCCTTGTGACTCAGTGCCTAATCAACTTAGAACCAAAAGGTGTAAAAGCCTTTCTACAAGCAAGCCCCCTCTAAGCAAGCTTCCCTTAATGGGCTTCATGTGAGGCCTATTAATGGACAGGGAAGATCTTCATATCCTATTAACATTACAACCCTGAAGGCCAAGGTCTGGTAAAGAAGAGCCAGGCTTCAGGCATGGCCTTCAAACAGATAGAACAGATTTCTTAGTTCCTGCAGGTTGCAGAGCACTATGACATCGATGCCACTAATATCTTCCAAACTGTGGACCTCTGGGTAGGAAAGAATATGGCCTTTCAGACATCCCAAAATTGGATGTTTAGGAAACATCTTAAACTAATTATATCTAAGACAGAACTCATTATCTTTCCTACTAACTACCTTCCCTGTTACTATAGCAGGCAACATCATTCTCCCAGATCCTCAGGCTAGGAACTAGGCATGATGCTGTACTCCTCTCTATCTCTTAACCTGCCCATGTCCAAATAGTTATCAAAACCCTATTGATTTCACCTTTGCCACATCCTTCAATTACTCCACTGGATCTCCTCTGACACTAACACCACTCACAATTTCACCTCTGAATTATTTCAATAACTGGTTGGTAAGCCTAATTCAAGCCTCTCCCCACTCCAATATGGCCTCCATTTAGCCACTTAGACCATCCCTTGACTCATTTCTTTTTTTTTATTTTTTTATTTTTATTTTTTGCTTTTTTTTGGCAGGGCAATTGGGGTTAAGTGACTTTTCCAAGGTCACACAGCTCGTAAATGTGTGTCAAGTGTCTGAGGCCAGGTTTGAACTCAGGTCCTCCTGACTTCATGGCCGGCCGGTGCTCTACTCACAGCGCCACCTAACTGCCCCCCTGACTCATTTCTTAAAGAAGCCTGTTCACTGAATGGGCATTGCCTCACTCAAAATGAGTACCTGGAAAGGCCTTATCTTAAACCTTATCTTAAAAGGGCCAAGGTCTCTCATTGCATCCTGGGCCATCTCCAGTCATCCTGATTGATAACTCCACTAAACCCAGATGGCTCTGGAGGAGAAAGTGAGGCTGATGACTTTGCACAGCCCTCCCTCACTCAAATCAAATTCAATTGCAGGTCATGTCATCACCTCCCTGATGTCATGGTCCTCTTCAAGAACAAGGGACAAAACACACATAAAATGATTTTCCTAAAACACAAGTCCTATCATGCCACTCTCCTACTCAATAAAATCCTATGGCTTGCTATTGCTTCCAACAGCAAATACAAAATGCTCTGTGGCATTCATTTCCTTTTATAACCCTTTCTATTTTTTCATTCTTCACACATCTTGTTTCTAAAAACCTACTATTTGGTCCTGTGATGCTAGCCTTGTGGCTGTTCCACAAAAAAGACTCTCCATCTTTTGACTCTGGACATGCACTCTGTCTATCGTACCTGGAACATTTTCCCTCCTTTGGTATGACTACTGATCTCTTTTTCTTCTTTTAAGTCCCAAATAAAATCCCATTTTCTACAGGAAACCTTCTCTAGTGTCTCTTGTTTTCAATGTCTTCCCTCAGATGATTATCTCCTGATTTTCCTTTACTGTACATAGATGGCTTTGTATATATTTATTTGTATTTTTGATGCTTAGATTTTAAATTCTTTGAGGGCAAGGACTATTTTTTGACTCTTTCTGTATCCTTAGCACTTAGCACAATTCCTGGGACATAGTAGGAGCTTAACAAATATTGATTGATCTATTGATGTATTTTTCCTAGATTTTACCAAAGCCTTTGATAACAGTATCAAACTACGATTGATATTAGTATCAAAGCATCAAAATATAAAATCTCTCATACTAGTAGAGAGAATGAATTGATGTAGACTAGAAGATAATTGCATTAGATAGATTCACCATTTGTTGGATGGCCATCTCAAAGTCTGAACATTAATCATTCAATGACCTTGTTTTAGAAATTGTTCAATGGAGTACTGTACTATATGCCCACTCACCATAAATGTACTCAGAGGCTCTGTCTTGATTCTCTTTTCCCTATATACTCTCTAACTTGGTGAGTCCATCAAATCGTATGGGGTCAATTATCATCTTCATGCAGATGAGCCCCATATCTACGTATCAAATCCCAGTGTTTCTCCTGATCTTCCTATTGAATATTTAAAACGAAATAACCCATGAGCATTTCAAACTCATCATATACAGTAAGAGAAAATAGATACTCTCTTTCAATCCACTTAATTACCTTGGATACCAACTCATTGTTATTCATTTTTGTTCTGTTATTTCTTGGTCATTCTTCTTGAGAAAACAAAACAAAAACAAAATACAAATTAGGAAGTTTTCACTTCTGGGATTGTCAGTCATCATTATCCCATCAACCCGAAACAAAGATACCATCCCTCCATTGATCCACCTTTTTTTTCCTCCCAAAATAGTTTAAAATTCCTTCCCCTAGTCTACACTTTTTAGAATCCCTAACTTTCTTCCAAAGGCTTAATTTATCTTAGGTTTTAATACCATTCCAGACACTAATTTATATCACCATATTACAGGTTTTTAAAAATATATATACATATTTAGTTTTCAACATTCACTTCTATAAAATTTTGAGTTTGAATTTTCTCTCTCTACCTTTTCTCCCTCCCTAAGTGAGTATGTAACCTGATATAGGCTCTACTTTTAGATTCATATTAAACATATTTTCACATTAGTCCTGATGTAAAGAATAATTAGAACTAATGGGAGGAACCATGAGAAAGAAGAAACAAAACAAAACAACAAAAGGAAAGAAGAACAAATAGTATGCTTCTATCTACATTCAAACTCCAAAATTCTTTCTCTGGATATAGACAGCATTTTCCATCATGAATCTTTTGGACTTGTCTTAGAACTTTGCATTGCTGAAAACAGTTAAGTTTATCAAGGTCAGTCATCACACAATGGGGCAGTTACTTTGTACAATGTTCTCTTGGTCCTACTCATTTCACTCAACAATAGTTCATATAAGTTTTTCCAGGTTTTTCTGAAATCTCCTTCCTCATCATTTCTTATAGCACAATAGTATTCCATATATTCATGTTACACAACTTGTTCAGCCATTCCCCAATTGATAGGCATATCTTCAATTTCCAATTCTTGGCCACCATAGAAAAACCTGATATAAATATTTTTGTACATTTTTATGATCTCTTTTGTATATAGCCCTAGAAGTGGTATTGCTGGGTCAAAGGGTACACTCATTTTTATAACCCTTGGGCATAGTTCCAAATTGCTCTCCAGAATGGTTGCAATAGTTCACAACTCCAACAACAATGCATTGGTGTTCCAATTTTCCCACATCCTTCCAATATTTATCATTTTGCAGTTTTGTCATGTTTGCCAATCTGATAGGTGGGATGTGGTACCTCAGGTTGTTTTGATTTGCATTTCTCTAATCAATAATGACTTAGAGCATTTTTTTCATGTGACTATGGATAGCTTTAATTTCTTCTTCTGAAAACTGCCTGTTCACATCCTTTGACCATTTATCAATTGGCAAATGACTTATATTCTCAAAAATTAGATTCAGTTCTCTATATATTTTAGAAATGAGTCCTTTATCAGAGAGACTAGATATAAAAAAATTTTTTTCCCAGCTTTCTGCTTCTTTTTTAATCTTGGTTGCATTAACTTTGTTTGTCCAAAAGCTTTTCAATTCACTGTAATCAAAATTATTCATTTTGTATTTTATAATGTTCTCTATCTCTTGTTTTGTCATAAATTCTAACTTTTCAATGGATTTTACAAATAAACTATGCCTTGCTCTCCAAATTTGCTTACAGTATCGGTCTTTATTTCTAAATGGTGTACCCATTTTAATTTTATCTTATTATAAGATGTAAGATTTTGGTCTAGAACTAGTTTCTGCCATATTATTTTCTAGTTTTCTAAGCATTTTTTGTTAAACAGTGAGTTCATATCCCAGAAAGTAGAGTCGTTAGTTTTCTTCAACAGTAGATTACTATAGTCATTGACTGTTGGGTCTTGCTCACCGAACCGCTTCCACTGATCCACCACTTATATTTCTTAGCCATTAAAAAGTAGGTCTTTTTTAAACCTCTAAAACTTATATTTTTTATTATTTTTTTGTTTTTCTCCTTTATTGACTCAGGCAATTACAATAGATGACATAGTGATACATGCTTTATAAACTGCTTCATGTACATCATGGCATTTGATTTTCACAGTAACTGTGGGAGTTAGGTAATACAGTTTTTATCAAATCTATCTTAGAGATGAAAAAACTGAGGTTGAACAATATTTAATTAATCATGTGTTAAAGGCAGAGTTTATCAGAGCTAGAGTTTGAATATAGGATTTCTAGGATCCCACATTCTTTCCATGTCATTTTCTTCTTTTCTTTTCCTTTTTTGTTCTTCCATGGCCTTTCTTTTTTTTTTTCTTTATATTAATTTGTTTTCAGTTTTCAACATTCAGTTCCACAAGCTTTTTTTTGTTTTGTTTCATTCTTAATATTTTAATTATTTAATATTTTTTTAGTTTTCAACATTGATTTCCACAAAATTTTGAATTACAAATTTTCTCCCCATTTCTACCCTCTCCCCCACCCCAAGATGGCATATATTCTGATTGCCCCATTCCCCAGTCAGCCCTCCCTTCTGTCACCCAACTACATCTCATCCCTTTTTCCCTTACTTTCTTGTAGGGCAAGATAGATTTCTATGCCCCAATTTTTTGTATGTCTTATTTCCCAGTTGAATGCACAAACAACTTTTTTTTGAACATCTGCTTTTAAAATTTTAAGTTCCAAATTCTTTCCCCTCTTCCTCCCCACCCACCCTCCCTAAGAAGGCAAGAAATTCAACATAATTCACATGTGTATCACTATGCAAAACCCTTCCACAATACTCATGTTGTGAAAGACTACCTATATTTTGCTCCTGCCTATCCTGTCCCCATTTATTCAATTTTCTTGCCTGACCCTGTCCTTTTCTGAAAGTGTTTGCTTTTGATTACCTCCTCCCCCATCTGCCCCCTTTCTATTGTCCCTTTTTTTTTGTCCCTGCCCTCCTTCTTTACTGTGGGGTAAGATACCCCATTGAGTGTGTATGTTATTCCCTCCTCAAGTCAAATCCAATGAGAGCAAGATTCTTTCATTCCCCCTCACCTGCTCCCTCTTCCCTTCCAATGAACTGCTTTTTCTTGCCACTTTTATGTGAGATAATTTGCCCCATTCTATCTCTCCCTTTCTCCCTCTCTCAATATATTCTTCTCATGCTTTAATTTTTTTTTAGATATCATCCCTTCATATTTAACTCACCCTTCATCTACCCTAATACTGAGGTCTCATGAATTACACACACCATCTTTCCATGTAGGAATGTAAACAAAATAGTTCAACTTTATTAAATTCCTTATGATTTCTCTTTCTCGTTTACCTTTTCATGCTTCTCTTGATTCTTGTGTTTGAAAGTCAAATTTTCTATTCAGCTCTGGTCTTTTCATCAAGAATACTTTAAAGTCCTTTATTTCATTTAAAATCCATATATCGCCCAGAAGTATTATACTCAGTTTGGCTGGGTAGGTGATTCTTGGTTTTAATCCTAACTCCATCGAGCTCCAGAATATCATAGTCCAAGTCCTTCGGTCCCTTCATGTGGAAGCTGCTAGATCCTGTGTTATCCTGATTGTTTTTCCACAATACTCAAATTGTTTCTTTCTGGCTGTTTGCAGTATTTTCTCCTTGACCTGGGAGCTTTGGAATTTGGTGACAATATTCCTAGGAGTTTCCTTTTTGGGATCTTTTTCAGGAGGCGATTGGTGGATTCTTTTAATTTCTATTTTACCCTCTGGTGCTAGAATATCAAGGCAGTTTTCCTTGATAATTTCTTGAAAGATGATGTCTAGGCTCTTTTTTTGATTATGGCTTTCAGGTAGTCCAATAATTTTTAAATTATCTCTCATGAATCTATTCTCCAGGTCAGTGACTTTTCCAAGAAGATATTTCACATTTTCTTCCATTTTTTTCATTCCTTTGGTTCTGTTTTACAATATCTTGATTTCTCATAAAGTCACTAGCTTCCACTTGCTCCAATCTAATTTTTAAGGTAGTATTTTCTTCAGTAGTCTTTCGGACCTCCTTTTAGCAAGTCATTGACTTGTTTTTCATGATTTTCTTACATCACTCTAATTTCTCTTCCTGATTTTTCCTGTACTTCTCTTACTTATCTGTCCTGGATCCAGGTCAGTGGTTTTTTCAATGAGATATTTCACATTGTCTTCCACTTTTTCATTCCGTTGGTTCTGTTTTATAATATCTTGATTTCTCATAAAGCCACTAGCTTCCACTTGCTCCAATCTAATTTTTAAGTTAGTATTTTCTTCAGTGGTCTTTCAGACCTCCTTTTCTATGTGGCTAATTCTCTCTTTCAAAGCATTCTTCTCCCCATTGGCTTTTTGGAGATCTTTTGCTGTTTGGGTTAGTCTATTTTTAAAGGTGTCATTTTCTTCAGTATTTTATTTTTGCGTCTCCTTTAGCAAGTCATTGACTTATTTTTCATTATTTTCTTGCACCACTCTCATTTCTCTTCCCAATTTTTCCTCTACTTCTCTTACTTGATTTTCCAAATTCTTTCTGAGCTCTTCCATGGCTTGAGACCAATTCACATTTTTCTTAGAGACTTTTGATGTAGGCTCTGACTTTGTTGACTTCTTCTGGCTGTATGTTTTTATCTTCTTTGTCACAAAAGAAAAAGTCTATAGTTTGAGTCCTTTCATGGTGCTTGCACATTTTCCCTACCACCTCTGCCACCCTAGGGCTACAGCCAGACCACACACTTCCCTCACCCAGATCCAGAAGTTTTTCCACTAAACAACTATGTTGTCTCTGGCGTTTGTGGGTTGAGAAGTCTGGTAACTGCCACAGTTCAGTGATTCAGGGCCCTGAGGCCTGCTCCCATTGGTGTATTCCGCACCTTGTCTTTCCTGGCACTGCCCACGTTGGGCTGCGCTTCACTGCCAGCACAGTGTGCTAGACCCTTCCCACTGACCAACCAGGCTGTCTTGGGCTGGAGACTTGTTCCCCTCTGTTATTTCATGTGTATCATTTGTTTAGTCATTTTACAGGTTTTTGGAGGGTTTGGGGGGAGTGCTTTTGGAGTCCCTGTTTTCAACCCGCCATCTTGACTCCATCCCCCCAGAGGTCAATTAGGGATTGTGAGAGCAACTTACTTCTCACTCCACCATCTTGGTTCCCCTACATTTTTTTTAATTAATCTCTTTGCATGTAACCTTGTTTCCATCTTCTTTACAACCTTTAAAAATGCAATTTAGTTAGTGAGTTCCCTGAAAATATCTCTTCAGATATTTATTTTGAAAAAAACACACTTTGTGAATTTTAACTTAGTACCAGTTTTAAAGGCTTCACAACAGCTTGAGGAAGCCTTTATTCTGTAAATGCACATGTAATCCTCCTATTCTTATTAATAGAAACATATATTTGGTTCATTGGAGGAATCACATTATCTGAGTTGATTTAGTAAAGCAGAAAATAGTTCCTTATTCTTTACCAACATTTAGGGAAAAAAAAATCAATTCTCAATCCAACTAGGATGATTCACAAAATCATACAAATTCACAATTGGAAGGGACCTTAGCAACCATTTAGTTCAATCTATCCATGAATTATAAAACTCAATCAGACATACCCAACAAGTGATACTTCAATCTTTCTTTGTTCCCAGTAACTCCTAAAGCATCCTATTCTATACTTCAAAAGCATGAAATACTGGGATTTTTTTTATTATTGTTAAGCTTGTCTGGATTTCTATGATTATAAATTTTTTATTTTATGTATTTTCTTTTTGTATAAATGGACAATTCAGAACCTTTACCCCTATACAAATCCTTTACATAGTACCATATCTTCCTATGTTTCCTCTTCACCCAGCCAAATAAGTCCAGTTCCTTCAAACAATCTGTATATGGCATGATCACCAAAACCTTAATCTGCTTATTACAAACCATGACAGAAAGACCTGAGTGGAAATTCAGCCTCAAAACTTACTAGCTGTGTGAACCAGGGCAAGTCATTTAAAACCTTCCTGCTTCGATTTCCTTATCAATAAAATAAACCTGTCTCCCAGGGTTGTTGTGAAGTTAATATTTGGAAAATATTTTGTACAATGAAAAGTTCCATATAATGTTATTTGTTATCATAATCATTATTAATTTTTGATTGCTTTTATCTGGTTGTTCTGAAGCTTATCAATGTGTTTCCCAAAATATTGTGACCAGAACCAATCACAGTGAGGTAGATATGGTCCAATGAAAATGGAGTACTGTGGGGCTATCATTTCTTGGAAACTACACCTCTCTTAAAACCACCTATGAGCAAATTTTGGTTTTTGCTTCTTTAGCACATTATTGACTTATATCGAGATTGCATTCCACAAAAATATTCAGATGAACTTTCAAATGAACTGCTAGGTAGCCATGAAATTCCTACATTGCATGTGTGATGTTGACTTTTATCAAAGCATAAAAATGTACATTTATCCTTGTTAAATTTGATCTTAATATTACTTGATGTTCAAATCTAGCAAGAACTGATTTTTTAAGGATAGGAAGTGGTAGAAGCAGGGAATTGACTTTTGTTATTTAGAATAAGAAACACTACCTGGGAAAAGAGAATAGTTCCATCTGATTATATATTATATTCTGAATCAAAGGGTTGATAATTGATACACTGGTTGAAGAATGAATTATAACACTTTAAATCATTGGGTAGAGTTTACATTCTATTATGCCTTTTTCACATTGGTAAAATGTACTTTAATTTAATTTGACAAGTATTAGTAACATTATTTATATATTGTGTGGAATTGAGTTCCAAATTAAAAAAAAATTACATTAAATAATCCAAATTCCTAGCATAGTGCTTTTCACAGAGTAGGCATTGTATGGATTATTTGATGATCGCTTAAAATATTAACCAGCCCAATCAGATAATGTTAAAATTGGAGGGGACCATGAATATTATTAGGTTGAAGTATTATATTCTAGACTCTGCCATTTCATTTTAAAAATGACTACAAATATCATAGAAATATTTATTTTGCTGAAAGTTATAAATTCTACCCTGATAGAACTTTACCCATTGTGTATTATGGAGTTAGAAAAAGAAGAGTTTCAAAACATGAGGTAAATTGAATTACCCACTCCCACACACATACATACCCCCCATTCACACACACCCATTGCTTATAAAATACTCTGATAGGCATTCTATATGATAAATCACATAAGATGCTATAATGTCTACTTTCATGGAGTTTATATTTATGAACACAGTCATCCTATAGCCCTTTATATACAAAAATTATTCTCCAAAATCATAAATGTAAGGGGAGATACAAATCATCACTCTCAAATTTGATTTAATAAAAAGCAAACCAGTGTTTTTTTTCTTAATTTCCAGAGTAATACAATGCTATTCTGCTCCAAATACAAAGAAGATATCCCCAGAAATTAACAAGATCCTCAAAAGGTCTCACAAAAGTGTGTTTTTATGCTTAACTTTTTATATCTGTTTCTTCCTCCTCAATTTCTATTTGCTGCTAATATGGCTCTTCCTTAATTTGTGCATTAGTTTCATCATGAAGGGCTAAGGCTGAAATGGTTTTGCAATGTGCAGAAAAAACCTCATTGAATGAGAAATAAACTGGAAATAATTTACAAAGTAATTTTCTACATACAAGTGACAGATTTGTACAAGGCTTCATTGTAGAGGATCTAAAAACATGTAAGTAGTGATCTCTAGTTCAATTAAGAAAAAGCAATCTATCGTCATTTATCCCATTTGTTTTTCATAATCAAAGTACTTGCTACTTTGTTACATAGTACATTAATATTGCCATAGAATCACAAAAGTAGCTTTTGTATTTCATATACATATATTCACGTTTTATGTATATACACATTCATACATATAGAACACATGTGTATATGTTACTACTTAAGTTCTAAATATATTTAGGAATTATTCTAATTCAGGTTCTGAATTAATTTGATGGTGCTTTTGTTGTTATTAGACTTAACATAATGTAGAAAGTAGATTGAAAAATAAAAGAAAGTCATTTTTAACTACTCAAAATCATAACACATCTTTTCCTAAAGGGATGTGAATGGCAACATCCTGGTATGTGCCTATTTAATACCTAGAGGAAGCATTAACTAGATTCTCAAAAGATTGTTACCTGATTCTATTCTCGCATTTTCTTTACTTGATTTTGGTAATTTTGTTTAAAAGTTAAGTATAAACTGTGATCCTTTGAGAATACGTTTTTGCTCAAGTTAGTAAGACAGGTCAGATTTGTTTTTTTCTATAAGTAAATTGTTGTTAATATATTTTTAACTCAAAATTACGTTATTTCCCCATGTATAAAATGCACCCTTTTTTGAAAAATTTGGAGTCTAAAAACTGGGTGTGTTTTATACAGATTTTTTTTACTTGCGTTTCCCATTTTTTTGTGCTTGTTTTTGCACTCATTGTTGTAGAATTTTTTACATGCATTTCCTGCTTTTTTCAAGCTTGCTGTCTTTGCGCTCATTGTTTTGCATTTTTTACCGGTATATTGGTTTATGTTTTGCCACGTTCTGCCCAGGATTGGCTCAGAAAAGATTTTCCTACAGTGCTGAACTCAAGTTAAAAGTAATCCAGTTTGCAAAAGTGCATGGAAATCGTGTTGCTAACATAAGTTTGGTCCTACTCCAATGGAGGAAACAATCTGAGAGTGGCTACAGGAAGAAGAAACCCTACTGAAAACATCACAGCAGAAGAAGGCCATGAGGGACAAGCCAGCAAAATGGCCTGATTTAGAGAGAGAATTGAAGATATGGATTGAAGAGCAAAGGGCAATTGGAATTCTTGTGTCCACAAAGATGGTTCAGCATGAAGCAAGAATTACTGATGAAAAAGAAGTTACTGATTTCAAAGGAGGACACAATTGGTGCTTCAAGTTCGTGAAATGGAATGGACTAAGCAGGTGTAGATGCACCAGATTTGCCCAAAAGATGCCTGAAAGCTATGAGCAGATGAATAAAATTTGAGTTCAATTACTTTATGTAATACATTTTTTTTTCAAATTTCAGGCCCCAAAATTAAGGTGTGTCTTATACATATGGAAATATGGTATACTACTTGTATGATTAACTTTCAGACTTGGGTTCCTTGTTTCAAGGAGAAAAAAAAATAGAACCTATGGGTTGTACACTAGCTATGACCAAAGAGATTTTGGTTAAAATTTCAAAAAATTGGATAACATTTTATTTAATCAAAATGTCATCATCCTTAACATGGAATCATGACAGCCCTGTTGGAAATCCTTTAATGACATGCAATCTAAATAAATTTAAAAGCCCTCTAAAGTCTTGGTTCCTACCTTTTCCCAGTGTTTTCTCTTCTCACATAAACTGAACTTCTTATTTTTTTAAAAAATAATTTTAAATATGAACTTAAACATCAGCATTTCAGTGTACAAAGAACAGAAGAGGTGACTGTGGATGAAAGTGAGCTTCTGTTATGTAATTTTAAAGTATATATTAAATGTAATACAATAGCAAAAAAAGATTGAAGCTTGTGGATAGTAGGGAGGATGACCTATTTTAGTCTGAAAAGCTTTCAGAAATTCCTTAAAACATTAAAGAGTTTTCAATTGCCTTTGTATCTCTGCCTATTCTCTCTGGAAAAAGTCAATAAAAGATGAAGGGGAGAAGGAACATATGTGGTATTTGACCTGCTAATGGCAAAAAGAAGCAACCGAAGAAGAAAACATTTCAAAAGATTATTAATACATTCATCCTGCTCCCACCCCATGTTGCAAAAAAAAAAAAAAAACACAGACCAAAAGAGAAAGAGAGAGAGAGAGAGAGACTTTTAAAAATTGTGCTTCAATTTACATTCAGATGCCATTGGTTCTTTCTCTGGAGGTTGTTAGCTTTTTTATCCTAAGTCTTTCATAATTATTTTGGATCATTGTATTTCTCAGAATAGCTAAATCATTCACAGTTGATCATCGTACAATGTTATCATTACTGTGCACAATGTTCTACTGATTCTGCTCACTTCACTTTGTATCAGTTCACATAAGTCTTCCCAGGTTTTCCAGAAAATATCCTGCTCTTCATTTCATATAGTACAATAGTATTTATTGCATACATTCATATACCACAGCTTGTTCAGTCCTTACCCAACTGATGTGTATCCCCTCAGTTTCCACTTCTTTGCCATCACAAAAAGAGATGTTATAAATACTTTTAGACATATAGGTCATTCTTTTTTATTTTTATCTCATTGGGATATATTCCTATCATGGTATTTCTGGGTGAAAAGGCATGCACATTTTTGTAACCATTTGAAGATAGTTCCAAATTGCTCTCTAGAATGGCTGGATCAGTCCACAACTCCACCAATAGTGCATTAGTGTCCAAATTTTCTCACATCCCCTTTATCATTTCTTATGTTTTTCTGTAATATTAATCAATTTGATGGGTGTGAGGTGGTGGCTCAGAGTTGTTTTAATTTACATTTCTCCAACTGATAGTGATTTAGGACAATTCTCATATGACTATAGAAAGCTTTAATTTCTTCTAAAAACTGCCTTTGCATATTGTTTGACCATTTATTTGTTGGGTAATGACTGTATCTTTATAAATTTGACTCTATACTCCCCAAAAGGGGAGCAAATAAGTTATTACATATTAAAATAATTAAATTAATTATAAAAGGAAAAGAAACTATATGTTTTAAAATGTTTACAGCAGTTCTCTTTGTGGTAGCAAACAACTGGAAACTGTAGGGATGTCCATCAACTGGGGAATGGCTGAACAAGTTGTGGAATATGTTTGTGATGGAATATTAATGTGCTATAAGAAATGATGAGCCCAATGATTTTAGGAGAAAAAAATGGAAAAAACTTGCATGAAATAATGAAGAGCAAAATGAGCAGAACCAGGAGAACACTGTATACAGTAAAAGCAATATTGTTTTAAGAATGACTTTGACCAAATAATTTATTTTATCTATAATACCCAAATTAAATATAAAGGACATATGAGGAACTATGCTATCTGCATCCAGAGAAAGAACTGATAAGAAAAAGCATGTATAGAATAATTTTATATATATGTAGCTATTTGTGTCTAGTGGTAACCATCTCTGGGGCGTGGGAGAGGAAAGAAAAGATAAAAAGAAATTTGCTCAATAATTTTGTGTTATATTTGAAAGGAATAGCAAGTTGTACATAGTAGATTTGCAGTTTCTTGTGCAATCATCTTTTTATTATATTATGTTATTGAAATTGTTTTTTATTCCATATGTTACATGGAACATAACATATGGAATATGTGGAATATAACATTCCATATACATAAACTAACAATTTAAAAAGTTATCTATATTTTTGAGAAACATGGCCTTTATCAGAAATACTTGCTGTAAATTTCCTCCTTGAGCCCAGGTTTCTGCTTTCCTTCTAACATTGGCTGCATTCGTTTTGATAGTACAAACCATTTTTAATTTAGCATATTAAAAATATGTATTTTACATTGCATAATTTTCTCTCACTCCTGTTTGATCATAAATTCTTCCTTTAGCCATTAATCTGACAGGTATGATACTCCAAAGTCCCCTTATTTGTTATGTCTAAATCATGTACTCCTTTTGACCTCATCTTTGTATAGTGTGTGATGTTAGTCTATACCCAGTTTCTGCCAAACTGCTTTACAACAGTTTTTTTTTTCCCAGCAGTTCTTTTCCAAGCAACTTCAATATTTGCATTCATCAAACACTAAAATATTATGATCCTTGACCACTATATGTTGTACATAATCAATTCCATTGGTCAACTATTCTATTTCTTATCCAGTTCCAGACTGTACTATTTTGTAATGCATTTTGAGACTTGGCATTGCTGGGCTGTCCTCTTTCGCCTTTTTTTTTTCATTGATTCCCATGATATTCTTGAAGATTTTATTCATTCACATGAATTTAGTAATTTTTCCGCTCTATAAAATAATATAGCAATAGGTTATTTGCTTTGATACTGAATCATAAAATTAATTTAGAGTGATCATTTTTATTATATTGGCTTGGTCTCCCCATTTTTAAAAATCTGAGTATTTGTGTGTAAAGTGTTTTATAGTTATATAAACAAATTTTTATTATATTACAGTCCCTGAGTTTTCTGGGCAAGTAGATGCCCAAATATTTTATATTGTCTTATAGTTATTTTTAATGGAATTTATGTTTCTATCACTTTCTGCTGGACCTTGCTGGTTTTATACATACACACACATACACCCTCACACATACATACATATATATATGTATATATAAATAATTGCTGATGATTTTGTGGTTTTAATATGCTGTAACTTTGCTGAAGTTGTTAATTTTTTTTTTTTTTTGGAAAGGGGAAGGCAGGGCAATTGGGTTTAAGTGACTTGCCCAAGGTCACACAGCTAGTAAGTGTGTCAAGTGTCTGAGGCTGGAATTGAACTCAGGTCCTCCTCAGTGCTCTACTCACTGTGCCACCTAGCTGCCCCAAAGTTGTTAATTTTAACTAGTTTTTAATTCTTCTCTATAATTACTTCTCTATAATTATCTACATTTACCATCATATTGTCTACAAGGAGTGATACCAAGATAAAGCCAAAACAGGTATATATAAAGGCTGATACTATAAGTAAACAGGGAGAGCAAGGAATAGTTTGTCTGTAAGATTTATGGAAAACAGAATAATTTATGACCAAATGAGAGATAGAGAACATTATGTAATGCAAAATGGATAATTTTGATGACATTTTAAATTGAAAAGTTTTTGTACAAACAAAGTCAATGCAACCAAGATTAGAAGGTGTAGTAGGAAGGCCGAATTTATGATTTCAAAAAGGATCATATATATATATATATATCTATATATATATAGATATATATATATCTGAATGGTTCGAAATCATTGGGTATATAGAATTCTCTAAGTAGAAGGCATCAAAACATCTATTTAGGGCCCACAGTGACAGATTCACGAACAAGCCTCCCCGTTCCAATATTTTGATCACAAGCCTCCAGGCCCAGTAGGCCCACATCACAAGAGTAACCAGGAGGCCACAGAAAAATAAGATGGCATAAATCATATTCGTTGGCCTCAAGTCCTCGCTGGAAATCCTGGGTACACACACACACACACTCACACACACACACACACACACATACACACACACACACACACACACACACACACACACACGGGGCGGCTCTGCTTTGGCTTCAGCTGTAGTCGGTCTCTTAGCTGGCCTCTCCTCGCAGCCAAGCCTCTGGTGTTCTCAAGCCCCGCCTCAACAACCAGAGATCAGAGACCTTTGGTTGCCCAGTTGGCCCCTCTTAAGTCATTAATCTACGCCCACACAAGTTTCACACCTGATAGGGCTTTGGGCCTGGGGCTTAGTACTTAACAACTAAAAGTACTTTCACTCAAGGTAAACAAAAGCCAAACTCCTCAAGGGCTAAGGAGGCCATTTTGTCTTAGTGACACAGAAGGGGAGCAGAAAGCTGGGACGCTATTTTTATAGCCAGTCTCTATGATAAATGCCTCATTTCTAAAACATATAGAGAACAGAGCTGAATTTATAACAATAGAAATCATTCCCTGATTTACAAATGGTCAAAGGATACGAACAGGCAGTTTTCAGAGAAAGACGTTAAAGCTCTCTATAGTCATATGAAAAAAAAAATGCTCCAAATCACTATTGATTAGAGAAATGCAAATCAATACAGGTCTGAAGTACCACATCATACCTATGAGATTGGCTAACATAACAAAAGAGGAAAATTATAAATGTTGGAGAAGATGGGGGAAAATTGGAATACAAATACATTGTTGGTGGAGTTGTGAACTGATCCAACTATGCCCAAAGGGCTATGAAACTGTTCATACCCTTTGACCCAGCAATACTACTTCTAGGTCTGTATCCCAAAGAGATCATAAAAATGCAAAAAAAAAAAAAGACCCACGTGTATAAAAGTACGTGTAACAGCTCTTTTTGTGGTGGCCAAGAATTGGAAATTGAGAGAATGTCCATCAACTGAGAAATGGCTGAACATATGAATGTAAGCGAATACTATTGTGCTATAAGAAATTTTAAGCAGACTTCAGAAAAATCTGGAAAGACTTATATGAATTGATGCTGAACAAAATGAGTAGAACCAAGAGAACATTGTACACAGTAGCAGATACATTGTGAGATGACTGACTTTGATAGACTTAGCTCTTCTCAGCAATGTAAGTATTTAAAGCAACTCCAAAATATTCATGTTGGAAAATGCTACACATCCAGAGAAAGAATTATGGGGTCTGAATGCAGATCAAAGCATACTTTTTGATCTTTTTCTTTTGTTGTTTTGTTTCTTCTTTCATTGTGGCTCCTCCCATTCATTGTAATTCTTCTTTTCATCATGACTAATGTGAAAATATGATTAATATGAATGTGTAAGTAGAAACTATGCCAAATTGCACGCTGTCTTGTGGAGGGGGGAGAAGTAGGGGAAGAAAATTCCAAACTCAAAATCTTACGGAATTGAATGCTGAAAACTAAAAATAAACTAATCATTAAAAAACAAACAAAAAAGAGCATATATTAACTAATCAGGATTCTTGAGCCTAAACATAATTTTCTTATATGTAGGGTTTTAGTTTTGTGGTTGTTTCTAAGAAGTGCAGAAGTGCTTTTATGAAAAGTGTGACCACTGATTCTCTTTGTAAAACATGAACACTAGAGATTTGACCTCACAGGGATATGATTTCTTAAAGTGACTCTTTGGAGTTAGTCAAAGATATAAGTGGTCCTGGCAATAACTAGAGCCAAAACCAAGGGGTGCAGGTACTCTGATAAAAATCTTTTAAGACAAACCAGACTTATTTCATCCTTAATTCATCCTTAATTCAAGCTTGTCCTACAAGCTTGTCAGAATTCAGAAGATTAGGAAGCTCCGTTTGCATAAGAGCACATTGAAGCCTTAAATATAATCTTTTCAGATAGCATATTATTCATTCATTCGTTCGTTCGTTCGTTCATTCATTCATTCATCCATTCATTCATTTACTTATTTATTCATTTATTTATTTATTTTTGCATGCAGATCTGATTCATGAGGCACTCAAGTTTACTTTCATTTAACTTTCAAAGGCCCTGTTTTTCCTTGCAGAAAGAAATCCTTTTGGTTAAGTAGAGGAGTGATTGAATCAATCCTTTTAAGTTTGTCCTCTGAAAACAGTAAGACAATGTATAGGGGTGTGAAATAGCATAATTCATTCATATAGAGTACCTTCTGAGAGACATAAATAATTACTCTTAAGGAAAAGTAATTTGGAAGGTGCCAAAAGAATGAACTACTGAATCACCATATGTACCTGTGCTCCCTTCAAAAAAACACCTGTATTCATAGTCACCATTTTCCTAGTGGTTAAGAATATATTAATAGATATTTATATAGACATATATTTGACTACATTCATACACATTTACTTAATAGTAATGACTAACAGTATGTCTACATATGTGATAGAGACTAGAAATTGGATTTCATTAGTCTAGGGAATACCACTTGAGGAACCTCACTCTACCAAAGTACCTATCACCAAAGTGGCTGTAGTCCTATGAAATTGCTTAGAGAATTCAGTGTTTTCCCCAGTGTCATACAGCTACTAACATGTGTCATCCTGGCTTCAATGCTGAATCTTCATTCACTATGTCACAATGCTTCTCCTAGATCTCCACTCGCAGATATAAGACCAGGAGGACACTTGCTTAATAAAAATAGACAACCTCAAAAGAGAGTTAGAGCTAACAAAGGACCAGAATATTTTCAATTATATAACAAAGGTATCACACTCAGCCAAAGAAGCCACAAGCCCCAGAAAAACTTCAGAAGGCTACTGGAACAAAATTAAAATGTAACTGGGAAATGTTTAACAAAATGAATAAAAATACAATACAAAACAGATGATAGTAAGTTGTGGTTTTTTAAGTTCAATGGCTTCCAGCAGGGATCAGTTTCTACTGAGAAACTATCTCAATATATTCAGTCACTACCGATAAAGGTCTTAGTATAGTCTTAAAGTCATTAAAGCCTGCATCCCAAGCTCAATTGAAAATGTAAACTCTTTCCTTCTTTATTTTCTTACTTAAAGAAAATGTTTAAAGGAATAGCAGAGTTTTGCATGATACAAGGTCAGCACATTCAGTCTATGGGAAACCATTTAATAGCGTAACTTCAAACGACCTGGGCCACTGATTGATTTTCACCCTGTTTCTATTCCTATTCTTAATTCTTGAGCATGCAAAACTAGAGGCTGTCAGCAAAAGCATAGCAATAGATTTTAAGGGTTGAGATGGCATATATGGAAATCTATTGTATGACAAGGCAAGCAAGGGCTATATTCAGAAACTAAATAGTAGACAGGAATGGGGAAATTTCCAACTGATAGTGGGTTGAGGTCAATGAATGCTGGACAAAGGCAAACTGGAACTTAACTCTCCATTTCATAAGCTCAGCCTACTGCTTAATGGAACCGATTTTCTCACACCAAGCCCAGACCTAAAGCCCTGAATATTTCATGACCTTGTTATACTGCTTAATAAGATTTCTAAGGAAGTAGCATGAACCACATAAGTGGAAAGAGAATTGGTGTATTTCAAAGGAGGCTCTTAACTATTTGGCATCCTCAGTTCTCAGACTTCATCTTGTCTACCAAAAGGAACTTTCAGCTGAATTGACAACAACATAAAACTATTTGGGTAGATGCTGGTTTATACTTTTGTAGTGAAGATCTTTCTCTAGGTTGTAATCCTAGAATTCATTAATGGGAACTTGTACCATGCAGAAATAACTAGGGCATTTTACACACACACGTGTGTGTATACATATATGTATGTATACATACATATATATACACATACACACACATATGTGTGCACACACACGAATAATAGGAAAGCTTACAATCATACCTGGAAGCACTAATGCTAGACACAAAAAATTAATAAAATAAAACAAAATTATGAGCTAGCTCTTCAGCAACATCCCAGTCACATCCCAGATTTTCTCAGGGATTAATTTGCAGAATACCATATTTCACCACATAAACATCACAGATTTTATGTCAATTTTTTTTCCAAACTTGGGCCATGCCCATTATGTGAGGCTTTTAATAGGTGCTGATATTACTTAAACATCATTTATTACTAAACTGTATTTCTGGCAGGTGAGCTGTACAGTTTAGCTAGTGCAGGAAGATGCCAGTCTTACCATATCACATGACTTACTCAGGGTAGCTTTACCTGCCAGCCTGCTCCCCTTGCACCTATGGCTTTTCTTGGGTTGAGTGACAATAAGGTTAGTACTGCAGGGCTCTAAACAAACCATGGAAGTTAGCTTTTGGAAATATACTGACAACATGTGTGCACTGAGAATTCTAGGCTACTGGTTCATAATGTGCAAGAGATAAATGTGTATCCATGTGCCACTGGTGAATACATTGCTGCTCTGTTTACCTTTTAAGGGGCATGATGAACAGAATTATACCATGTGACAGTAATATGATGAAAAGTTATAATCCTATTTTCGGACTGAAAAACAACAACACATAACCTGGGGGTGATGATTTTGCAGTGAAAGTGACTCTGAATGAAGCAGCACAAGTAAGCTTGCATAGGATTCATTCTAAGAAACAACTTAATCCCTAAAATGCCTGTCAGTTTGTCCTTCTATTCCCCTATCTTAGAAGTAGAGACTCTTCTTTCTGAGTCAAAAGCATGGGTACTGGTCCAAGGTAAGTGTTTTTCATTTCTCACATCTATGGCTAATTAATAGTAGGTACTTTGCAGGAACCCACTGGATGTATCGGTATTGGGGTAAGATGATTAGATATAGAATCTGGATCCTGTCAAGTTAATTGGAGTAGTGGCCTCTTACAATGTCTGACCTCGAGCTAGTCTGAGTAAAGTATGTTATAAGTGAAGTTTTGATATCGTATTTATGTCTAATAGTAGAAGTATTTTCAGAGAAGAAATATCTTTACCACCTATTCCTATGAAGAGGATTCAGACTGAAATACAATAATGTTTCAATCCATTGGAATTTTTTTAAATCTAAATATACGAGCAAATACTGCATTATGGTAGAATTTGGGGGGAAAATTACCAATATAATCTATGTACACATGCTTATTTTGTTGCCCACAAATAACAGAAAAAACTGGAGTAATTCTTATTTTACCTAAATATTACTTATACTTTTTACCTTATTTTACCTTATTTTTTACCTTTTTAAAATTTTTACCCTTTTAAAATTTTGTTTTTTATCTTTTTTATTTTTATTTCATTATTTATTTAATATTCATAATGAATATTTATATTAGGTATTATATATTAATAAATATTTAATTTATTTATATTTAATTTCTTTTTTATTTTACCTTTTTAATTTTTTACCTTTATTTTGACTTATTTTACCTAAAACCTTCTTAAATTAAAGTTTGGCATTGAGCTCAATATAGTTAACTATTATTAAACATTAATTAAATTTTTGGCTTCTAAGAGTTATTCATCACAATATGCTTTATATCATTCATTTTTTATACTTTTATCTAACCTGCCAAAATTCATTTAATTCAACATTCGTTCCATAGTCATCTGTTATGTGGAAGACAGAAGATAGTGGAGATAGAACACTCTCCTCAGAGCCACAAGACTTGGCTTCAAGAATCATCTCTGATACATGTGACTATGAAGTTGGGACAAGTCCTTTAAGCTCTCAGTGATCTAGGCAACTGTCTGAAGACTAAGTTTCAGAGAAGGTATAGCAGAGTTTCCTGTACCTGGAAATTGTCAGGAATTACCTACACCAATGATATCAAAGTTGTAGTCTCTATTCTTATCCTTATGTCAAATATATACTATCGGGAGCTGGGGATATAAAGACAAAATGAAAGCAACAACAAGCACAACAACAACAAAGCTTTTCTTGCCCTCAAGGAACTTATGTTCTACTTGGGAGGAGGGAGAATTCAAAACATTGTTAGATCTGAATCATATTATTCAAATTGCAAATTATAGAATGTATGCATGCATGTACATGTGCATGTACACACATAGGTATGCATGGGCAGGCAGTTTACACACATGTATACAATACTGTGTGTACATGTATGTGTATGACAATGTGAAAGCTAAAGATCAGTCTTTATCCCACTGTCAATAAGAAATCAACATATACCTAAACAGCATTTGGTAGTACACACACGCACACACGAACACACACACACACACACACACACACACATACATAGACACACATATTCTAATTCTTTCTTAACCAAGAATTTTTTAGCATTTATCATTATTGATTGCCTAAAGTGAAATTAAGGTTATATATTACATTCTCCCATACATTCACAGAGGTCGTTTTTAATTTATCCCCAAACTGCATTTCATTGAGAATAAAAACTGGCCCATGATTGTCATCAGGAGCCCACTCTTTATGCATTTCACTTGAAGAAGAACTGAGTTTAATTACAGTGATTTCTTTCTTTCCTTTCTATTACGTTAAGATGGGCAAAGGGGTATGATGAAGTAAGTAAGCTCATCTAATTTTATTGATTAGTATAATCTAATCCCTAACTGAATTTTATTAATTATCTGAGAGGCCTACTCAGTGACTAGAAATATGTAGTTTTTATTATATTATAGAATATTATATCAAATTAATTAATAATCTTTACATAGTGTGACTCTACCTTTTTGATGACCCATATGATGAGTTAATTTTACATGTACTTAGGGTGACATAGTAAATCAATGCAACAAAACTCATCAAAATTTATTTTAACTCTCTGTTTTACTTAATCACAGTAAAAAGAAATATGAAGTCTCTACCATATGCAAGGCACTGTGCTGGGTCCCAGGCATATAAAGAAAAAAAACCCGGAACATTATCAGTCACAAACTATATATCTTACTTCTGTGTTATAAATACATATATGCAGGCCATATAAATTATTTCTAGGTATTAATAGGAGTAAAATAATTATAAAAATGTATTCCTAGGGAATTAAATTTAGATTATCAAGATGTTTTGTTTCAGGGCATTGGGGGCAGCTGAAATGTTTAGAAATAGGAAACACATCATTGAACATATCATAAAAATATTATAATCACCACATCCAGTTTTTTTTTTTAATTTTAGTCAGTACTAACACTAGAAAGCTACCCCCTTGCTAAATATTTTCAGCCTTGATTGCTAGTTTTATCCTTTCTAATGCAATAAAGGACAGGAAGGTAACTCCAGGAGGAGAGGGTCATGGCAGAGAGGACAAGGAAGATGGAATGACCCTATCTTCCCAGTTATGTAAATTGTTGTTTATGGTTCCAGGCACCTTGCAGTTGGGCAATAAATACAAATTGCTGCTGCACAATGCATTGGGTTTCAGGAAATTGGTGTTCTATTCTTGGCTCTGCTACTGATTTTCTGAGTGACAGAGGACAAGTCCCATCAACGCTCTGCTTCTCAGTTTCTCAGCTGAAAAAGAGAGATGGTGATGTCTGCTGAAAACGAGGATTTATATATTCACACTCCAGTACAACAGTACATTTTACATCTGTCAAAAAAGCACATTTTCGAAAATTCATCCTCCAAAAAAATCCAACAAAGTACATTCTCAGCGTGCATTTTCTACAGTGTATGCTTGTAGACTAAGATGCACAAGAAGTTAAATTGTTACTAGAGGAAAGAGAAGCACATCTTTCTTTGTGGTGTGCCTGCCCTGCCAAATCTCATGAAGGCTTCGCTAAAAGAGTCGGCAAGAGTATCACCCTCTGTGTGGCTATACGAAGTGGGGAGTTTTGCTTTGTGAATAGTAATCAGTTGCAAACTCATTCTCTAATTAATCCTGTCAGGCCACTTGAATTCAGAAGCTCTTCTCATTAAGCTGCTCCAGAACACTACACTTTTGCTTTCAACATTTGCACAATCCATGATAATTCAGATCTAAAACAAGGGAAGGTGAAATAACTTTGGTTTCTTTTAAGAAAAAACATCCCCCCCCCAAAAAAAAAAGAATCTGCTAAAGATGTACAAACATTATGAACTAATTTTGTCTCCTACTGTCTTAGAAAATAATCTCAAAAGTCAGCAATGCTGATGAACCAAGTTATAGGCTTATTGAAAGCTATAACCTATATTCACATAACACTTAGGTGTTTTTTCCCCAATCTTTTCCTCTCATATAGTTAGAAGACAATACAATTCAATAAGCTAGTTTGTGGAAGGCATTTGTTCTAAGTTAGAAAGTCAGACCATATGGCTGATGATAGCTCTACTGCATACTGTTTTTATTTTCCTGATGAAGTCAACTCACTCTTAACACTGATATACAACTGAAACATTAACCATAATTAATTTAGTTCGATACAATAACATTTAAAAAAAGATAGCTAGATAAATAAATATAAACAGATAAAAAGGTGAATGAATGAATAAATAAATAAACGTGGTTCTTCAAAATAACTATCCCATTAGGTTTACAAAATAGCTATGGAATATGACTATTCATGTGCATATTATATAAAAGGATATTTTCAACATAAAGTATGTGAGCCTTTACAATGACCTTTATCTGATTTATTTCACTTTAATTAATTTTAAAATTGAAAAGCAATCTCTCTTCCCCCAATCTACTGTGGCAATAATTTATTGGACAATATTCTCATTTGCCTTGCTATTTGTATTCTTTTGTACTGTATCACAATGGTGTTATAATGAAATTTCTTATAGATTTAGCTTTATGAAGTATGTGGAAATATTTCTATTCACATCATTAGGGGGAAACTAAAGCTGGATTTGCATTAATAAAAATCTACGTCTATATAGCCACCTTGTAGTGTAGAACTGAAGCAATTAAGTTCCCCAAAATATCCAATTATCAGAAGAAAATAGCTTTGGCCCTCTATTACCCCCATAACTGTTCAGTTCTCAACTAGTTATGAGGATTAAACTGGACTAAATGGAATAAAGCTGGTCTAAATGGAACTACAGGGGGATTTCTAGGAATTTTAAATTTTATTTCACAAACTAGGATTTAAAATAAATAGAATTTCTAGCATCTCTCTGTTTTGGTAAGCAAAATGGGCTCCTTAGCACTTAGTTCAACAAGTGCCCTTGAAAAGTTTGGCTTTTGTTTGTTTTGAGTAATTCAGTCTATTTCATTGAATCTTACTAAGTGCTAAGCCCCTGGCCCAAACTCCTATTAGGTGTAAATCCTATGTGGGTGTGGATTGGCAACTAAGGTGGGGCCCAAGGTGGGGCTAACTCCAGGAAGGGCCTAGTTTACATGTCTGGGAGAGTAGAGGCTCTTAGACCATGTGGGTTTAAGTCCTCCTCTTTGTGACAATTTTAGGTCACGGTGGGTGAGTCTCGTGTGTGACTCACCCCTGATGCTGAAAAAGATATAAAACCAAGATATAAAACCAGGGGTTGGCCTCCTCTTCTTTGGTGCTCTTTTGCCGCAGAAGTGGTGGTGAGTGTGACTTTGGGCCAGCCCTTGTTCTGAGCTCCTGGGCTGAACCTAGATGTTGGTAACTGAATTGTATTGGGTCTGTCCGTTGATGTTTGTAATTTGTTTGTATTTTTCTCTGAAGTTCAGTGTGCTCGCTTTTTCCCCTGAACTAAGTAAATTATATTTGCGTGCTGAACTAAAATAAGCTTGTCAAACCCCTTCACCTTGCTTTCCTTAGTTAAGCAGATCAAAACAATTTGCACTGTTGGCAGCTTTCTGGATGCTGGCTGTGGGTGGATCTTACACCCCCACAGAAGCTGCTAGATGGGTTGTTGAAACACTCTCATTAGATAGCTCCTTTAGATCTGATACAAAATTTACTGGGAGAAGAAAATCAGAGTCATTTTGACCTCTGATGTGAGAAATGTTACAGACAAGAAAAGACCATGAAAAGGAAAAATACACATATAAAGAGCAATTTTTTAAAATTCCTGCTACAAAGTTTTTGCAAATAAATAATTTTCTCTAGATTTTCTCTGCATGTCAAATGTTATTCACTTACTTCCTCAAATATTCTCCATTGCTTTCATTCTATTTTTGCCTGAACTAAGCTTTCTGTATATCAAAGGAATAGCTTTCAATATTTCCATAATAGTACCTCATTCTTCCTTATGATATTTGAAGGAAAACCAGAATGCTCTACTGTTATCTGCTGGTGTGATTTTAAATTGCAGTTTTAGGATGTGTTTTGGGAGAAAAGCTTTCTTTTTAATGTTTAAATTTTCTTCCACAGGTTATAAAGGGCAAGTTGTGATGGGATTTTTTGTAGTATAGTTCAAATCGCCATTTGATATCTAAGATGGGGAGCTACAATGATCTAATGGAATTTCAGATCGTAGAGGTAGAAGGAGGTTTGTTAGCTTAAAGAGGCAAGTTTGCAGATTGGATCAGGTATATGTAATGAGGCACTGGAGAGCTTTTCAAATATTTTCTGCTTCTTTTTCAGGTTCATCTCAGTGTGTCAGCCTCTCTTAATTTCCCTAACGGAGGTGCAGAGGACACATAAGTTGGTGAGAGATAATGGTTTAAAAAAAATTTACTCTCGAAGTTAAAAAAAAAATCAGTTAAAATCCTGTGGGGGAGAGGGAGAAAAAGTTTTATCGCTACCATTTCACCTTTCTACCCCATAATTTGCACACCTGCCAGACACACTTTGGCACCTAGAAAAGTTCTTTCCACATGCATGGAATTGAATTTGTACAACAGAAACAGTAATATACAGCACTCACCTTAACAGAATTTAAACTCTTTAGTCCAGAAAATGATTCATATTGTCTTTATTCATCTACTGACTAGTGCATTGTAGGTATTTAATAAATGCTTGCTTTTATGAACTGAATAATATTGAATCACAACAGGAGCTTCATTCAGGGATCAGGAGTAGAACATTTATACCCGAAGTGATAAAGATCTATTATGAAGCTATACTTCATATAACTTGCCAGATAAAATAATGTAAGACTAAAACAATTACTGTATAATGTATAATGTACTTTATTTTCTGGGTTATGCTTGTCACATCAAGACCTTTGATATTACACACACACTCCCTGGTGAAAGTTATAACCATTTTAAAGATTTTGGCCTAACCATTCACTTAGGGGAAAAAAGGACAACAGATGTCTTTTGTCTAGATTTTTACATACAATGAGCTCTGTAACCAACAAAGATCAACCACCTTCTTACACATTTTGGATAGATAACTGCTTATGGGCAGTGAGCTAGTATGAAAATTTAACAGGGGGATAGTGTACCTCCTTAACTTAAGGAAATTGCAAATCTTTTTTAAGGTCCCCAAGCTTTTCCCTGAAATAAAAGCCTATCTTTTTATTACCAATATTCTGCCCATGTGGTTTAGATACGAGTCATGGAAATGTACAGCCTTAGAAAAATGACCACTGATATGCAATAGAGAGGCATATTCTGGGTGTGCGGAGACTGAAATATATAAAAATAAAGAAGTATAAAAGGAGAACCAAATTAGAAAAGAAATGTACTACAGAAAAAGAAGATGGGCTGGTAATATTGTAAGAACTAGGAATAATAAATTGATTGTGTGCTTTATTTGACATCTTTAGATTTCTTTAGAAGAAATCATGGAAGATCCTTATATACGAAGTGAAACTCCTATAACTTATAGGAAGACATTGACCAGAACTGCAAAGGATGAGAAGGAAGAGATAGGTTTTCATCCATATGCCCAGTGACATTGGATGGGATAATAAATGTACATAAATATTTAAATATATAATGCATTGAGTCCTATTAACATATTTTAAAAATAAGACCACATTTTAAGTTGTCATTTTTCAGTCATTTAATCAAACCCGACTCTTTGTGACCCTTGTGAGGTTTTCTTGGCAAAAATACTGGAGTGGTTTGCCATTTCCTTCTCAGTGGATAGGCAAACAGAGGCTAAGGGACTTGCCCAGGGTCATACAGCTAATGAGTGTCTAAGACTAGTTTTGAACTCTGGTTTTTCTGACTATAGGACTAGAGCTCTATTCACTGAGCCAACTAGCTACCTCCATATTTTAAGTAGTGATACACTAATAATACCTGGATAAATTAATACCAAAGATCACTGCTTGAATTCATGTAAACTATTTAAAAGAGATTATAAGTCCATGAGTCACCACAGAATGTTATTAATGAAGAAGCAATGTGGAATAATGGATACTTTGGACCTGAAGTCAGAAAGACTAGTGTTTAAATACAAATTTTGACCCTTACTAATTCTGTGACACTAGGCAAATCACCTAATTTCTCCAAAGTTCAGTTTGCTCTTCTGCAAAATGGAAAAAACTAATAACATATCTACTTTACGGGGTTCTTGTGAGGCTCAAATAAAATAATATATATAAACCTTCATATGGTGATTTTTGAAAATGATGACACTGATACTGCTAATGGTGATGATGATGAGGAGGAGAAGGAGGAGGAGGAGAATGTGGTACCAATAAAAGGACAGTGGTCTAGGATTTAGAAACTTTGCTTTTGTGCATAGATCCTGCCATTTATAAGCTGTTTAACTTTGGGAAAATTATTGAATTCCTCTGAATTTATTTACTCATGTACAAAATGGGTTTGAGAATTCTTGCCACTCTATATTATTACAGGTAAGAAAGTGTTTTGTAAATTGCCAAGTGCAACAAAGATATATGCTATGATATTAACATAACACTGAAGACAATGACAGTGGTGCTGAGATAACTGATAATACTAACCATAATAATTTTATTACATAACTTATGTCATGGATTTTCTGGATATGGACGATTTATGAAAGCCTTGACACATTTGCAACTCCACCCAACTGTATATTTGCTAAGTGTAAATGATAGTTTCTGCCCTGTCCACCAGGGCCAGTTAACGTGGGGTTCGAGGAGGACCCAGCCTGAAAAAGAAAAGGTGAGAGAGAAGAAGCAAGAGACAGACAGCTGTGGCTGGCAAAAAGCACTTTATTCAGCTCACGGCTGTATTTTATCAAGCTAGCAAGAAGAAGGGGGGTTGGGGGCCTGAGGAGGTTGGCTCCGGGGATTTTCCAGGGAGTAG
>CM053624.1:206181847-206197258 GCA_028646595.1 Phalanger gymnotis
CAAAGGGCTTGGAATACGATATTCCGGAGGTCAATGGAGCTAGGATTAAAACCAAGAATCACCTACCCAGCAAAACTGAGTATCATGCTTCAAGGCAAAATATGGATTTTCAATAAAATAGAGGACTTGCAGGCTTTCTCAGTGAAAAGACCAGAGCTGAATAGAATATTTGACTTTCAAACACAAGAATCAAGAGAAGCATGAAAAAGTAATCAAGAAAAAGAACAAGAAAAAGAAATTGCAAGGGACTTACTAAAGTTGAACTGTTTTATTTACATTCCTACAGGGAAAGATGATGTGTATGATTCATGAGACCTCTGTATTAGGGTAGCTGAAGGGAATATGCATGTATATATATATGTTTATGTATATATATATATATATATGTATATGTGAGTGTGTATGTATCTATATATGTATGTATGTATATATATTTATATATATGTATATATATATATATATATATATATATATATATATAGAAAGAGAGAGAGAGAGACAGAGACAGAGACAGAGAGAGAGAGAGAGAGAGACAGAGAGCGGGCACAGGATGAGTTGAAGATGAATAAGGGATGACAGAGGAATAAATTGAGAGAGGGAGATAGAGAGAGATAGAATGGGGTAAATTATCTCTCATAAAAGTGGCAAGAAAAAGCAGTTCTGTAGGAAGAGAAGAGAAGGGAGGTGAAGGGGAATGAGTGAATCTTGCCCTTATCAGATTTGACCTGAAGAGGGAATACCATACATACTCAATTGGGTATCTTACCCCACAGGACGGAAGAAGAAAGAAGATAAAAAAGGAGGGATGATAGAAGGGAGGGCAGATGGGGATGAAGGTAATCAAAAACAAAGACTTTTGAAAAGGGACAGGATCAAAGGAGAAAATTCAATACAGGAGGATAGGTTAGGAAGAAGCAAAATATAGTTAGTCTTTCACAACATGAGTGTTGTGGAAAGGTTATACATAATGATATGCATGTGGCCCATGTTGAATTGCTTGACTTCTTAGGGAGGGTGGGTGTGAAGGGAAGAGGGGAGAGAATTTGGAACTCAAAGTTTTAAAAAATAGGTGTTCAAAAATAAAAACAAAAAAGTTTTTGCATGCAACTAGAAAATAAGATACACAGGCAATGCGGCATAGAAATTTATCTTGCTCTACAAGAAAGGAAGGGAAAAGAGGATGGGAGGGCAGTGGGTTGACAGAAGGGAGGGCTGACTTGGGAACAGGACAACCAGAATATGTGCCATCATGGATTGGGGGAAGGGTAGAAATGGAGTGAAAATTTGTAATTCAAACTCCTGTGAAAATCAACGCTGAAAACTAAATATATTAAATGATAAAAAAAAATTTAAAAAAAGAAAGTCTTGAATATCAAATTGAGGAATTTTGACTTTATTAATTAATGAGTAGTGAATATAGGTTTTCAAGATAAAGGATGAACATTTATGTTTTGAAGATGAATCTAGTCCATAAGATGCACTAGAAACAGGTCATGATAGTTCATAATAATTCACATTATTTTAATGATTTGAGCTTTAAAAGCATTTTTTTCTGAGATGAATGGCTGGGAGGAGAGGCGAGCTAAGAGACAACTTCAGCTGAAGCCAAAGCAGGAGTTGTGGAAGCAGAGCTGACCCGTGTGTGGACCCAGGAGTTCAAGCAAGGATTGAGGGCAGTGAATATGATTTATACTATCTTGTTTCTCTGTGGCCTCCTGGTTACTCTTGTGAGGCAAGCCTATTGGGCCTCGGGTTTTTTGGTCAAGGTGTCGGAATGGGGAGGCTGGTTTGCTAATTTGTTGCTCTGGGGCCTAAATAAATGTTCTGATGCTTTCTACTTAGAGAATCTCTCATACCTTGTGATTTCGAACCATTCAAACATATACATGATTATATTTGAGATTATAAATTCGGCCTTCCTACTACACCTCCTCAGTTCCAGGGCAGAAAAAAAGTACTTGTGGTCACTCACAGATCAGGGCGCAAGCCAGAGAAGTAGTAAATGTCTCTCCCTAGATCATACCACTTTCAAATAAACAAAAATTTACATATTTTTAACTGAAATATCTCTGAAAACAGGGTCACAAAATCTCTGAAGCTTGGGACAGTGCACCATCTATCCTGGAAGAAGAGGCCTAATTTAACAGAGTTAGAAGTCAAGTAATGGGCTGGGAAAATGAGCAAACAACAGAAAAAAAAATTCTGGCCATAGAAAGTTACTACAATTACAAGGGAGATCAAAACACACACCCAGAAGAAGACAACAAAGTCAAAGCTCCTACATCCAAAGCCTCCAAGAAAAATATTAATTGGTTTCAAGCCATGCAAGAGCTCACAAAGGATTTTGAAAAGCAAATAAGAGAAGTAGAGGAAGAACTAAGAAGATATACGAGGATGATGCAAGAAAATCATGAATAGTCAACAGTTTGGTAAAGGAGAGAAAAAAATAGTGAAGAAAATGAAACCTTAAAAAAAACAGACGAGGGAACTTCTGGGAGCAAAGATGGCAGAGTAAGCAGTAAGTTGCTCCCACCATCCCTTAATGATCTTAAACAATCTGGAAAATAGAGCCCCCAGGAAAAACCTGGGAAAAGCAGAGCCAGTAGAAAGGTGAAGTTCAAGAGTCTTTTAGTCTGGGAGGCTTGAGGGAATTAACAGGAAAGGTCCTTCTTCTCTGGTGGAAGGAGAACAGTACAAGATGGGAGATGTCCCAGCAAGACAGTGGCAAGCACCACCTCAGCAGACTAGTGGGAGATACTGAGCCCCAGGGTGTTGGGGCAGGTGAGTGATGATACCAGGATGATCTCCCTTCCTCCCAGTGCTTTGACAGAGGCCAGGGAACCAGGAGACTCTATCTTAGAGAACCACCATATGTGCAAGCTTGCAGGAGTCCTCCAGTAGCCCAACCTCCCCATCTCTCAGGCCAACTCTAGGTGGACAGGCGTCTTCCAGCAGCCTGAACTTACTTGTGCTTCATTGAACCCTGGGTGAGCAGGCATTCTCCAGCACCAGCCCCCCACTCCGGGACCCAACAAGCTTCAATGTAGCCCTGGAGAAATGCAGAAAAAAACCCTACCTGGCCTCAGCACACACCAGCCAAGACCACCACTTCCAGCTCAGCACCAGGTAAGCTACCAGGCCCCTATAGCCTCTAGCTTCCAGCACCTGAGGCCCCAGCACACAAAGCCAGAGATCAGGGACTAGGCCCCTGGCCCCCAGCACAAGAAGTTTTGGACAGTGCCTTTGTGCCAGAGAAGCAGAGTTCACCTTCAAAAGCCAGGAGAAAGGCAAACACTATGAGCAAAAAGAAACAACAACAACAACCAAAAAAAAAAATCACTCACGATAAAGTATTATTATGGTGAGAGGGAAGATCAAAAGACCAATTCAGAAGAGGACATCTGAAACTTCAAAGGGGAATATGAAGTGGTCTCAAGCCCAAAAAAGCCTTCTTGGAAGAGCTCAAGAAAGATTTTAAAAGTCAAATAAGACAGATAGAAGAAAAACTGGGAAAAGAAATGAGAGCTACACAAGAGAAAGTTAATAGTTTGGAAGAGGAAGGAAAAAAAAAAACTACTATAGAAAACAATTCCTTAAAAAATACAACTGGCCAAATGGTAAAACAAAAGTACATGGAAGAAAATACCTACTTAATAAGTAAAATTGGCTAAATGGAAAAGGAGGCACCAAAAGTCACCAAAGAGAAGAAATCCTTAAAAAATAGAATTGGCCAAATGGAAGAGGAGGTACAAAAGTTAACTGAAGAAACCAATTTATTAAAAATTAGAATTGGGAAAGTGGAAGCTAATGAATCTATGAGATATCAAGAATCAGTCAAGTAAAATCAAAAGAATGAAAAAAAATAGAAAACATAAAAAACATCATTGGAAAACAACTAACCTGGAAAACAGAGCCAGGAGAAATAATTTAAGTATTATTTGTCTACCCGAAAGCTATGATAAAAAAAAATTCCTGGACAGCAGCTTTCAAGAAATCATCAAGGAAAACAGTCCTGAGGTGTTAGAACCAGAGGGTAAATTAGTCATCAAAAGAATCCACTTATCACCTCCTGAAAGAGATCCCAAATCAAAAATGCCAAAGAATATTGTAGCCAAACTCCAGAATTATCAGGTCAAGGAGAAAATATTGCAAGCATCTAGAAAGAAACAATTGAAATATTGTGGAACCATACTCAGGGTTACTCAGGACCTTGCAGCTTCTACATTAAAAATATCAGAAGACTTGGAATAAGATATTCCATAAAGCAAAGGAGCTTAGATTGCAACCAAGGATCAACTACCCAGAAAAACTGAGTATAATCTTTCAGGGGAGGAAATGGACATCCAATGAAATAGAGGACTTCCAAACCTTCCAGATGAAAAACCAGATCTCAACAAAAAATGTGATCTTCCAATACAAGACTCGAGAGTCATAAAAAATAAATAGGAAAGGAAAAAAAAAACATGTTTTTCAATAAGGGCAAACTATTTACATCCTTATATGGGAAGGTGATACTTATAACTCTTGAAAATTGTAAACTTATTATGTCATTTAGAAAAGGTATACATACACAGCAGCATGAGTATAAATTGACTTTTATGTGATGATAAAAATATATATAATTAAATGGGGAAAAGAGATTGTATGGGAGAAGAGGACAAGAGAAAGCAGAAAAGGATAAATACATCATATAAAGAGATACAGAGACCTATTATAGTAGAGGAAAAGAAGTGAGGGAGTTGAGCACTGTCTGAACCTTACTATCAGATTGGGCTCAAAGAGGGCATAACATACTTAGTTAGGCATAGAAATCCGGCTTAACCTATAGGAAATAGCAGGAAAAAGGAAAAAGAAAAAAAAGTGGCTAGAAAGGAGGGAAAAAGCAGTAGGGGAAAAGGGAAAGAAAGGGAGGGGCCTGATAGAAGGGAGGGAAGATTGAAGTAGGTGGTGGTCCAAAGCAAAACTACTAAGGAGGGAAAGGGAGAAAAGAGACAGAAAAGCATAACAGGGGAGGGGGGGAGTGGGATAGGATGGAGAGAAAGACGCAGATAGTAATCATAATTCTGAATGTGAATGGGTTGAACTCTCCCATGAAACAGAAGAATAGAGCTGAGTGGATCAAAAATCATAATATTACAATATGTTTTTTACAAGAAACACATCTGAAGCAGAAAGACACACACAGAGTAAAGGTAAAAGGCTGAAGCTGAATATATTATACTTCAATTCAAGTAAAAAAAAAAAAAAGCAGGGGTAGCAATCCTGATCTCAGACATAGCAAAAGCAAAAATTGATTTAAGGAAAAGAGATATGGAAGGAGCCCACATCCTATAAAAGGTACCATAGCCAATGAAGTAATATTATTACTAAACATATGTGCACCAAATGATATATAAGTTAAGGGAGCTGCAGGAAGAAATAGAGAGCAAAACTACACTAGTGGGGGACCCCAACCTACCACTCTGAACTAGATAACTAACCTGAAAATAAAAACAAGTTAAGGAGGAATAGAATTTTAGAAAAGTTAGATATGGTAGACCTCTAGAGAAAATTGAATGTGGGTAGAAAGGAATATACCTTTTTGTCAGCAGTATATGTCACCTACATAAAAACTGACCATGTATCAGGGCATTAAAACCTCACAATGCAATGCAGAAAGGCAGAAATATTAAATTCATCTTTCTGAGTTCATGATGCAATAAAAACTACATATAATAAAGGACCATAGAAAGACATAAAAATTAATTGGAAACCAAGTAATCTGATCATAAAGAATGAGTTGGTCAAACAACAAATCATAGAAACAATCAATAACTTAATCCAAGAGAATGGCAATAATGAGGTAACATACCGCAACTTATGGGATGCAGCCAAATTCTTAGAGGAAGCACTATAACTCTAAATACTTACCTGCAGAAAATAAAGATGAAATCAATGAATTGGGCATGCAACTAAAAAAGCTAGAAGGACATATTAACAATCCCCAATCAAATACCAAATTCAAAATTCTGAAAATCTTAGAAGAGATTAATAAAATTAGAATTAAGAAAACTATTGAAATAATAAATTAAATGAAGAGCTTGTTTTATGGGGAAAAACAATAAAATAGACCTTTGGTTAATTTGATTTAAAAAAGAAAGAAAATCAAATTTTCATTATCAAAAATGAAAAGAGTGAATTCCTCACCAATAAAGAGGAAATTAAAACAATAATTAGGAGCTATTTAGACAAGAAGAGCAATACTGGAAGCAAATTAGGAGAACAAGGAATAATTTACTCATCAGATTTATGGAGAATGGAAGATTTTATGACCAAATAAGAGATAAAGAACACATTATAAAATACAAAATGGATAATTTTGATTATATTATATTGAAAATTTTTTTGCACAAACAAAGCCAATGCAACCAAGATTAGAAGGGAAGCAGAAAGGTGGGAAACTATTTTTGCATCTCTATATATTTTAGAAACGAGGCCTTTATATAAAGGCCTCGTTTCTAAAATATATAGAGAACTGAGTCAAATTTTTAAGAATACAAATCATTCCCCAACTGATAAATGGCCAAAAGATATGAACAGGCAGTTTTCAAATGAAGAAATTTTATATATAGTCATATGAAAAATGCTTTAAATCACTATTGATTAGAGAAAGGCAAATAAATTTTTTTAAAAAAATCTCTGAGGAACACATCACAACTATCGGATTGGCTAACGTGACAAAGCAGGACAATGATAAATGGTGCAGAAGATGTGGGAAAATTGGAACACAAATGCATTGTTGGTAGAGTTGTAAACTGATCCAACCATTCTAGAGAGCAATTTGGAACTATGCTCAAAGGGCTATAAAAATGTGCGTAACCTTTGACCCAGTAATACCACTTCTAGGTCTGTATCCCAAAGAGATCATAAAAATGGGAAAATCACTCAAATGTGCAAAAATAGTTAGAGCAGCTCTTTTTGTGGTGGCCAGGAATTGGAAATTGAGGAGATGCCCATCACTTGTGGAACAGCTGAACAAATTGTGATATATAAGGGAATACTATTGTTCCATAAGAAATAATGAGCAGGCTGACTTCAGAAAAACATAGAAACACTTACATGAGCTAATGCTGAGTGAAGTGAGGAGAACCAGAACATAGCCCTTTTGAGAATAGCTCCAAATTGCTTTCCAAAATGCTTGGATCAGTTCACAACTCCAACAATAGTACATCAGTGTCCCAATTTTCCCACATTCCCTGAAACATTTATCATTTTGCTTTTCTGTTGTATTAGACCACGTGATAAGTGTGAGATAGTAGCTCAGAGTTCTTTTAATTTCCATTTGTCTAATCAATAGTTATATAGACCTTTTTATATGATTATGGATAGCTTTGATTTCATCTGAAAACTGCCTGTTCATATCCTCTGACCATTTATCAACTAGGGAATGGAAGACTCATCTTCGTGAGTTCTAATACAGCATCAGACATTTACTAGTTATGTGACCATGAGCAAGTCGCTTAACCTTGTTTGTCTCAGTTCCTCATCTGTAAAATTAGCTAGAAAAGGAAATGGCAAACCACTCCAGTATTTTTGCTATGAAAACTCCAAATGGGGTCACAAAGAGTCAGACAACTGAAATGAGTGAACAGCAGCAGCGGGATGACTTATTTTCTTATACGTTTGACTCTGTTCTCCATATGTTTTAGAAACGAGGCCTTTATCAGAAAAAAAAACTTGCTGTTAAATCTTTCCCCAGCTTTCCACTTTCCTTCTAATCTTGACTGCGTGGAGTTTGCTTGTGCAAAACCCTTTTAAATTCATATAATGAAAGTTTATCACTTTTATGTCTTCTAATGTTCTCTCTGTCTCTCTCTGCCTCTCTCTGTCTCTGTCTGTCTGTCTCTGTCTGTCTGTCTCTGTCTCTCTTTCTCTCTCTCTCTCTTTCTCTCTCTATTTCTCTCTCTCTCTCGCTATGTGCGTGTGTGTCTTTGTCTCTTTCATTTGGTCATAAATTCTTCCCTTACCCATAGATCTGTCAAATAAACTATTCCATGCTGCCCTAATTTGCTTATGATAGCACTCTTCATGTTTAAATCATGGATTGATTCTAACCTTCTCTTAGTATATGATGTGATATGTTGACCTATGCCTAATTTCTACTCAACAGTTTTCTAGTTTTCCTGGCAGTTTTTGTCAGATAATGAGTTCTTATCCAAACAGCTTGGATCTTTGAGTTTATGAAGCACTAGATTACCATGGTTATTTACTATTGTGTATTGTGTACCTAATTTATTCCACTGATCAACATTCTTAGCCAATACAAAATTGTTTTTATATTTACTGCTTTGTAATACAATTGGAGACCTGGTAATGCTAAACCACCTTCCTTCAGATTTTTTAAAATTAATGTCATAGATAGTTTTGACCTTTTTTTTTCTTCCAGATGAATTTTGTTGCTGTTGTTTCCTAACTCAGTATGATAATTGTTTGTTAGTTGGATTTGTATGCCACTGAATAAATAAATTTAATTAAATTTGTCATCTTTATTATATTGGCTTAGCTTACCTATGAGCTATTAATATATTCTAATTGTTTAAATCTGTCTTTATTTGCAAAGAAAGAAAAAAAATTGTGTTCATGTAATTCCTTGGTTTGTCTTGGCAGGTAGAATCTCAAGAATTTTATATTGCCCTTAGACATTTTAAATATAATTCCTCTTTTTGTCTTTTGCTTCTGGACTTTGTTGGTAATATGTAGAAATGTTAATGATTTCTATAGGCTTATCTTATATCCTGCAATTTTGCTAAAGTCAATTATTTCAATTAGTTTTTTGGTTGATTCTCTAGGATTCTCCAAGTATACCATCATATCATCTGCAAAGAGTGATATTTTTGTTTCCTCATTGTCTATCCTAATTATCTCAATTTGTTTTTCTTCTCTTATTGCTATAGCTAGCATTTCTAATATATTATTGAATAATATTGCTGATAATGGTCATACTTGCTTCATTCTTGATCTCACTGGGAAGGCTTCTAGCTTATCCTTATTACGAATAATATATGCTGATGGTTTTAGACAGATGCTACCTACAGTTTTAAGGAAAGCCCCATTTAATCCTATGCTTGTGTGTGTGTGTGTGTGTGTGTGTGTGTGTGTGTGTGTGTGTGTCTGTATATGTTTAATAGAAATGGGTTATATTTTGTCGAAAGATTTTTCTGGATCTGTTGAGATTATCCTATGATTTCTGTTGTTTTTTTTTTTTTACTTATATGATCAATTATGCTGATAGTTTCCCTAATATTGAGCCAGCTCTGCATTTCTGAAATAAATCTCTCCAGGTCATAGATTTGTGATATGTTGCTGTAATCTCGTGATAGCATTTTATTTAATTTTTTTTGCATCAATATTCAATTATAGAAATTGTTCTATAGTTTTTTTCCACTGTTTCTGTTCTTCCTGACTTAGGTATCAGCACCATATTTGTGCCATAAATAGAATTTGGCATAACTCCTTCTTTGCCTATTTTCTAAATAGTTTATATAGTACTGGAATTAATTATTCTTTAAATGTATGGTAGAATTCACTTGTGAATCCATCCTGTCCTGAAGATTTTACCTTATGGAGCTCATTGATGGTTTGTTTAGTCTCTTTTTTTGAGGCAGGGTTATGTAATATTCTATTTACTGTTATCCTGGGAGATGTATATACACACACACACACACACACACACACACACACACACACACACATATATATACACACGCACATGTGGGTGTATGTGTGTGTGTAAATATTCATCCATTTTAATTAGGTTGTTAGATTTATTGGCATATAATTGGACAAAATAACTCCTAATAATTGCTTCAGTTTCCTTTTCATTGGTGGCAACTTCATCTTTTTCATTTATGACACTGGTATTTTGTTTTTCTTCTTTAGTCTATTAAAAAAATCAAATAACCATGTTGAAGATTCTGGGAAGATGACAGAGTAGGTCACAAAATTCCAAGCTCTCAAGATTTCCCTTCACAAAAGAGTTAAAATAGCATCTTAGGGCTAACAAAGTATGGGTGCAGATAAAGAAGAATGGGGGCACAACCATGGTCTTCCTGGGACAATTTGAGAAGATTCATAGAAAAATCCCAGGAAGAGGTTTGGTCCTGAGAAGAGTAAACACCTCCAGGCTAGGTTCCCTTCTAACAACAAGCAAGCCCCTTAAACATAAAGCAGCAAGTCCTGGGGTTAGTTGGTTTGAGAGGATGCCTCAGGCCCAACCACAGTAACTTTTCTCCCCGGGATAGTGAGGAGAGTTGGGTGTTTGAGCCCAGGAAGATTGAGGGAACCTCTGCTGACAAGGAATGCCAGACCGAGATGTTCTGTGAAGAATGGTAGGAGTGAGAAGGGACTACCACAGGCCTGGTGCATGCAGAAGCAGTGGGGCAGGAAACTACTTGCTGTGGGCACTTATAGGAGGTTGGAGGTTTGGCTTTGGTTCCAACATGGAGAGAACTTAAGATCTGGGGTAAGAGGCACCATTTACCACACCCCAAGGCCCAAGGCGATTACAAAAATCAACCTATTACCACAAAAAATTAGCATGCAAAACAGAAAGAATCCAACCATAGAAACCTATTATGGGAATAGAGATGTCCGGGATTCATTATCAGAGGAGGTCACTGAAGTAAAGAAACCCCCAAAGAACAGCGTCAGATAGTCACCTGCCCAAAAAGAATTTATAGAAGATCCAAAAAAAATCTTTAAAATTCAAATGACAGAGATAGAGGAAAAACTAAAAAAGAAATAGAATATCTAAGAAAAACAAGAAAGTTATGAAAGGAAAGCTAATCAATTAGAAAAGGAGATCCAGAATCTTAAGGAGGAAAATTAGAATTGGGCAAAACGAAGCCAGAGGCATTATAAGAGATCAAGAAAAAATTAAACAAAATATGAATAATGAAAAAAATAGAAGAGAAAGTGAAACATAAGAAAAACAACACATTTGGAGAATAGACCAAGAAGAGAAAATACAAAAATAATTGGAGTAACTGAAAGTCATGATGAAGAAAAGAATCTTGACACAATAGTACAAGAAATAATTAAAGAAAATTGTCCTGAAGCATTATAAAAAGGTGAGGAAGTAGAAATAGAAAAAATCCATCAAACACCACTTAAAAGAGATCCTATGAAGAAAATTCATAGGATTATCATAGTCAAATTCTGAAACCTCCAGCTCAAGGATAAAATATTGAATGCATCTCGATTAGAACTCAAGAGTAAAACATTTTCAATACGAGGGTGCCACAATCAGAATTACACAAGACCTAGCAGCAGAGACATTAAAGAACCGTAGGTCTTGGAAGAAAATATGTTGAAGAGCAAAAGAACTTGGGCCTCTGCCAAAATATCATACCCTCCAAACCTAAGTATTATTTTGAACAAAAAAAAATGGGCATTTTATAAACTCTCAGACTTTCAAGACTTTGCAAATTAAAATCCTGAACTTAATAGAAGATTTGACATACAATTACTGAGAGAAACATAAGGTATACACCAGAAACTATTCATAAGGGATTTGTGAGGGCACACTGTTTGCCTTTTATATAATATAAAATGTATGTCTAAGATTCTTATTAATAACTGGTGAGTTCATAAGAAATATTGGGTTAAGCATATGATATGAATTTTAAAAAGTAAAACCATTTAGGAACAGCTAAAAAGAGTAACTATCTTTTTTTTAATTTTTTTTTTATTTTTATTTCACAACACTCGGCTCTACATAATTTTGAGCTCCAGATTTTCCTCCCTCCCTCCCCAAGACAGCATGGAATCCCACATAACTTCCACGTATAACTTCGCACTGAATTAATTTACACACTACTGAAGTTATGGAGAAGAATTGTGATAAATGAAATGAATCATGAGAAAGAAGAAACAGGACCAAAAAAAACCCCAATCTGAAAACAAAAACAAAAGAGAGAAAAAGAAAAAAAAGGGAGAAAAAAAGGCTAGCATGAAGTGTGCCTCAGTTGCATTCATACTTCATAGTTCTTTCTCTGGGTGTAGATAGCATTCTCCATCGTGAGGGCTTTGGGGCTGTCTTTGTACCTTGTGTAACTGAGAAGAGCGAAGTCTGTCAGGGCCAAACCTGACAGACAGATCCTCACAGAATCCATATATCTGTGATTGTGTATAATGTTCTCCTGGCTCTGCTCCTCTCATTCAGCATTATGTCCTGTAGGTTTTTCCAGGTTGTTATGAAGTCGGTATCATCCCCATTTCTTATAGCACAATAGTATTCCATTACCTTCATATACCACAACTTGTTCAGCCATTCCCCAATTGATGGGCATCTCTTTGATTTCCAATTCTTAGCTACCACAAAAAGAGCCGCTATGAATATTTTTGTACATATGGGTCCTTTTCCCGCTTGTTTGATCTCTTTGGGATACAACCCTAGAAGTGGTATTGCTGGGTCAAAGGGTATGAACATTTTTATAGCCCTTTGGGCACAGGTCCAAATTGCTCTCCAAAATGCCTGGATCAGTTCACATACATATATACATACATATACACTCACATATACATCTATATATATACATATATATATATTTATATATACATATTTCCTTCAGCTGCTCTAATACTGAGGTTTCATGAATTATACACATCATCTTGCCATGTAGGAATGTAAACAAAACAGTTCAACTTTAGTAAATTCCTTGCAATTTATTTTTCTTGTTCTTTTTCTTGATTACCTTTTCATGCTTCTCTTAATACTTGTGTTTGAAAGTCAAATTTTCTATTCAGCTCTGGTCTTTTCACTGAGAAAGCTTGAAAGTCCTCTATTTTATTGAAAATCCATATTTTGCCTTGGAGCATGATACTCAGTTTTGCTGGGTAGGTGATTCTTGGTTTTAATCCTAGCTCCATTGACTTCCGGAATATCATATTCCAGGCCATTTGATCTCTTAATGTAGAAGCTGCTAGATCTTGGGTTATTCTGATTGTGTTTCCACAATACTCAAATTGTTTCTTTCTGGCTGCTTGCAGTATTTTCTCCTTGATCTGGGAGGTCTGGAATTTGGCGACAATATTCCTAGGAGATTTCTTTTTGGGATCTATTTGAGGAGGCGATTGGTGGATTCTTTCAATTTCCGTTTTGCCCTGTGGATCCAGAATATCAGGGCAGTTCTCCTTGATAATTCTTGAAAGATGATATCTAGGCTCTTTTTTTGATCATACCTTCCAGGTATTGCAATAATTTTTAAATTATCTCTCCTGGATCTATTTTCCAGGTAAGTAGTATTTCCAATGAGATATTTCACATTGTCTTCCACTTTTTCATTCTTTTGGCTCTGTTTCATAATATCTTGATTTCTCATCAAGTCACTAGCTTCCACTTGCTCCAATCTCATTTTTAAGGTAGTATTTTCTTCAGTGGTCTTTTGGACCTCCTTTTCCATTTGGCTAATTCTGCCTTTCAAGGCATTCTTCTCCTTATTGGCTTTTTGGAGCTCTTTTGCCATTTGAGTTAGTTTATTTTTTAAGATGTTGTTTTCATCAGTATATTTTTAAGTATTTTTTTGTGTCTCCTTTAACAAGTCATTGACTTGTTTTTCATGGTTTTCTCACATCCTTCTAATTTCTCTTCCCAATTTTTCCTCTTGTTCTCTAACTTGCTTTTCCAAATACTTTTTGAGCTCTTCCATGGCTTGAGACCAGTTCATGTTTTTCTTGGAGGTGCTTGTTGTAGGCTTTTTTACTTTGTTGACTTCTTCTGCCTGTATATTTTGGTCTTCTTTGTCACCAAAGAAAGATTCCAAAGTCTGAGACTGAATCTGGTTGCATTTTCGCTGCCTGGCCATGTTTCCAGTCTACTTACTTGACCCTTGAGTTTTTCAATGATGTATGACTGCTTGTAGAATAAAGAGTACTATGTTCCAAGCTTGGGGGAATGCGCTGTTGACCAGCACTCCTCCTTCCCCAAGAATCCCCAACCTGGACTGGACTTAGCTCTTCAGTAAGCTCTTCACTCCTGCTCTGATCCACCACTTAATTCTTCGGCTAGGTGGGCCTGGGGCAGGAAGCAACTGCACCTGCAGTTCTGTAGCTGCCCCACCTCCTCTGCCCCCTGGGGGGTGGCCGAACTGTGAACTTTTTTCACTCTGTCCCCCGGAGCTTTTCCCACTAACCTTCTCTGTTGTCTTTGGTTTTTGTGGGTTGAGAAGTCTGGTAACTGCTGCAGTTCACTGATTCAGGGCACTAAGGCCCATTCCATATGTCTTCTGGTCTGGTTGGTCCTCACCGCCCATGCTGGGCTCTGCTCCCCTCAGCTGTGCTTCCAGCTCCATGAGGGATAGACCTTACCCAGAGACCATCTAGGCTGTCCTGGGCTAGAGCCCTGCTTCCCTCTGCTATTTTGTGGGTTCTGCAGTTCTTCTCTGTTGTCTTTGGTGTTTGTGAGTTGAGAAGTCTGAAAATTGCCACAGCTCACTGATTTAGGGCGCTAGGGCCTGCTCCATCTGGCTCCTGGTCTGGTTGGTCTGCACGGCCCACGCTGGGCTCTGCTCCGCTCCCAGCTGCGTGCACGAAAGATCTCACCCACCAACCATCCAGGCTGTCCTGGGCTGGAGCCCTGCTTCCCTCTACTATTTTGTGGGTTCTGCAGTTCTAAAGTTGGTTCAGAGCCATTTTTATAGGTTTTTGGAGGGAATTGGTGGTGAGCTCATGCTAGTCCCTGCTTTCCAGCTGCTATCTTGGCTCCACCCCCTTCTTTCTCTGCTTTCTAATGTTTTTAATAGGAATGGGTGTTGTATTTTGTCAAAGGCTTTTTCTGCGTCTATTGAGATGATCATATGGTTTCTGCTAGTTTTGTTGTTGACATGGTCAATTATGCTAATAGTTTTCCTAATATTGAACCAGCCTTGCATTCCTGGAATAAATCCTACCTGGTCATAATGTATCAATCTTGTGATAAGTTGCTGAAATCTTGTTGCTAATATTTTATTTAAAATTTTTGCATCAATATTCATTAGGGAAATTGGTCTATAATTTTCTTTCTCTGTTTTGACTCTACCTGGTTTGGGTACCATATTTGTGTCATAAAAAGAATTTAGTAGGACTCCTTCTTCACCTATTTACCCAAATAGTCTACAAAGTATAGGAATTAATTGTTCTTTAAATGTTTGATAGAATTCACATGTAAAACTATCTGGCCCTGGAGATTTTTTCTAGGGAGTTCATTGATGGCTTGCTCAATTTCTTTTTCTGAGATGGGGTTATTTAGAAATTTTACTTCCTTTTCTGTTAACCTGGGCAATTTATGTTTTTGTAGATATTCATTCATATCTCTAAGGTTGTCAAATTTATGGGCATACAATTGGGCAAAATAATTCCTAATTATTGTTTTGATTTCCTCTTCATTAGGGGTGA
>CM053624.1:206197358-206207634 GCA_028646595.1 Phalanger gymnotis
AGTATACAGAGGCATTAGATGGAGTAGAAGGGCTGGTAGTTCTGGTAAAGTACTTTCATTGGGAATGGGTTTAAGAGGGAACAATACATATATACTTAGAAGAATATAAAAGTCAGGGGCATAGAGAGGGGGGAGGACAAGGGAAGGAACTTTAGAGGGGAGAATTAAGGAATAGGTAAAAGTGGGTATAGAAGAGTGTTTAGATTAATGGGAATAGGAGGATAGGGGAGGCATCCTTGGAGTGGGGAAGTCAAGTAATAGGGCAAGTTAGTTGGTAGAGGAAGGGGTAGGCAAGTAATAGGAGGGCAAGATATTGGGTAGAAGTAAAGTAGAGGAGGAAGGAGGGATAGGAAACAAGAAATATGTACAAACTTAAAAACAAAGATCAGGAGTAGAGTATGTTTGGGAAAGCATATGTCTATATAAACATCTGTATATGTGTATATATATGCATATTTTGGAAACATATCTAAACTCTATTGTAGCCTTCTGGGAGGGTGAGGGAAGGCGAAAAAAGAACAAAGTTAAACAGTGCATAGAAAAGAACAAAAGAAAACACAAGGAAGCAAAGAAAAGATGGACAATTCTCAATACAAGGTGTATTATTTACTATACTGGCTTTCTTGAAATGAAATTTTATTATTACATATTTTGAATTGTCTTTTATGTTCTGCTATGCACATGACATTCTGTTTTTCTTACTGCGTATTTAAGTTTATGATATGTTTTTGTTTCTTTTCTCTATTCTGTATTTATGTTCTGGTAAAATAAAAAAGGTCTATAAAAATCAAATAATCTATGATTTATTTATTTTTTCATGAAAGTATATCCTAGTCATTTTTTTGGTTCAATGATTTTCTTTTAATTTTGTAAATTTCTCCTTTGATTTTTAGGATTTCCACTTTGGTCTTTAAATTGGGAAATTTAATTTCTTTGTTTTCTAGGTGATTTTTTTTTGAAAGGAAAACATTTTATTGTGAACACAAGTGTTGGGGAGGTGTGGAGGAGAGGGTGGGCTCTGTCTCAGTCTTGCTGTTTGGCTCGTGAGGCCTCAGCATTGGCTCGAAGCACTGCCCCTGGGAGGGGTATGGCCGCTGCTGGAACAGGGGCCCAGTTGGTGTTGTGTCGGCCCCTGTCTTTGCCTCATTCCGTTTGGGGAGACCTGTAGACCATGTACCTCTTGGGGCATCAGAATAGGCACTAGGGTCCATAGGATCCAATTCTTCATCCTTCCGGCTGGCTTTCTTGCCCTTGGGGTAGGGGGCCAACTCTTCTCTTTGATGGTAAAGTCGTTTCTTCATCTCCTCTCTTTCCAGCTTTTTATAGGCACGGTCCAGCTTATCTTCTGAATCCAAGTTGCTTCTGAGTTTCTTGGCTGCCTTGGTGGTGACAGCTGGGATCGTGGGGGGTCAGCCAGGACACAAGATCTGTCTCCACATTCCAATAGTAAGGAAGGCCACAGACTGGGTCAAACACCTTGTACCAGTTGGGCAGCAGGCCCTCGATCCTGGTGCCCTCGTAGTCCACAGGGTCATTGTCATAGTCCTCGGCAATGATCTCTTCCTCTGGCTCAGGCTCCATGTGTTTGAGGATGCCGCGCTTGGCCAGGCGGGACTGCAGGGCTAAGGGGAGCGGCATGGTGAGGCCTCCCAACCGGGGTGCGTGCGTACGTGCGTTCTTTCGTTCGGGACGATCAGGGGAGCTCGGCAGCCCCACCCACTCAGGCCCAGTGGAACGGGGGTGGCGCAGAGCAGACGCTTCTAGTCTATGTTCTAGGGGGAAAGCCACCCGGCAGGGCCCCCAAGGTGATGTCACTTCCTTCTCTCTAGGTGATTTTTTTAGTTTAATTTTAGTTGCATGTCCAATTCATTGATCTGTCATTTGTTTTATTGATGTAAGCATTTAGAGATATAAATAGTCCCCTAGGTACTGCTTTGGTTATCACATAAATTTTAGTATGTTGTCTAATTGTTGTTATTCTTTTGTTATTAAATTATTAATTGTTTATATGATTTATTCTTGCAGTGGTAATCAGGGAAGGACTGTTTGCTGTTCTCTTTTGGGATGCTAAGGCTCTCAAGTGCCTTTAATGAGTCTCACCTTTGTTTGATTGGGGCAAGTAAAGTGGGATCTTTTTTTGTTTTGGAGTGTTTCTCAGCACTAAGGCAATGGGGAGTCATTGATATGTATATGATACAGTACTAGTGACTGAAGAACATTACTATGCCCTAAATGCTAAGTTGGCCCCAGCCCTAAGCGTCCTCAACAGGGTGTAAGAGCTCTAAGGTTGGAGTTTTTGCCTTTGGGGGTACACTTACTGAAAGAGTGTTAGTGACGAGACCCTCAGCAAGTCATTGAAACAGCCTCCCAGCTTTGATAACCCAAATGTTGGTATTTCTCTGGTAACTGCGTATCCCTATGGATGGACTAGTTTGTGTGATTTGCTCTGTTTATGTAATGTATGCTTGTAATTTCTGTTTGTGTTTGCCCAGAAGTTCAGGGGTCTGATCTTTTCCCCTCACGTAAGTGAATAATATATGTATGTTTAATTAAACCGAGAATGTTAACCCCTTAAAGTTGCTTTCCTTAGAAAGGCAGACCAAAGAGACTTTGTTAGCAGCCCTCCTGCATGCAGGTGTTATTGATCTTACACAGCAACAGTAGCCACATTGTTGTTAAAGTTCTTTGACTCAGTCTTTAGAATTGGATGATTATTATTAGGATTAGATTTTTTAGTTTCAATTTTTTTTTAGCAATATGGGTTAAGTGACTTGCCCAGGGTCACAAACCTAAGAAGCATGTGAGGCCAAATTTGAAGTCAGGTCCTCTTGACTCCAGGGTCCATGCTCTATCCACTGTGCCACCTAGCTGCCTTATTAATCTTTAATCTGTATTGCCATGCACACTTACCAAATGTCATTTTTGTGGCGTTGTAATCTGAGGAGGATATTTTTAACATTTCTGCTTTTCTGCCTTTTTTTGTAAAGTTTTTATGCCCTAATAAATGGTTGGGGTTTTGGTGTTTTGTTGTTGTTGTTGTTGTTGTATTGTGTGTTTGTTTTGTAGGGGCAATATACTGCTGAGGAAAAAAAGTATATATTGTTTCCTTTTCCCATTCAATTTTCTCCAAAGGCTTATTATAGTCTATTAACTTCCCTAACATCTTTCTTGTTTTTGTTTTTAGGGTTTTTTTGTTAGATTTATCTTGGAAAGGGGCAAGTTGAGTTACCGCCAGTGATAGCATTTTACTGTTTCCTCCTGTAACTCATTTAACTTCTTTAAAAATTTGGGTGTTATATTGTTTGGAGCAGATTTGTCCAGTATTGATATTACTTTATTTTCTCTGGTACTTTTTAGCAAAATTTAGTTTCCCTTCTTTTCTCTTTTAGTTAGATCTATTTTTGTTTTTAGTTTGTCTGAAATCATGATTGCTACCCCTGCTTTTTTATTTCAGCTGAAGCACAGTAGCTTCTCCTCTAGTCCTTTACTTTTGCTCTGTGTATCTCTCTACTTCGACTGTGCTTTTTGCAAAAACTGCATATAGGATTCTGATTTTTAATCTACTCTGCTATCTGCTTCCATTTTATGAGTAAGCTCATCCCCATCACAGTCATAGAAATGATAATTTGTCTATTTCTCTCAGTCTTGTGCTTTATTTTCCTATTTATCCTGTCTCCTTTCACTCCATCTCTCCTCAAAAGTATGCTTTCCTTCTGACTACTACCTCCCCCAGTTCACCTTCCCTTCTATCAACCCTTCCTTCTCTGATCCCCCTCCCCTCCTAATTCCCTTTATGGTAAGATAGATTTCTATACCCTACTGAGTGTGTGCGTGTGCGTGCGTGTGTGTGTGTGTGTGTGTGTGTGCATGCATGTGTTGCTCTCTTTCAGCCAATTATGATGAGAATAAGGTTCAAGCATTGCCCACCCTCCCCGTCTTCTCCTCCACTCCCCTCACTCTTTCATGCCTCTTTTATGTGAAATTATTTGTACCATTCTGTTTCTCTTTTCCCCCTCCTCTGAGTGGGTCCCCTTTTCTCATCTCTTATTTTTTTTTCTTTTGGATATCATACCACCAAAGTGAACTCACACATGTGCCTTCAGTCTCTGTATACTCCTTCTAACTGTCGTAACTGAAAAAAAAAAGTTCTTAGGAGTTACAAATACTATCTTCCCGTGTTGAATGTAAACTGTTTAACCGTATTGAATCCCTCATGGTTTCTTTTTCCTGTTTACTTTTTTATGCTTCCCTTCAGATTTGTGTTTAAATGTCAAATTTTTAGTCATCCCTGGTCTTTTCATCAAGAATACCTGAAAGTCCCCTTTTCATTAAATGTCCATTTTTCTCTTGAAGAATTATATTCAGTTTTGCTGTGATGGTGGTTCTTGGTTGTTATCTTAACTCTTTTGCCCTCTAGAGTATCACATTCCACATTCTGCAATCCTTTAGTGTAGAAGCTCCTAAATCTTGTTTTATTCTGACTGTGGCTCCATGATATTTAATTGTTTCTACCCCCATGCAATGTTTTCTCCTTAACCTGGGAGATCTGGAATTTTGCTATACTGTTCCTAGGAGTTTTCATTTTGGGATGTCTTTTTTTAAAAAAATCATTATTTATTTATTTAATATTTTTTAGTTTTCAGCATTAATTTTCACAAGTTTGAATTACAAATTTTCTCCTCATTCTCCTCTCTCATCCCTTAATTTTATTTTATTCTTTTAGATATCATCCCTTCATATTCAACTCACCCTGTGCCCTCTGTCTATATTTATACATATATATGTATATTGCCTTCACCTATGCTAGTATTGAGCTCTCATGAATTAGCACATCGTCTTCCCATGTAGGACAAAACAGTTCAACTTTAGTAAATCCCTCATGATTTCTCTTTCTTGTTTACCTTTTCATGCTTTTCTTGATTCTTGTGTTTGAAAGTCAAATTTTCTATTCAGCTCTGGTCTTTTCACTCAGAAAGCTTGAAAGTCCTCTATTTTATTGAAAATCTGTATTTTGCCTTGGAGCATGATACTCAGTTTTGTTGAGTAGTTGGTTTTAATCCTAGTTCCATTGACCTCTGGAATATCATATTCCAAGCCCTTTGATCCCTTAATATAGAAGTTGTTAGATGCTGTGTTATCCTGGTGTTGTTTCCACAATACTCAAATTGTTACTGTTGTTTTCAGAGCTAGTTCTACACCCCAAGCTCTGCCATACCAGCGCTCCTCCTCCCCAAAGAATCTCAACCTGCGCCAGACTCAGATCTTAAGCAGGCTCTGCACTCCCACTCCCACTCTGATCTGCCACTTAATTCCTTCCGCCAAGTGGGCCTGGGGACAGAAGCAACTGCAGCTGTAGTTCTGTAGCTGGCCCACCTGTGCTGCCCCCTGGGGAGGTGGCCAAACCACAAACTCCTTTCACTCTGTCCTCGCAGCTTTTCCCACTAACCTTCTCTGTTGTCTTTGGTTTTTGTGTGTTGAGAAGTCTGGTAACTGCCACACCTCACTGATTCAGGGCACTAGGGCCTGTTCCACTGGGCTCCTGGTCTGGTTGGTCCGGGTGCAGCTCACACTGGACTCTGCTCCGCTCAGCTCCCAGCTCCATGCACAGTAGGCCTTACCCAGCGACCATCCAGACTGTCCTGGGCTGGAGCTCTGCTTCCCTCTGCTATTTTGTGAGTTCTGCAGTTCCAGAATTTGTTTAGAGCCACTTTTATCAATGTTTGGAGGGTCCTGGGGGACAGCCCTAGGCAAGTCTCTGCTTTCCTGCCATCTTGGCTCTGCCCCCTTGGGATCTCTTTCAAGAGGTGGATGGTGGAATTTTTCAATGTTTCCTTGCCTCTGACTTTACCATAATTGTGAACATGGTCAGAAGAGTAGATCAAATATAAAGAATCCTCAACTCCTCCTTGCTCTGGTATATAGGAAGCAAAGTAAATGGTTTGAGTCTTAATCTCTTGAGTCAACACTAAAAGATGGTTTCATTTTCCTTTGGAAAAAAATTAACCTCTCCTATGTGGTGAGTACCCTAGTAGATGCTGTTCCAACGATGAATAAGAATCACAGATATTATTAATTTTTCAGATGAAAGAACTAAAGATGAGAGAGATTAAATGATTTGGTCATGGTCACATAGCTTGTGATAGAAGTGAATTTGAGTCCAGGCTTTCCTGACTTTGAGTCAAACTCTCCATCCACTATTCCAATCTACCTCTTTTAAGGTGAGAGTGAATTAATTTAATCTAGAGGATTAAAATCTAGAGGCTTATTACACCTTGTTTTAACAATTTTAAGATCCATTCTTTTTGGCCACTAAGCTACATACACAGTCATGTTGCTTTAATTGTATCCCTGCCAAGTGTGACTTCATCATTCTCCCATCCTCAGTGCTGAGCTTTGGTTTAAATCAGGGAATGCGTTGAAATACTTGATCTGACTGCCATTTCTTATGATAATAAGTGTTTTGCCAACTACTGCCATGTTCAGGTTTTGTCTTTTTATACGTTCTAGTGTTAAGGACAGAAGCTGGGTTGCATATTTAAAAAAAAAAACAGACTGCTAGAAAAAGATAATAGCAAAGACATCTAGAATCTCCAGCTGAGCAGTTGGAATCAAAGTTGTCCCTTCAGTTTTACTTCTGTATTACCTTTCCTACTCACAAGGTGATCTGTATTAGGCATACGAATAGGTTATTTAATATATCTTTTGAAGAGGCACTTGCGGGTCCCTAGTGAGGATTTGTGAGCAAAGAAGTTTCAATGGAGTATCTGCCAGTGACAGACTTGCTATTATTCTTAGACAATTGAGAATTAGTGTGATAAATGGAATGGCATTTATGTAGATAGAAGTATCTTTTCACCCCTCCTGTTCTTCATTCTATCTGTTCTTCATTGTTTGAAAGTTGGTACAGTTTCAGCCATTATCTAGTTCATTCAATAAGCATTTATTAAGTTCCTGACATATGCGCTGGTCTCTTTTACACTAAAGTTGATACAGAGAGAAATAAAACATGCCCCTTGTCCTCATAGAGATACAGTCTAATAAGACTGAAAAATAAAATCAAATAGTATATAGTATATGGATATATCCCCCATTCTACTATGGACTGAGTTTTTGGGTATTATGGAACAAATCACTAGCATTTTTAGGCTCCCTTTAACGGTCTACTTTCTCAAAATGAGATATATGGCTTTTGACTATAGATGTGTCAAATACCATGTGTTTCTACATTGAGATCACATCCCTTCATTCAGGGTAGGGGTAATTGACTGAAAGATGTCATCAAAATGAGGAAAAATATGGTTCCAGATCTGGTCCCAGCATATCCTTATTGTGCGACTGAGCAAATTATTTAATGTCTCACTGCTCCAAGAAATTCTCTAAGATTAAAAGGTACATGAAAGGTACCTAAGAGTATTTGAAGAGGAAGTTTTCCTGTTTAGGGAATTCCCTATACCAGTGAAATCACACGGATAAGTATGTTGTATAGACAGTAAGTACTCTGGGATTTCAGAGGTGATAATTAGAAAAAAGTAACACAAATGGGGTTCAAACCCATGCTCTTTGATTTCAAATCCTGTGTTCTTTCTATTGTAGTCTTCTGCTTCCAAATCTTGGCTTTGAAATGCTGAGTACACTACATCATATTTATCCTCTACATAATTACAAATCATATAAGTGAAATTTAGTAGTCCTCTCATTTGCCTATTACTTAGTTTTCTCTATGGACTGCTTTTGTGGGGGATTGCTTCATCTGAAAGTTATAACAACATTTTTCAATACAGTAAAATAAAAGAACAGGGAAAATGGAAAAGTTGATATTTGCTCTCTAAGAAGATAAAAATCAATTTCAGTACATGTTTTAATTTAGGATAAATTCATAACTATACAAAGTGCTGTTATTCTTTCTCTCTTCTTCAGCCAGTTAGCAGTGATTGCATTTCTTTTGGCATAAACCAGGAACTACACATTTAATTCTATAATCTCAATAGATATAACTCATCTTTTCATTCTGCCCCTCCCTCCTACCTCTACAGAGATCAAGTCATATAATCATAACAAAAACTAATCAACCTCCACTTGAGAGCCTGAAAGTGCATCAGGGAAGGTAAATAGAAGCAGTAAATCCATAGACAACAATGAAGAAAAAAAGAGTAAGCTAAGACTGCCAAGCAAAGGGAAAAAAGGTATTTCTAGATTTACCATTTAAAATGATTTGTGATCACATTCTTTGCCTCCCCCGACCTTGGACCATCTCTGCCCACTAATTATCCTAGAGGGAGGGGAGATTTTACTTTCTGTTCTTTAATAAAATTTTAAAATGGAAGTAGTTATTATTCTATATTCCTTTTTTGCCCTTGGTAATAAATATATGTTGCAGGAGGGAAGAGAGGAAATGAATGATTGGGAGGGGGCACTTTTGTTTGTCAAGTGTTATTCCTTTTCTCTTTCAGTTCTGCCTTTTAGAAAGTTCCTTTTGTTATAATTTACAATGAAAATTATAATACCTTTTTTAATCCATTCACAGGGATTGTAGAATTTAATTAATTAAAATGTGTTAAGCAATTTCAGACCTTTATGTGAAAGGAAATATAAAAGGGAATATTATTAATTATTGTTATTAATTATAATAATTAAAGGCTTATTATTTAAGACTTATTACCATCTTCCTTGAGTCATGCTAATTTATTAGATTCTTAAATCATCTACCATAATTTTTCTTTTTCTTTATTGTAGGAGAAAAAAGAATAGATTTTGTAATAAATTAACTAATTTAATTGTCAACTTTTCCCTTTAAGGAACTTTTTTTTCCTAAAAGCAAGATATATTTTATTCATACTTTCATTTTTAGGATTATGCTGCTCTGCTTTTTTTTTTTTTTGCTCCTGCCTTTTTTTTCCTTCCTTCTTGCTCCCTTAAATTGAATATCAAAGCCAGTGTTTGAAATTAATGCAAGTCTGTAGCAGAGATTCTGAGTCACAAAATCAAGCTAATGGAAATCTAAGAAAATTAAAAATTCAACAACTTCTAGTCACTGACTCAGACATTTGAACAGCTTTGAAAATTCCTAATGTTATTTGAAGATTGCTTTTTAATGATTATCTATTCAAGTAGCAAAAGAGGGGGTTAATAGTGATCCAGCTATGGTTGGTTACTTCAGGTAGGGAGAACATGATGATGTTAACAATAAGACCAGAGTTGGCTGGCTCTACACACCAATTACTATAGCTCTTCATTGAGCAAATTTCAGTTTCATATTCATTCATTGCTTACAGTCCCAAGCCAAGGGACAATTGGGCATTTATTGGTCAAGGAAAAGTTGATAAAATGAGTTTGAATGGCTAAGTACAACTGTTATCACTAAGGGGGCAGGGTATTTCGATTCAATAAACATTTCTTATGTTGCTCCTATGTGTCATTTGTGTCCATTGTGCCAATACAAAGTATAGCTCCTGCTGACAGTGGACCAATAGAAAGGTAGATTAGCTGTGTGACTTCCCCAAGGAATGAGGATAGAAGCCAAGAGAACTGGGACTCTGTGTCGGTAAGGCAAAATGGGCTCCTTAGCACTTAGTTCAACAAGTGCCCTTGAAGAGTTTGGCTTTTGTTTGCGTTGAGTGATTCAGCTATTTCATTGAATCTTGTTAAGTGCTAAGCCCCAGGCCCAAGATTTGGGTGTCCTTGGTGCCTCCTTGCCTCAGGGGAGGGCTTAGTTTAGACATGAGTTTGAGTGACATGTCTGCGACAGCAGAGACTCTTAGACCACGTGGGTTTAAGTCTGACTCTTTGTGACAATTTTGGGTCGCATGACTGAGTCGCATGTGTGACTCACCCCTGACGCTGACAAAGATACAAAAGCCAGGGGCTGGCCTTTTCTTCCTTGGAGCTCTGAGACGCAGCAGGAGTGGCGCATGACTCTGAGCCAGCCTTGTTGAGCTCCCGGCTGAAATCAGATGTTGATGGTTCCTTGGTAACTGTGAATTGTATTGGGTCTGTCTGTTTGTAATTTGTTTAAATGCTCTTGAGATGGTGTTGATGAGGAAACTCTGGGCAGCTGTAGCTAAGGAGCCCTCTAGCTTGTAAACCGGGATGCTGAGACTTCGTTGAACTCTGGTAACTATGTATTGGGATTTGAATCAGACAAGGTTTGTCTGTTGATGATTGTAATTTGCTTGTATTTTGTTCTGAAGTTCAGGGTGCTGGCTTTTTCCCCTGAACTAAGTGAATGATATTTGTGTGCTGAATTAAAGTAAGCTTGCCAACCCCTTAACCTTGCTCT
>CM053624.1:206207734-206219311 GCA_028646595.1 Phalanger gymnotis
TATGGAACTTAGTTAAATTCCAACCCTGAGGTTTGCTAGTTCTGGACATGTCACCGAGCTTACTCAGACTACTCATCCAGCAAAATGGGGATAGTACTTGGAGTATTCATAGGGAAATCATAAGAAAGTGTTTTGACTTTGTAATTCTGAAATTTGGCTAAAATATTCCTTGGAGTTTTCAACTTGGGATCTCTTTCAGGGGGTGATCCATAGATTCATTAAATGATTATTTTCCCCTCTGGTTCTAGGACCTCTGGACAGTTATCTTTGATAATTTCTTTGAAGATATTGCCCAGGTCTTTTTTCATCATAGCTTTCCGGTAGACCAATAATTCTTTAATTGTCTCTCCTGGATTTTCAATGTCAGTTGTTTCTCCAATCAGATATTTCACATTTTCTTCTATTTTTTCATTCTTCACATTTTGTTTGACTCCTTATTGATGCCTCATAGAGTCATTAGCTTCTTCTTGCTGAATTCTAATTTTTAATGAGTTGCTGTCTTCATTTTGCTTTTGAGTCTCCTTTTCCAATTGGGTGATTTTACTTTTCAGGGTGTCACTTTCTCTATTTAGATTCTGAATCTCCTTAGCCATTTGCCAATTTTACTTCTTAAAGATTTGATCTCATTCATGGTTTTTTTTTTCCATTTTTTCTTTTATCTTCCTAATTTGGTTTTTAAAATCCTGCTTTAGCTCTTCCAGGAATGCTTTTTGGGCTTGAGACCAGTTCACATGCCCTTTTGAGGTATCAGATTTTGGTACAGTGTCAATTCTGTCCTCTTCTGAAGTAGTATTTTAATCTTCTTTGTCTCCATAAAAAGAATCAATGATCCTTGCTTTTTCTGTGTTCTTCTTCATGTAGGTTAGCTTTTTCCTGACTTTACAGTGTGTTTCAGCTTTTGGGGCTCAGGGATCTCTGTCCCAGGTTTCTTGTTCTGGGAATTGCGAGCCTAGTTACTGACTTTGTGTATTATGGCCTTCTGTTTCCTGAGGTATGGGGGAGGGGTCATCTGGCTGCTGGAAGTCTCCTCTTCTGCTGGGGGTGCTCTCCAGCACCAGTGGTCTCAGCTGTTGTCTGTGCTGGTGTCTGCCACTTCCCCTGGCTGTGCAAAGGCACATCTGGGTTCCTGGTGTTGACCCTTTCTGGCTCCGCCCTTCTGGGACTCGAGAGTTCCCACTGTTTGGCTACTAAAGCCCCACTTCTGTCTCCTCTATTCCAGCATTTTTCTCTGGGTCAGTGGAGGGAGGGAAGGATGAGAGCCATTTACCTGACCATTATGTCTCCCGGAAGTTCAAGAAGGTGTGTTTCAAACCTTTGGACTGCAACCCTTAGGAGTAGATGTCTCGCACTGTGCTGCTGCCTCTCTTCACTTCGACAGACTCCCGTCCTGTGCTGGGAGGCCTGGGGATCTCTGCCGGTTTCTGGCACCTAGCTTTCTCCCAACCTGGACTTCTGGCTGGTTTCTCCAGCTGCTTCCACTTTGGTGCTGTCTTGTGCAGCTTCACATGCCAGGCACTCTCCCAGCTTATAGATCTGTTCCTTCGAACTTTTGGACTCCCCTGGCTTGGAAATTTGCCCCACTCAGTCTACTAATGGTTTCTAACTCTCTCAAATCTGCTCAGATTCACTTTTTTAGAGGTATCTGACAGAACTTGTGAGAGAGTTCGGGTAAGATGCTGTTTTCATGCAGCCATCTTGGCTCCGCCCCCAAGAAAGTGTTTTGTTCAACTTTTTATTTGCATATCGACAAAGTCCCAAATGTCTTAGTGCAGTTTTAATTAGTTAACCTTAAAACTGCCTTAAGATTTTGTTTATTTGAATAATAAGATTATATAAATATGAATTATCGCCACTCAGCCATTACTGTTTATGTTCCACACTCCATAGAGGTAAAGTGGGTATAGGAATACCAATACTACCTATAAGTGAATACAATAAGTGAAACAAAAAAAAATTGCTCTGAAATAGTTCTTTAAAGAGCACTGATTCTGGAATAAGAGCACTTGGATTCAAATTCTGCTTCTGACAACCAGGGACAAATTGTTTAGCTCCCCTTGGTTTGATTCATGAGGAAGATGATTGAGACAGATGACCTTGGAGCTATAATGCAACTCCCGATTCCACATCCTGTGTAACCTTGGCCAAGTCACTCATTATTTCTGGGTCTGAATTTTCTTACATAAAACAGTCATTTTTTTTTTTTACCTCAAAGGATTTAATTCTTCCTTTCCTTTCTAAAAAATCTTTTATATCTGTGTGCATGTGTATATAATCACATATATGTATACAGTATATAAACTCATATAGCATACACATATACAATATATCTTGTATGTGTATATATAACACATATACACGTACAGACATTATATATGACTGTACGTATAAAATGTGTATGTGTGTGTGCATAATTTGGCAAAAATTATGCTATTCACACCTCACTATCTTTCCATATTTGACTACCCATACATACTATGTAATAATGGGCACTGACTCTGGAATACACACACACACACACACACACACACACACACACACACACACACATACATATCTTTATGTGTGTATATATGTGTGTGTGTGTGTGTATGTGTGTGTGTATACACACGTGGTGAAGTTTTCTAGGAGTGTTTGGGACCCCAAAATACCAACACACCAGGTTCTGCCAGAGGAATTCGACCGAAGTTCATTAAAGATTCTCCATATTAGACTCTTACGGAGCCTGAGCATTTGTTTCACTAATGTCAGCAGGCCAGATGGAATTTTGAGCCTCTGTAAGCAAGCTAGATAAAATCTGAGCACCTTCATGGAGGCAAGATGGATCTTACATACAGAAAATACTGTGGGAGGGATCAAGGGGTGGTCAAGTAGTCTGGGTGACTAGAGGAAGATTTTAGGTAGGGTGTTGAGGAAGAATCTAAGGAGGATCTTGATAGGACTGGGGTAACTAGAGGTCAGGTGCCCAGAACCAAGAGAAAGAGATTTTTGTAGGATTAAGGGTGGGAAAGGGCCAGAGGAAATCAGGAATAGAGATTTGGATCTAGTAATAAAGGAAGGCTTATGGCTTCAGGCAAAGGCCAGATCAAGTGGGAAGATTAAAGGAGAGTTCAAGGGGTTTCCCAGCTTCTATAGTCCATCACACACACACGCACACACATATATATGTTTATACGTATACATACATATACATATATATGCACATATAAATGTGTTATGTGTGTGTATATGTGTATATATTTATATATATATGTCTGTATATGTATATATTATACACATACCCTCACATATATACTAAATCATTCTCCATACTCCTTTCTCTTCTTAAGTCCCCAATTTCACGCCCACTTTATCATTTCTTCCTCTTAGCAGATGGCCTTAAATCATACTTTAGTAAGTACATCATAGCCATCTGGCATAAGTTCCCACATTTATCCTCATATCCACCTCAGCACAACTGTTTCTACGAAATACTTTCATCCTTTCTTTAAATTTCAGAGAAACAATATGTCCCTCTTCCTCTAAAAATGTAGCCTTCTGATATGTTTCATTCTTTTTTTTTAGTCCTTATGGACATTACTGTTGTGCATATCTCCTTTTCTTCTACCACATTATCTCTATTGCTTTGTCTGCACAGTCTTTTAGCATACATAGGACTCTCACTTGGAAAACAAAAAAAAAAAGAAACAAAAAACTTTTCATTCAGCTCTTCTACTCTTTTTAGCCTCTACTTTTTCTTCCCTTCTTTTCATCATTAAATATAGTCAAAGAATGTTCATAATGTATACATCGATTTCTCTTCTACCTATTATTCCCTCCTCAGTCTCCTAGTGTCAGGTCTCTGCCTTTACCTGTTTTGTGTATTTTTGGTGATAGCCATAGATTTCCTCATTGTTTAAGATCATATAGTAGAGAAAGTAAGGCTGGTGACCTTGCATAGCCCTCACTCACTCAAATCAAAGTCAACTGCAAGTCAAGTCAGCATCTCCCTGTGTTCCTCTTTGAGAACTAAAGACAAACACAACAGCAATAGTTAGTAGACGAAAGCTAATCCTTTATCAACTATGCTATTCTGCATCTTCTTCATTTGATGACATTTAAATGTTCCTTATAGCTATTTATTGAGAAATATTGACATTTTTTTCCACAAATAGTTTTGCTAAAAAGAGCTAGTTGCCTGGGAAAGGGACAAACTTTAATAGAGAAGGTAAAGACAGGTTTGTTCATTGGTGCCATTCCTTTTTTTTTATCAGAAACAGAATATAGATAGATAGACAGACAGACAGACAGATAGATGATAGATAGATAGATAGATAGATAGATAGATAGATAGATAGATAGATGATAGACAGACAAATAAATATATGATAGATAGATGATAGATAGACACAGGCATACAGATAGTTAGATGATAGATAGATAGATAGATAGACAGACAGATAGATAGATAGATAGATAGATAGATAGATAGATAGATAGATAGATAGATAGATAGATAGATAGATTTGCACATGAGCAAGAATCAAACCCAAGATGATTACTAAGTACATAAGAACTCCAATTCGCATAGTAAGTAGTCATGTCCTCCCTACTGGGGAGGACACTTCATGTGGTCATACAAGTTTCATTTCTCCCCTCCCTACTGTTGTACAATTTCAGATTTAAAAAAAAAATCCCTATTAAAATATTACAAGCAAGAAGTGTTATTTTGGAAGACCCTTGGACTTTGAACAGCAACACCTTCTCCAATTCTCCATAGGAAAACCTACTAACTTATCCTAAATTTTGATCCCACACTACCCACGTGGGGGGCTAGATTTATACTGCAGAATTCACTTACATTTGTGCTTTATCCTTATTTCTCTGAATGCAAGAAGTTGATATTAAGCACATGCCATCCTTCAAATTTTGAAGACTTTATACATTTTCTCCCAACAAAATACCAAGCAGAATATAAAATGTTCTTTGCCATTCCTAGTGTCATATTAAAAATTATATTGGAGTGCTGGGAAATAATTTGATCAGCTCACCAGCATGACTGTCTCATCAGCTGTCTACTTTGCTACCCTCTGTGCCTGATGAAAATTGCTTAGTTAAATAAAGGAAGAGACCATGGGATTAGTTTGGGTAACTTAGCTGCCTGTCAGTGTTTGCTCAGTGCTGTTATCATAAAACTGCCTATTAGGTAATTACCATTACATTGCCACAGAAAATGTAGCAGAAACATTCACAGGGCTTCAAGTGCACAAGGAAAATACACTACTTGTGAGGTTTAAGGCACATTCGTGACCACACAGTTGAAAAGTTTTTGTTTGTTTCTGTGAACTTTTCATAAAAATCCTTAAACTGGAAAATTTAGGAGATTAAACAATTACCATCAACTTTAATGTGCCTGAATCATTTGGTTATTATCATTTTAGCAAACTGGCATGGTCAATGACTAGCACCATAATGGGCACATAATAATTTCACACTAGCTTTTTTATTCTAGACTTGACAATATCAAAGCAATTTGGTTTGGGTAGATCTCCCACATGAAAGTTTCAATCTCAGCCCCTTACTTGGGGGTTAATTTGAGTTCCAAGGGCCTTTCCCTCCATTAATAGAGTCCCCTTTGTTCTTGTCATTACCTTGCTAAAAATTACTTTAATCAATCTTTTATCTTTATTCCCTTATTGTGACCAGTCATTAACAGTTTAGATGGAATTAATTGCTCAGATTATCAAGGTGGTTATCTGTCTCTGAAGGGATAGAATGCGGAAACTACTTTTGGGTGGGGGCAGGGAACAAGCACAGTCCTAGGTATCATATAAAAACTAAAGAGATTGGTAGGGGGCTCTAATTGTCTGAAGAACTAACTAGAAGAGAAAGAACAAGTTAAATAGACTATCAGATAGATAAATAATGCAAATTACACTAATTTTACAAATTTTCTTTGTGTCCTTTTTGGCCTTATTGCTGTTCATTATATACAAAATTTGAAAATGGTGGAGGAGGAGGAGGAAAAGAAAGCAATTATTTGCTTACCTGTATAGATGTTCTTTCTTGGTTATCCTTTAAAGTTGTTCTGGAAAATCCCTTGACAAAGAAGATGGAAAAGATAAGTAGGAATTCAGGGATATATAATCCCCTTGGAAAGCCCTAAAAAAATGACAGGATCTGGCTTTTCAAAATAAGAGAACTGAGTATCAAGGATATACAATTAAATGGCAGAGATAGGATTTAAACTTAAGTCTAATGTTCTTTTCCACTACACTATGATTCCCCAGTCTTGACCTCCTCTGCCGTCTCAGAATTTACAATCCATTGGCTAGCCCCAGAACTGACAGTAATTCAAGGGCTAACAGAATCTTCTGTGTAAATCGTAGTCTGGATTATAGTAGTATGGAAATTAAACCTCAAATTAAACCTCCTCCAGCCTTCTGTAATGGAGTCATTCAAGAGGACCCCAAAACTAGCTTGGAACCCTTGGTTAAGGGCCAAGACCACCCAATATTCTATGACTCTTGAGGTGAATGAAATGCTACAAAGTTTCTGCACTGAAGACTGATATTTCTGGTGTGAGCTTAGCCAATTCACTTTACCTCTATGAGCCTCAATATCCCCATCTGCAAAACCAAAGATTTAAAACGGATTTCCAAGATTAGAGATCTTGGAACAAAAATGCAACTGCAGTCAACCCCACTTTACAGGGCTTTCCGTCTCTGTCAATTTTACAGAGGTCCAGCCTTTCACCCAGCTTCTTCTTGTCATCAACCTTGAACGAGTTGATCTGGTGCTCAGCACACAGGGCCTCAACCAACTTTACATATATAGGTTCATCACAGTTGGAAGCATGAACACAAAGATGGGCTTGTGTTTGTTCAAGACTTCGGCAGTTTCATGAATTCCACGAGTTAGGCCATCGTGGTTGAGTGCGGTCTTTAGCACTTCTTTTACAGCGGTGTTAACATCCATTACACCTCCAGTAGCAATGCCTTCCTTGGCCATGGTAGTAGTTCATGGGTGAAGCTACATCTTGAAAACACCCAGGAGCCTCTGCATCCTGCTCGACTCAGGGGCGACAGGAAAAGAGTCAAGAAATTCTTCCAGCCAAACTTTCAACATCTATTAAAGAGCAACAGATACAAATTTCTCTAATAGTGAAATGTAATGAATATAATGGTTAAAATATAGTAGGACTTTAAAACAGCAAACCATAAGCATAATTATTAAGATTGTGAAAGCGCGGTATAATGGAAAAGGTGTTTGTTGGGGGGTCAAATTTTATGAGTTATTACTTTGAGAATAAAGTGCTTTGTAAACTTTAAAATGTTATAGAAATGGGTGATATTATATTAAAATTTTAAAGGCATCATAATCCATACAGGCAAAGGTATAAAGTTATCAATTCTTAAAAAATTAAATAAACCGTAATGAATGTACTAACGAGTGGAATTTTTTTAAAGCATTTATGAATTTACTGTGTATCATTATCATAGTCTGGCTCAGACTCAGGTCGGTCTCTTTCTAATTTATATATAAAACTAAAACAAAATGAAATATTAACTTACCTAACTAGCTAAAGGGGTTTTATTTAGCCATGGCTGAGAATAGAAAGTCAGATGTTCATCTGGGATAAAACAATGATTCACTTAGCAAAGCTCCATTTTTGTTTATGCTGCTGTTCTATGGTCAGAAGTCTGAGGGAAGATTTCTAATCATTTGTGCCCTGGATATGTGGTATTGAAGATATGAGGAATCTTTGTATCTCCAAGGCAATTCCAATACCGTTAAGGAAACAAAAGAAAAAAAAAACAATTTAAGTTAGGGGTAGGGGAAACAAAGGTGGAGGTGGTTAGGATATTGCTTCTACCACAGTCAGGCTTTAAAATAAACACCGAGGATAAATATGCAAAAATGAGTCAGTACCAGACCTCAAGAAGCTTACATTCTAATGGAAGAGATAGTACATATAGGGAAGGGGCAGAGAGGAAAATGATGCCACCATTAGATTCAGTGCAATATGATAACAATAAAAATTATCTGTATAATACTTTAAGGTTTGCAAAAAATACTTTACAAATATTTTATTTTATCCTCAAACAAATGGGATGAGGATGTTATTATTATCTTTGTTTTACATACGTGATATGAAAGCAAAGGTTAAGTGACTTACGTGTGGTCACCTAGCCAGCACAATTTTGAGGTGAGATTTGAACTTTTAGATTATAAATCCAGTGTTTTATTCATTGTTATATTTAGCTTTTAATTGACCCTCTCTTTTGAGAACTAGTGGCCTTGTTGATTAATTTGCTCTTTTCAGAACAAGAAGATTTTATGCAGTGGCTAACTAGATAACAACCAAATGCAAGAAAGCCCTTAGAATTTAGCAAAAACAAATGAGTACTGTGAAAGTTGAAGTTGGGGTAAAGATAAAATACTCTGGCTGTTATTTCACCAATGGTCAAGGAAGGCCTGAGCTTTCTAACAGAAGTGGTTTGCAAAAGTAGCTGAAACATTGTTTATAGCAATGTTAGTTGCCCCACTTTAACACATCGACAATCAGAAAAGAAAGGATTCATTGGTCATTTTTAGAGAACACTAACATTCTCTGCATATGTTTTGGGCGGAGTAAAGTACAGAGCAATATGTATGAGGTACATATGGTGTCACTAAACCTTAAACCCAGTTCACTCTGAAACTCATAGATTAGACCACAATAGGTCCCTGCCCAAGCTCCACTTAATGGCTGTATTTTGGCCCTCCTGGCTTAGAGTGAATGGATGTCAATGGTAACTGTTTCTTTTTGGAATAGCAACCCTGAGGGTCTTCCTCTCCCAGCTTGATTTTTTTTTTCCTTTTTTTTCTAATTAAAAGGGCCATCCCTTGACTCACTTCTTAAAGAGGCCTACTCACTGAATATCGCTCTAAGTGAGTACATGAAAAGGCCGTAGCCTAAAAGGACTAGGGCCTACCATTGCATCCTGGGTCGTCTCCAGTCATCCTGATGAATATCTGGTCACCACTGGATCCAGATGGCTCTGGAGGAGAAAGTGAGGCTGCTGACCTTGCACAGCCCTCCCTCACTCAAATCATAGTCAACTGCAAGTCATGTCATCATCTCTCTGATGTCATGGTCTTCTTTAAAAACAAAGGACAAATGCAACAGCAGCCTGTGAATATTCAAAAATATAAGAAATTCTATGTTCAAATCTCTGGAAATTGATGTCTTAACTCATACTATTAGAGAAGACCAAAAAGATGGTCTGTTAAGAGGTGGGTGCCAGATTCAGATTATAGGGAGAGACTGAGATAATTGTCATTTTCAAAAACATCTTCTACTTGCACCATGGTACACTGGAAAGAACCCTTTGGTTTGTTTTCAAAGGACCTGAGTTCGAAATCTGCCTCTACTATGTACTACATGCATAAACTTTGAAAAACTTATTGGCCCAGAAGTTAGGAGGACCTGAGTTCAAACATGGACTCAGACATTTACTAGCTGTGTGATCCTGGGCATCACTTAACCCCAGTTGTCAACAAAACAAACAAAAAAAAAGATAAAAGAAAAGAAAAACAACCTCTCTGCCCAAGTTTCCTCATCAGTAACAATTGCTAGCATTTATATAGCATTTTAAGGTTTGCAAAGCGTGTGCTCTCTCTCTCTCTCCGTATGTATGTGTGTGTGTGTGTGTGTGCATGTATATACACACACTCATATGCATATACACAAATAAACATATATAAATTCATTTGATATAACAACTCTGTGAGTTGGGTGTTATTATTATCTCTATTATATAAATGAGGAAACTAAGGAATTGAACTAAGTTTGAGTGACTTGCCCAGGGCTACATAGCTAGTAAGTATCTGGCATGATGTCTCATGTCTTCCTGCAAGATGAGACTTTAGACAAGATGACAGATGAGAACCCCTTCAGCTCTCAATTCATGATTGTATTCATGTCCATCCATGTAGCCATGTCAATATATTACTTTCAGGTTTTTTTTGTTTGTTTTATTTTGTGCAGTAAGGGTAAGAATGGGATTCTAAGTGCAAATTTTCTGCATTAATTCCCCACTTTCCAGTGATACCTGTTATTTCCTGTTTCCTTCCACCCGTTCTCCATTGTAATGTCATTGCTATCTGTCCAAATGACATTCAGAATTCTGACTACATGGAATTAAAAACTTCGGGAATTGGATGTGGTTGTGGATGCCTAGGCAACTATATACTATTATTTCTTTATAGGAAATTTGATCCTAAAGCTAGTTTTTTTTTAATTCCTTTGATACTAGATGTGATTTTTCTTCAAGTCTTAAATGGTTTTATGCTTGAGACCTGGGGATTTCTTGTTATTGCTTTATTAGTATTTTAATAGAATGGACATTGCTACAGGCAAGGTATTCTCATATAGAATTCCAAAGAAATACCAGCCAAGGAAGTGTCTGTTAAAAAAAAAAATAATCTTCATATCAGATGTTTAAATGTGCTGAAATAAATGACATTTTATCACTGCTTATCTTTTCTTTTTCTTTCTTTCATTTTCTTTCTTTTCTTTTTTTTATTTTGCTTGGCAAGCAATAAAATCCAGTAAGTAAAAATACCGGTAGCCAGTGATTCTTGCTAAATATTCAATGCTACACTGACATGACTATCTTCTTAGAGCAAAGTAGGGGCAATGTGGTATAATTGAAATCACCTGATTTGGTGTCAGGAAATCTGGATTTGAAGTCCCACAATGACATTGAGTGACTAAGGACAATTAATTTAGCCTCTTTAAGCCTCCATTTCCTTATTGATAATATAGGAATAAGCTTGTGGTAAGTTAGGGGCAGCTTGGTGGTACAGTGGATAGAGTTTTGTCCCTAAAGTCGGGAACATCTGGCCTCAGATTCTTACAAGCTTTGTGACCCTGAGCAAGTCACTTAACTATTATTTGCCTCAGTTCCTCCTCTGTAAAATGGGGACACACTAGAGAAGGAAATGGCCAACCATTCCAGTATCTTTGCGAGAAAACCCCATGGACAAATCCATGGGGTCTCAAAGACATGGACACAAGACAATGATTGTAGAACAAAAATAGAAATAACAATATACAAAGTATCTACAAGGGTTGTCGTGAGAATCAAATGAGAAATTCCAATAGAATATTAGCTCAGTAAGATTTTGAACTTTTATTTTTGTTTTTTTTTCTCTATTTCCTAGAAGAGTGCCCAAAACATAGTAGCTTAATAAATGTTTATTAAAAGAATGGGTGAATGAATAATGTGTATGTAGTATCTCATAAAACATTGTATATATACTGGTCATCAACATCACTATTAAGCTAGACTTTAAGGAAAAAGATTATGAAATATTTGGAAAAAATATAGAAATACTCTCATGGAAAGAGATTCTTAAAGGAAATATAGGATAGGAAACTTGTTGGAAGCCAGCATTCCATGCTGAGCCCCAGGCCCCTCAGAAAGATACGCACCGAACACCTGTTTCCAAGGACAGGCTTGCAGCAGTACGCTCCGCCCAGCAGATATCTTAAGCACTATGCTCCATCTACTCCCTGGAAAATCCCCGGAGCCAACCTCCTCAGGCCCCCAA
>CM053624.1:206219811-206241075 GCA_028646595.1 Phalanger gymnotis
CCAAAGGAATGAAAAAATGGAAGACAATGTGAAATATCTCATTGGAAAAAGCACTGACCCGGAAAATAGACGCGGGAGAGATAATTTAAAAATTATTGGACTACCTAAAAGCCATGATGAAAAAAAGAGCCTAGATATCATCTTTCAAGAAATTATCAAGGAGAATTGCCCTGATATTCTAGAGCCATTGGGCAAAATAGAAATTGAAAGTATCCACAGATCGCCTCCTCAAATAGATCCCCAAAAGAAATCTCCTAGGAACATTGTTGCCAAGTTCCAGAGTTTCCAGGTCAAGGAGAAAATACCACAAGGAGTAAGAAGAAACAATTTGAGTATTGTGGAAATACAATCAGAATAACCCAAGATCTAGCAGCTTCTACATTAAGATATCGTAGGGCTTGGAATACGATATTCTGGAGGTCAATGGAGCTAGGATTAAAACCTAGAATCACCTACCAAGCAAAACTGAGTATCATGCTCCAAGTCAAAATATGGATTTTCAATAAAATAGAGGACTTTCAAGCTTTCTCAGTGAAAAGACCAGAGCTGAATAGAAAATTTGACTTTCAAACACAAGAATCAAGAAAGCATGCAAAGTTAGTCAAGAAAAAGAACAAGAAAAAGAAATTGCAAGGGACTTACTAAAGTTGAACTGTTTTGTTTACATTCCTACAGTGAAAGATGATGTGTATGATTCATGAGACCTCAGTATTAGGGTAGCTGAAGGGAATAGGCATGTATGTATATGTGTGTGTATATATATATGTACATATATATATGTTTATGTGAGTGTGTATATATGTCTATATACATATTATATATATTATATATATACACACACACACACACACACACATATATATATATTATACACACACACACACACACACACACACACACACACACACATATATATATATATATATGGAGAGAGAGAGAGAGAGAGAGAGAGAGAGAGAGAGAGAGAGAGAGAGAGAGCCGGAACAGGATGAGTTGAAGATGAATGAGGGATGAGAGGGGAATATATTGAGAGAGGGAGATAGGGAGAGATAGAATGGGGTAACTTATCTCTCATAAAAGTGGCAAGAAAAAGCAGTTCTGTAGGAAGAGAAGAGAAGGGAGGTGAAGGGGAATAAGTGAGTCTTGCCCTCATCAGATTTGACCTGAAGAGGGAATACCATACATACTCAATTGGGTATCTTACCTCACAGGAAAGAAGGAGGAAGAAGATAAAAAAAGAGGGGAATGATAGAAGGGAGGGCAGATGGGGATGAAGGTAATCAAAAACAAAGATTTTCGAAAAAGGACAGGGTCAAAGGAGAAAATTCAATAAAGAGGGATAGGTTAGGAAGAAGCCAAATATAGTTAGTCTTTCACAACATGAGTATTGTGGAAGGGTTATACATAACGATATGCATGTGGCATATGTTTTATTGCTTGACTTCGTAGGGAGGTTGGGTGGGAAGGGAAGAGGGCAGAGAATTTGGAACTCAAAGTTTTAAAAAAATAGATGTTCAAAAACAAAAAAAGTTTTTGCATGCAACTAGAAAATAAGATACACAGGCAATGGGGCGTAGAAATTTATCTTGCCCTACAAGAAAGGAAGGGAAAAGGGGATGAGAGGGTAGTAGGGTGACAGAAGAGAGGGCTGACTGGGTAACATGGGAACCAGAATATATGCCATCTTGGAGTGGAGGGGGGTAGAAATGGGGAGAAAATTTGTAATTCAAACTCCTGTGCAAATCGATGCTGAAAACTAAATATATTAAATCAATCAATCAATCAATCTAAAAAAAACACTAGGTTACTTGGCCTATTATTTCATGCAAAAATAGACGTGTTACTTCATATCCTAATTAATCTTCTCATCAGTCTTGCCTGCCGTTTTGCTATTGCAGAAGTAGTCTCTATCTGTATATATCTTTTTGTACATAGTTATTTTCATATTGACCCTCCTAATACACTGTGCATCACTTGAGATCAAGAACTGGCTTTTGCTTTAATTTGTATCCCTAGCACTATGTGCCAGGCACATGTTAGGTGCTTAGTAAATGCTTATTGATTCACTAAACCCTTATGCCCCTCCTAGAAAGGTGATTTAATCACCTTCATCATTGTTCCTGGAAAGCATATATCAATCTGTTCTCCTGTACCCTCACTTAACATCCCTGTAACACTGTACCATCCCTCTAACATCCTCAACCAAAAGTCCCTCCCTGGGTCACTATTTGTCTACTTGCTCTCAATTAGAATGTGAGCTCCCTGAGACTAGTAATTGTTTTTTGTTTTTTGAGCTCTAAATATGATCTTGGACACACAGTAAAGACAAACAATACTTTTGCATTCATTTCAAAACTTTCTTTAAATTTCTTTCATTTGTATCAAATGGAATAATTTATGGTAGAAGAATATGATCTCTAGATGGTCTGTTGATGTCTCATAATCTAAATATGATTCAGGATTGTTGACAATAAGTTTGTAATAGTCATGATTTATCCAAGTAAATTAATTACAATAACTTTAATATTTTATTAATTGAAATCTTAGTACATATAGAACTGTTCAAATAACTACTACTAACATCACCAGAAGGAATAATAAAAATATTTAAATCCGCTTTTTTCAATTGGCACAAAGTTCAAACCGTAATTATAAAAAAACAATCACTTCAACAACATCTACAGGTTTACAATGGCCTTTCCTCTCAGTAACTTTCAAGAGGTAAATATAATTATCCACATCTTATAGACGAGAACAGTGAAGCTCAGAGGGATTAATCATTTTGTACCTGTTCATGCAGCTAGTAAAGTGTCATAACAAGAACTGGAACTCAGGTCATCTGATTTCCAAATTCAGTTTTCCTTTCACTGATGCACAGTGATGGGTCACATTCCAATATTGTACTATTCAATGGCAGCTACTACAAAGGAATGCCAGAAAGCAATCTTTAGGTGACACTAAGTCAATTCTATAAACTATGAAGTTCACCAAAAATATTCCCTCTATTTCCCCTTTCAGCAACAATAGTTGTTAAGTTATAATAATAAGAATAAAGACCACTGCATGTATTTGCTGGAAAACTTTCCTTTAACAATCTAATAAAGAAAAAAATCTTCAAATTAAGGGGCCATTAATAGTCTATGAATGTGTGCATACTCTCTACCAGAATCAAAATAATTGATAGTAGTAGTAGTAGCAATAATGATAATACTAAAAATAGATGTGTATGATCATTTTATGGTTTTTAAATTGCTTTTACTTGGACTATATCACTGGGTCCTGATAACAAACATTTGACTTCAAGTGGGAATTAACCTCATTTTACTGATCAGAGTTGAAATGAGTGAACTTCCTTAAGTTCACATGACTATTGAGCAGCAACACTGGAATAGAACTCTGGTTTTTTGAGGAGTAGTTCAAGGTTTTCCCATTACTCTTCGCTGTTTTTATGGATTTTCATCCAATTCACTGCTTATATTTAAGCTAAAAGACAGTATTCATTGAACACTATGCCTAGTTCTCCACAAAGTCCTCCACTTCAGTTTGTTTTCATTGCAGCTGAGAGGTAACCCTTGGTTTTCAAAGGTTATGCAATGTAATGCAGTCTACAAATTTGTCAGACAAAGCAACTCTCTAAAACTACCTACTGAATTGCAGAGGGGCTGTGATCTACATCTGTGTTGGGAGAATTCCCACCAAGGAAATCACTGATCCTCAAGGAGTCTAAACATAAAATTCAAAGACTTTGCCTAACTGGAGGGTCAGGCATCTTAGGTTTTAGTCTTATGTGATATCAGGCAAGTCATTTTAGTTAACCTGTCAGATGAAAATAATTATATCTTCCTTACCTTATTCACAAAGTTCTTGGGAGAATATAATCAGCTAATCAATAAGCAAAGATAAGGCAAAATAATTATAAGCAGCTTCCTCTCAGAAAGCATCACACTCAAAAGGGTTAATCCCCTTCTCTTCCAAAATACATTTAGGAAGGTGGAGTCAAATATCTAATCCTCAGGCTCATACCATTTACCTCCCTTCACTTGGCCTCATCTCTGATGGGCTCTGGCTTCCTGCTTGAGAAATCCTGTGAAAATTAAGATCTTAATTTCCTCTGCCACTTTACATATGCTCACTCTCATCTGGTTAACTTTTAGTAAGTGGATCTCCTAATCCCATCATCCACTTCTCTTTCACATTAGCAAGACTAATAAAACAGGAAAATAAAAAGAGAATGAGATGGGGAGGAAGGAAAGTCCCCTGGTCCCCCCACAAGAGCTTTGCTTTGTTAACACGACCTTACATCGTCCCCCTGAATAATGTAAAATTTGTTTCGTTGTACCCTGCAGGACTCCCCCATCCTCAGGATCCCGGGGTAGCGGCAGTACCGAGTTGGCACAAAGTAGCAGAAATGTCATTTTTTTAATTATGTGGTTCTGAGGGGAATCTATTATCTACCGCTGAGATGCTGAAATCAGACGATTTATCTCCAAGGCAGCTCTGTCTACAATCTAGAATATATATCTCTTGTCACTGCAGGAAATAGAACGAAAGGATGTTTTTTATTTCTTGTGCCTTATGTTTATAAATTCATTCTTTTAAGATTTGCCAGTGAAAAGGAATAAAGTTCTGATGCATCCCTCGGCTCCCTGTGTCCCTTCTCTTCTGTGAAGGTTGTCCAAGGTCACGTGGGATCTATTTGTCTCTGGCTGATATAAATCCTTTGAGACCCGGCATGCCCTCAGTCTATTCACAATACCCAAGCTGGGTATCACCATTGACTTGGTAAAATTCAAACGAATTCATGTGAAGTAAACTGGAGCCAAAGACCAGTTAGGCAATCAGTTTACCTTAATTAATATGGATGCAAAGTGCTCTTTTGAATTTCCAGATAGATGCTTGGAGTCTATTCGAAACTTATCCTTTTCTGCTCTCATGCTAGGTATTTTCATTTAAATGTAAACCAATACATATACCTACCAGCCTGCTCACAACAGTTCTGCATTATTTTTCCCCCTTAAGGTATCAAGGCAAATGAAAGAACTTCCTTCATGTTCTTTTTTTTTTTTCTTTCCTTTTTCCTTTCTTTTTTTCTTCTTTTAATCTATCAAATTTATTATGTTCACTGCTCTGCATGTATCAGAGCTCGAAGCAATTCAGATCTATTAACCATCAGGTACAAGCTAAGTGCTTTTAAAACAAAGCCATGCAGTTTATTTTAAATTAACGTATGTTTTCTATATTTTATAAAAAGTTTGGAAAAGAAATTGGCCAAAACACTAGCAACATGTTAATAACTGCACTGCCCTCTAGTGTGCCATTTTGGTAACAACATAATAATGGCTTTCGAGAAAATTTTTCAGACTCCTAAGAAATCAGATGTCAACTGCTGGTTTTTTTTCCTTTATTTTCCCCCCTCCTTGAAATCAAATGTAACATATAATAGAAAATTTCTTCCTCATGCCAGGGAAATCTTTGGCCAGATGATTAAGAACTGATATTCACAACGTATTTCTTCCTAAAAAAAAAAAAAAAAAAGGATTTTTTTTTTAAATACCAAGTTGGGTGTCACCCATAACATTGTGTATAGAATGCCAGCAGAATTATTTCAAAAAGTCTATTGCCTAAAGCATCGACAGGTTAAATTATTAGTTTAGTTTCATTTATCTATTATGTATCAAAGGGGGTAATGGACCCCTGATTAATATTCCCTCTCTATAATTTAAGAGAAGGTGCTAACCTGCATAGACAAAGGAAGTTTCCTATATTAATGGTCCAGTCCTTGTCCCTATCCTACCAACATACTTCCAGACTTTAAATCTATGATGTTACAAACATTGCTTGGTTGTGTGAAGGAATTTTGTACTCATGATTTCATTAATATGAGAACTCCCAGTGTGGAACTTCCCTCTGCAAAAGCAATTTGTGACTTAGAGTTTCATCTGAGAAGTTAGTTGACTTGCCCAAAGTAACACAACATGTTGGAAAGGTATTATTTGAATTAATGCTTTCTCAACTCTATACCATGCCATCTCTCATTCATATAGGTTTGAGATGAAAAGAGATGAAATAAATAATAATGACAAGGGTTGTTGACATTTATGTAGCATTTTAAGATTTGCAAAAAGCTTTATAAACATTATCTAATTAATCATTGCAAAAATCCTGAAGATAGGTGCTTTTTTTTTCTCCAATTTATAGGTAAGAAAATTGAGCTTCAGAATGGTTAAGTGATTTGCCCAGTGTCACATATCTAATGAGTCCATATTTGAACTCAAGTCTTTCTGACTCAAGGTACAGAGATCTATACCAGCTAACTGTTTATTTAGAAAAGTGCATTTGTCTGAAGGAAAAAATGATAATGACATAAATAATAAATGGTTTGATGAACAAATCATAGAAACAATAATTATAACAATTTTAATAATAAATAATAATAATAAAATACCTAAATCTATGTAATTTATCTGAAACAATCTTCCTAAGACAAATGTTATTGAAAACATATGAACAAGACAGAAAAAACACCAGTTAAAAGGACTAGAAAATGAACAAAGAGACAAGCAAAAAATAAATATAAAATCTGTCATTTTAAATATATAAAAATAATATGATATAAATTTGGTGAAAAAAAACAATATTTTAAATAATAAAGTTAATAAAATGTTAGATAACTTAATCAAGAAAACTAAAGAAAATAAAATTAATAATTATTAAAAATGAATAAGATACTTTCAAAAAAAGACATATAAGATAATATACTTTGAACTAGAAAGAAACTATGAGACTGAGGGTACCCCTTTCATTTTGCAGATGAACACAGTGAGGTTGAGACAAGTTATGTGACTTGTCCAGTGTGAAAAATGAGGAAGAATTCAAACTCAAATCTTTTTGAGTACAAATCCAGCAATCTATCTGCCATATTATACATACATTATACATATGTATATATACATATACATACATACGTATATATGTATGTGTTTATATATATGTATACACATATATATGTATATAAATGAGAAAGTATTACATGCAGTTATATGTCTGCAATATTAGGGGTTGAAACTGAGTAGATGAGGGAGTGAATATAATATTTAAACTAGCCACTAAAGGAATTAGATGTTTTTAAAAGGTCATTCTAAGAAAAACAAATTGATGAAGTCATAAATGAACTGGTCTGGCAAGAATTTAGGCCAGATGGATTTACATATAAATTGAATGTTTAAAGAATATTAAATACCTATGCAGTCTTCTTCCCTCCCCTCCCCCCATTTCTCAAATTTTGTGATAGAGGAAATCTAACAAAATTACTTTGTGAGATAAATATGGTCCTAATATTCAAATCAGTAAAAGATAAAGCAGAGTAATATAACTATAGACCAATCTCAATGTGGGATATTGAAGCAAAAATATTTAAGTAAATACATAAGATCCTCACAGGGTAACTACAATGTTGTATACCCAAAATAATTCACTAATTCAGATTCATAGAGAGACCCAATATTATTTCAATATTAGGAAAACAATTAGCTTATTTTATCACATAAACCAAAAAAATTTAATAAATATTACATGATTGTTACAATAGGTAGTGAAAATACCTTTGAGAAAATATATAGCTCATATTTGTGCTAAAAATATTAAAAATTTTATAACAGGATCATTGCTTTCCAATATATTCAAAAGCATGTATTTAACACAATAAAATCATAACCATATAGCTAGAAGGAATGTCAGAAGTAATTTAGAACAACCCCTGTATATTATGGAAATTTAAATCAAAGAGCTAGAATTATTTTCAATGAAGATACCCTAGAAAACATTCCAGTACAAACAGGGGTAAAGTAAGAGTATCACTTCTTTATACCATTATTTGACATACTCCTAGAAATGTTAGCTATAGCAGTAAAAAGAAGAGAATGAAATTAAAGATATACACAAATATATAAATATATATGCACACACATACACATATAAATACACACATTTGCATATATGTGCATGTATGTGTGTATACATGTATGTATGTATGTATGTATGTATATATGTGTATATATATACAGACATACATATACATATATTTATATATGTGGAGAGAGAAAGAAAGAAAGAAGGAAAGAAAGAAGGAAAGGATGGAAAGAAGGAAGGAAGGAAGGAAGCAAGGAAGGAAGGAAGGAAGGAAACTGTAGAAGACACAATACTGAAATTAGATGACGTTATAGGATCAGCAGAGACAATAAGTTGATAGATTCATCAAAGTTGTTAGATGTAAAATATATCCAAAAAAGTCATTGATATTTCTACAAAGCATCTCAAAGCTTTCAGTACTAATTTTGGGGATACTTTGTTAATCTAAAATTAACTAACAATATATAATTTAAAATATAATAAAAGAAAGTCAATTAAGAATAGTTTAAAATGTATTAAATATTTATAAATAACCTACCAACCCATCATACATATAGCATATAGATACAAATATAAAAATTCTGCTCATAGAAATAAATGGTTACTTAAATAATTGGAAATATTCATTGCTTTGGTTGGGTGATGCCATTATAATAAAAATGACAATACAACCTAAATTAATTCATATGTGTAATACTATGCCAGGCAGAATACTGAAGAGATACCAGAAATTATAACCAAATTCATTTGGAAATACATAATTTCTAGAATCTAAAGAAAAATAATGAGAAAAAAAGTAGCAGGCAGTACAGACAGCATTACCAGTCCCCAAGTAATTCAAAGATCAAATATGCAAATTAAGTATCAAACTATTTGGCATTGATGAAAACAAAATAAAAGGAGAATATGAATTTCTGGGAAACTATGGAGCACTTTGATTGAAATTAGCTTTAAAACAAGACATAAACAGAAAAACATTTTGCAACCTGCATTTAAATGGTTACACCATAAAACCATAATTAAAGAGCACTAGATTACCTACTTTTCACAACTAACTTGACAAAGAATTCACAATGAGATAGGAAACATAGCATAGCATAAAACATAAAGTATACATGTAAAACTTACATGATAGAGTTGAAAATATATTGAGATTAAATATAAAATTTGATAGCCAAAATATATAGAAAATTCAGAACAAACTTCTCCTGAGGATTAATTTGCCAAAAGATAAATGGGTAAAAGGTTTGAATAGCTTTCCAAACAGGAATTATAACGATAAATAGTAATATGAAATCATGTTCTAAATGGTGACTAGAAAGAGAAATACAAATCACAACCACTCCTTATCTTCTATAAAGCCGACCATGTCACTTCCCTATTCAAAAAAAAAAAATGGAAGGGTATCTCCAGTGCTTATAGCATAAAATACAAACCCCTCAGTCATTTAAAGCCCCCTATATTATGTCTCCCATTGACTTTTCATTGTCTATTTCATAGTACCTACCATTTCTGGAATGTGATACTCTATCTCCCACCACAGTACATTTGAACAGACTGTCCCCTAAGCTTGAAATAAAACCTCTTCTGATTTCTCACTCTAAAAACCATTGTCTTACTATAAGTTTCAACTCACCATGAACAGTATATAAGCTTCTAGGGGAACAAATTGTTTTACTTTGGAACCTATGTATTTACCACAGCTCCTTACGTGTAGAATATATGTAGTAAGTGTTTGTTGCATTGAATTATGCATTGATTATAATTGTCTATCTTGCGACTTGCCTAAACACTGACATCTGTAGTACATAGCAGGGGTGGGAGAAGATAGAGATCAGACTGAGAGAAATAAATCGTGTAGGATAATAAAAACACTGGATTTGGAATTAGTAGATACTGGATTCAAATCCTGCTTCTTATACTCATTAGCTATAGAACAGTCCTATAAACTTTCTGAGATACAGTTTCCTCATCTGTAAAATGAAGATAATCATATTTTCTACCTACTCAGGGTTGTTACTAGAAAACAACAATAATAATAACAATAACAACAATAATTAAACATTTATATGGTACCTACTGTATGCCAGGCAAGGTGGTAAGCACTTTACAAATATTAAATAAATCATTTGATCAAATGAAATAATCCAGATAAAGTGCTATAAAAATGATTGTTATTATCATTATTTTTCCAATCTATCAAATTTCCATACCATGTCATTAAAAATGGGATGATTAAAATGCATGTACAGAAATACCTCATGTGTTTTATTATTAAAAGATAATATGATAAGGGATTAAGAACTAGAAGAGAATTTAGACAATGTCTATTTCAACTTCTTCACTTTACAGAAGTAGAAACTGAATCTCAGAGAGTTTAAATGATTTGTAATCCAATTTAGTCAGATTGAACATAAATAGAGGCTACGTGGCACAGTGGATAAATACCAGGAAGACCTGAGATCAAGTCCTGCTTCTGATTGACACTGCCTATACAATGCTAAGCAAATCATTTAACCTCTCAGTGTTTTGGAGAAGTCTCTAAGATCATAGGTTGCAAAGAAGGTACCTACCTATATTTGCAGAGGGAGTTTCTTCATTTGAGAGTTTCCTGTACCAATAAAATTACAGGCCCAGACCCTACTTTACATTCAAGGCATTGTACTATGTGATGTTGTTACAAAGACAAAATAAAAAGTGATTCCTCATCTCACACATACAGGCTAGTTAAAACAAGAGTACAAATTCACAAGGGTACAAATTTATACTTTTCAAGTACTAGCTTAGTGTGTTTTGCCCAAATATCTCCAAAAAATACACTCTTTTAGGATTCTAAAATATCCATAAGCAAAATTAATTCAATCAAAATCAAGCTAAATATTCTACAAAATGCTACCTCCTCCCTGCCCCACAACTACACATACACAGATATAAACACTGCTATGGGGATTTATATGAGAAGTTAAACTTAGTTCCACTTTCTTATTATTTAGAGGGTAGATAATTATAGAAACTGGAGGAGGGAAATGAGGAAAAAGAACCTGAATTCATTTGACAATTTGAGAAAGGAAAATGAAACTGAGATGTAGATAGTATATTTACCTACAGAATAGTGTTGTGCATGGCCCATATTAGTTGTCAGCTGGGGACACATTCCTTAATTCAATAGTAAATGGGACAGCAACAAGTAAAGGAAATCTAAGCTGAAGGTTTTAGTAGCTTCCCTAACTAAAATCGAAAGGGCTTGGTAAGGAATTGACTTTAGGCAAAGATTCCCTTTTAATCCTGCTGAATAAATACCAATATTGGAATTCATCAAAGATTCTTGAAACATTCAACTCGATGTACATATAGCAAAAGATATTTTCATGAGACCATGGCTAATAAATTAATTGAAAAGCCTAGAGAGCTTAGGTCTTAAGACACAATGCAGTATAATTTGAGTCTCCCAAGCTAACAGGGGTGTCATTCCTCGATTTCCTGTTTCTGAATGACCTAACCCATTATTTGAATGACTATGGCATTTATCAGACAATCTTTTGAAAGGAATGATAGAGAATATCCATGCATAATCTCACACATAGTAAAACAATGCATTTTGGAAAAAAATGAATTGGGAAACAAACAAATAAACCAGAAAGCAGAGGAGATGCAATTCTAAATGTTGACATTAGTGACAAAAAAAAAAACCATGACCTTAGTGTCACAACTGGGGAAAGACCACTGAAGAAGAATTATAAATCATACTCACTGCAACACATTAAGCCATTTCAGATAAAGAAGGCTCTGCCTTACTGATTCAGTAGGGGAAAATTGTGGCTTACAGAGTCAGAGGACCTGAGTTCAAATCCCAAGTCTGATACACGCTACATATGTTACTTTGGACAAGCCGCTTAACATTAAATGGCTTCACTTTTGAGGCAGTCTTATGTAGTGGGCAGAATTATGGACTTGAAATCATAAAGATATGTGTTTGAATATTGGCTCAGACCTTTGCTGTTTGTCCTTCATTTTGAAGAGGATCAATGATGTAATGGGGTGATATCTTGACTAGTGCAAGAATTGGATCTAAGTGAGACAGAGTTGCACAAATCATCAGCCTGTCTCTCTCTCTCCCTCTCTTCCAGAGTCACTGAAGTCCAGTAGCAAGACAAAAGTCAGAAAAACTGACAGGGGCCCATGTTGCAGTAGATTAGCTTGGCATCTTCAACATCTGACCAAGTTCTAAGTGCTCTTCAGTCACCTTCATGGTTGTTGGGAGAAATTGTTATCGTCTGCCCATTCCCCTGGGAGAAGTCTTTACATGCTTGGGTAGATATCACCTTAACTCAGCAATAGATTTGAGGCCTGTTGATTACCCTCAATCTGGTTTAGCCTATCTGTCAAGATTGTTTTACAGGCTTTTGGTTGCTGAGTATGCTATAGCTTCTGAGAGCCATAGGTTAGAGTTGGGTAAAGGGTGACATGAAAGGTAGATGAGCAGCCCTGTAAAGACTCCACAGGGCCTAATCCTCCCTGAACAACTCATAAACCCCTCAGACCCTTACTATCTGTGTGACTGTGGGCGAGTCATTCAACATTTCTAAGCCTTTGCTGTTTTCATTTTCTTTACCAAACTGCTTGAATTCTAATGCTCTCCTATGTGATTTCCCAGTTGGCATAGTGGAGACAGCATGATATAGTACAATAGTGGAGACATAGTACATAGTGGAGATAGCATGATATAGTACAATGGATAGAGGGCTAAGCTTGGAGTCAGGAAGATCTGATTTCAAATTCAGCCTGTACTACCTGCTAGCTATGTGATTCAAGACAAATCATTTAACTTCTAGCCTCAGTTTCCTTATCTGTAAAATATGATTGTTGGAATCACTGTCCTCTTGGATCCCTTCCAGCTCTAAATCTATGAATCCCATGAATCCAGATTCTCGGGTCTCATCATTCTTTAACTCTCTGTAGAATTTGGTAGTTATGGAAAGTCTTTTATTTCTTAGCTTTATTGACAGTCCCTCCCCATTTCTGAATTCTTTTTCTCATTCATTGGCATATTTCCCTTCTAATCTCTAAATCTCTCCATTCTCCAACTTCTGTTATCAGAGCTATTAAATCTCTCTTCTACACTCATTTTATTGGTGATCACATCCTTTTCTGGCTTCACTTGTCACTTCCATTCGTAGGAGTTGCCAGTCTTGAGCTCTAGCTCTGACTTTTCTCCTGAGCCACTTTTCTCCTTCACATTAAACTGTCTTATAGATATCTTTGTCTAGATGATCTGTCAACAACTTAAAAGGTATCCCAAAAGATCAGCCTAAACACACCATGTTTTCTCTTAACCATCTTCTTTCTGTTAATGGCAGCATCCCAGCTCACTATATAATTTGGCTAGGATTATTTGAGCATTGTTTCATTCTGTCTGCTTTGTGGTGCCTGAATGAGAAGTATACCTACCCAGAACAATGGTCCAAAAATTACTAAGATTTACAATAATAAGAACAAAACTAGATAGTTGATATACTGGTATGTACTTATTCACTTAAAATTTTCCTTAAATTTCAAATTTTTATTTTAACATGTTCTATGATAATAAAAATAATGTAGCCTATATTGATATAGAGATCTGATATTTACAAAAGGATATATAAATATATACTATATACATATATAGCATACATATCCTATGTATGTATGCATGCATTTACGTGAATATATTTTTGTATATGTGCGTGCATATATTTAGATAAATACACATGTATGTACATTGCATGTACATTTATATGTACATGCCTATGTATACATATATGTGACTATAAATATATATATGTGTCCATATGTGCATATATACCAAAATATTAATCTAAATTTATAAAATCATGTTGCATTTACCAAACTTCTGTACATTAGCTAATTCAAGCATTGTTACTCTCCATTTGCAGATGAGGGAATTGAAGTTCCCTAGACATTTGTTCCTAATTGTGTGTATGAGGGAGGGGAGAAAGAATGAGATAAAAAAGAGACAGATAGAGACACAGAGACAGAAACAGAAAGAGTGATAGAGAAAGTGGCAGAGACAGAGGAATTTATATATACATATCTTATAGGTAAAAATCCATTAATTTACCAAATTAGTTCCACTGGCGGTTTTACCCACAATTTTGTTATTTCTGGTAGAGAACTCTCATGTCCCTAGAAAACTGTGAACAGATTGTAGGATGATGGCATCACCATTTGTATAGTCACCAGCCTCCACACTCACAAATCACTCTCTCCAGGCACCACCTTCAAATTGAATCTGTCATCACTTCTTACTGGTTTTACTAACAAAGCGACATTTACATTCATCTACTTTTCCCATTCTCATTGTCATTTTACAAATCTTAGCTTTTACATGTAGGATAAAAATATTAAAAAATCCAGTTTGGAATTTAAAACTCTTCACACTCTGTCACTATTGTATCTTTCAAGACTCCAGTCCATGGACTCTGTGGTCCACTCTAATAATTTCCGTGATGCTTTTAGCGCATGAAAATACATTTCCCACCTGCATGTCTTTGCAATGTCTGTCCACCATATCCAAAATGTCCTCACTCCTTACCTTTAACTCTTGGAATTACTCAATTCTTTCAAGGGTCAGTTCAGGGTCATTCTTTGGCATGAGGCTTTTCCTGGATTTCCAGGCCTTCCACTCCAATTCTACTTTGTATTTGTTTTGTATGTAATTTGCATATACATAAATAAATATATTTGTGCATACACATATTCATACATACACACATATATAAATATTTTTTTTTTCATGTTTTCAACACCATTGTGATATAAATACCTTGAGTCAGGCATTGTTGAATTTTGCACCTAGCATTGTGTCTGTGATGGAGTAGGTACTTTATAAACGCTTGAATAATCAATTCAATAAGTTAATTGAAATATTCCTCTCTCTCATATGTAATTGATGAATTTACATTTGCATGCATGATAAATGTTCTGGCTACTGACAGTCTGTGATTCTTGATTTTTCTCTCCTAGAACATGTATTATTTTATCTTTCAGAATAAGAACAAAGTTTATTCCCAGGCAGCAAAAAAATGTTTCCCAGGACTTTTTCTTTCTTTTTTTAAACCACAGGCCATCTGATTTATTAACTTGTTCCTTGCTTATTGTTAAATTTAAATTAACCACAGTCCATATACCAGTTAGTCAATCAACAAACATTTATTAAGCATCTACTATGTGCCAAATATTGTGCGAAGTGCTGGTGATACAAAAATAGGCAAAAGACATTCTCTGACCTCAAGAAGCCCATAATCTAATGGAGTGTAAAACAAGCAAGCAAATATTTACAAAGAAGTTTTATATACAGGATAAAAAAGACAAATTAACAGATGGGGCCTCTAGTAGGAGATTGGATTTTAATTGTGAATTGAAGAAATGCAGGAAGCTAGGAGGCAGAGATGAGGAAGAAGAACCTTCCAGGGGTGGGAGGCAGCCAGAGAAAATGTCCATAGCTGAGAAATTGAGTGTTTTATTTATGGAACAGAAAGGAGCCCGGTATCATTAATTGAAGAGTGTGAGATGGTGAAGAGTAAGGTATAAGAAGACTGGAAAGGTAAGGAAGAGGACAGATTATGAAGGATATTTAAGGCTAAACAGGATTTTTATTTGATCCTAGAGGTAAAAAGGAGCCACTGGAATTTATTGAATACAGGAATGATGTGGTTGGACCAGTGCTTTAGGAAAATTACTTTGGCTGTTGAATGAAGGATGGACTGTAGTTGGGAAAAACTGAGGAAGAAAGATCCACTTGGGGGATATTAGAATAGTCCAAGAATGAGCTGGTAAGGGTCTGCAGCAGAGTGGTGGCAGTATCAGAGCAGAAAAGGAGGCTATTTGAAAGTTGCTGGAGAGATGAAATTTATAGACCTGATATGAGGGCTGGAGGGGGAGGGAGATAATGAGAAATCAAGGACGAAATCTCATTTGCAAGGCTAGGAGATAGGGAACTTAGGAGGGAATATGATTTTAAGGGGAAGAATATTGAGTTCAATATTGGACATGTTGAGTTTAAAATGTCTGCTAGACATCCAGTTCTAAATGTCTGAAAGGAAGTTGGAGACGTGAGACTAGAGGTTAGGGCAGAATAGTTAGATACAAGAAGTATCAGAAAAGATATGATAGTTAAATCCTTGGGAGTTTACGAGATCACCAAGTGAAGTAGTGTAGATAGCTGAGAGTGAGTTATCTTTCTGTTCCTCCATGTATCAGAGTGCACTGTCAGACTACCTAATTCCTCACTAATTTTGGCCATACAGCCCTCCTATTCAATATGGGCAATATGTTTTGTGTTACTTGCCTGTGGGACAAAAATTACTATGATTTTGATTATGTGGCTTCATAAATGGGCCCTTTTAGCCAGCCCATTGAAAACTTAATCTGTACTTTTATGGAAAATTTGGTTCATCCAAAATGGAGACTATCTGAATAAATCAATGTAATAGCATAGGATAAAGAATTGTTCCTTTCCCTTGGCACAGCTCCTCCTAAGTCCCAAAGTCATGTTCTTTAAAAAAAGTTATTACTTTAATTTATGAAATAAAAAAGCATTTCCTAACAATGTGCAATAAAAATGATGATTGCATGTGAAACCAGGTCTTATTACATTTTATTTTGTTTTGTTTTATTTTATTTAATTTTGCTTTGTTTTCCCCCTTACCAAGAAGCATGCTGATCCCGAAATCTCCTTCTTCTAATAGGTGTCCAGCTACTCATATTCTTGAACTTGGGGTTATTCATAAGGCAACCTTCAAGACTTCCCCTTTTTCTGGCTAAAAGCAGAAATCTGAAATTATGCTCCCTAGAAGATGTCCCTTCTTTTGGCTATCAGAGAAGAAATGCTTAGGAACTCTTACCATTTGACCACATAGTTCCTTTCGCCATAGCTACCAAATAGTTGAGGGGTTATGCTATTGCCTAATGGTATTGTCTCTCCAAAATAGTCAGGATGTTCCCATTGTCTAGGAGCTTACCTCTTGGCCTACATGAGTGAAAGTGCATTTGCCTTCCATGTTCATCTTAAGGTATCCTTTAACAATTCCAGGTGAGTGGGGGAGTATGAATCTCAGGACATACATCTTGGCATGTGTTTTTATAGCAAGGCCATTATTAATGGTTAGAGGTTTGGGGCACCTCTCTCCCTTAACTCCATTACACATACAAAACTGCATTCTTTCAAGGTCTCCACAGAAGAAAGACAAAGAAAGGGGAAAAGTGGCCCCCAAAAGTCTATAGCTGCCTACAAAACAGCCTCCTTCCATAACAGTGAGAATAAACTATTTCACCTGGGAGCTGACGCCATCAGTGAAACTTATGCTTCTGGAAACACTAAGGGATAGTAATGATTATTCCTGCTCCTCTTCCTCCTCCTCCTCCTCCTCCTCCTGCTCCTCCTCTTCCTCCTTCTCTTCCTTCTTCTCCTCCTATACTACTATATGACCACTATTAAATAGTGCTTAAAGTTTGCAAAACACTTTATAAATATGATCTAATTTGATCCTGCCTACAATCATGGGAGATAGGCACAGATAATGAGATTGAGGCCTAGAGGAGTTAATGACTTTCCTGAGTACACACAGGTAGTGAATATTTGAGGCCAGATTTGAAGTCAGATTTTCCATCTTCAAAACCTAGTGCTCTATACCCTGCACCATCCTATTGTCAATCAAATCATTTTTGGCAAACCCCAGTCACTGACTCTTATACAAGAGATATCTTTATTGTGATGTGAACTCCATAAAGGCAAAGACTATGTTTGCCTTTCTTTGGATTCCCAGTGCTGAGCATGGTGCCTGGCCCAGACCAAGCCCTTAATAAATGCTTACTGATAGTCTGACTACCTGTTTAATCTCCTCAATGCAGTATCAGTTGATGTATCCATACTCTCCATAGAGATATTTTCAAAAGTTCCAACAGAGGCTCATCACCTTACTTTATCTAGATTTCAGGAAATCTCCCTCATAAACCCCCTTATACTATAATCCTCCGTAAAGAATTTGTAGAGTCTCAGAGTCAAACGAAGAAGACTTTTGGCACTCTGAACAGCATCTCTCATTCTGAAAGGCTCTCTGAGGATCTCAGAGGACTCTAGTATCACTGAATTTCTTTCTTGCTTTATGTTTCTTTAAACCCAAATGTTCAGAATGGTGTACATAATACACAGTTCTGAGATGTTCTCTAAATTAAGATAACAGTTTTATGTGAATGTCCTGAAATTTTCCAGTTGGATACACTTCCAACACATGGCATGGCTTCCACAATTTAACTTTGTAAGATACCTACATACTCCTTATGCAGGTGGGTGGCAAAGTGATTATAATGCTGTGCCTGCAGGCAGAAAGATCTACATTTAAATCTGACCTCAAACAGTCACTAGCTGTGTGATCCAGGGCAAGTCAATCAACTTCTGTATGCCTCAGTTTTTTCAACAGTAAAATGGGGATAAAATACAGTGTCTTCCTCCAAGGGTTTTTGTGAGGATCAAAATATTTGTAAAGCACTTAGTGCAGTGCCTTGAACATAGGGGCCCTTTAATAAGTGCTTATTATTTCCTTCCCTCCTCCTTGTGACTTCTTTTCCCTTCTATAAATATAAAGGTTCTTGAAGGTCAGGGTTGGTTCTTATCCATCTTTTTTTATAAATCTTCAATAGTAAAATAGTAACCAGGTCAATAAATTATATGTAGTAGGATGTAGTAGGTTCTCCAAGATTTTTTTTAATTAATGAATCCTTTGTCATCTTTGAAGGAAAGATTCTCACATAAGATATGAGTTATTGATAGGATTTTCCAACTTTGACAGATTTTATTTAGGGAAAGAAAAGAGTTTATTTCAACATAAAAAATTGAAGTAAACTCAATTTTCCTTTTTAGAAAGAAACTGTCAATATCTTATATGTTTCCTATGAAATATAATTACTCTGAAATTAATTCAAGCTATTTAAATGCACTAAATGTTTTGCATTTTAATTACACAGTATTAGAAACACAGGGTGAAAGTACTTCACTGAAAATCAGACTATCAGTATGGTTATTATGTATATAATTACAATGGCTAGCATTTTTATAGCTTTTAAGTTTTTCATAGTGCTTTCCATACATATCTCACTTGATATTCACAATATTATGAAGTAGGTGATATTATAATTTCCATCATAGAGATGAGAAAACTGTGGATGAGGTAGGTTATGACTTGTGCAATATTGCATAGATGCAAAGCATCTTAGGTGGTATTTGAACCTATGTCTTCCTGCTTCACTATCCAGCAAGATATATACTATACCACTTGTCCTCTCTACATACTATATACTCCAAGAAAGTAAAAATTATGTGGCCAATTTATCAAACTAAAAATAAAACATCTATTAACACTATTTGTATGACTTTTCTGGTGTGACGTTCTGTCATCACTATTTTTTAACATATTCAGGAGAACCTGAGATCATGGATTACAGAGTTACAAGGGACCTTACATGATATCTAGTCCATCCTGAAACGTTACATGTGAGAAAGCTGAGGAGACTTAGACAACTCAAGCAGCTTGTTTGTGGTCATAAAGATAGCAACAGAACTAGAACATAAACATAAGGCCTCTGACTCCAAATAAGTACATTTTCCATTCTGTCAGGTTACCTCTGAAGTTTTTGAAAGCAAACAAAGCCTCTGGAAGATGCTGATTCAAAAATTACCCAAAAAGTGTACCTTTCTTAGGGAATTTATTCATAACTGTTGCCGTTACAAGTAGCTCATGAAGTTGTCTAATACAAAACACTCAAACTGCATAAAGACTCATGCAAAACAAATTCCTTCTAATTTTCCATACTTTTTTTGTACAAATAGAATCAATTCACTATTGTAGGTTAAACCAGAACTTTTCTTGAAGTTATAGGAGGAATTGAAAACTTACCATGGGAGGGGCAGAGCCAAGATGGCCACATGAAAACAGCGTCTTACCAGAACTCTTTCACAAGTTCTGTCAGATTCCTATAAAAAAGTGAATTTGAGCAGATTTGAGAGAGTTAGAAACTGCGAGACGTCTGAGTGGGGCAAATTTCCCAGCCAGGAGAGTCTGAAAGGCTGAAGGAACGAACCTGCAGGCTAGGAGAGTGCTCGGCATGCAGAGCTGCCCCAGACTGGACCAAAGCAGAAGCAGCTGGCTGGGAAACCCACGTGGGATACAGGCTGAGAGAAAGTCGGGTGCCCAAAACCAGCGGAGATCCCCAGGCCTGCCAACACAGGACAGCACTCTGTGGAAGTGACAAGAGAGGAAGCAGAACACCACCAAATGCTTCTTGAACTTCCGGGAGGCATAATGGCCAGGTAAACAGCTCTAATCCCTCCCCTCCCCACCCAGAGAATTCCCTAGGGGGAAAAAAGAAAAAAAATCCCAGAATAGAGGAGACAGAAGTGGGGCTTCAATGGCCGAGTAGCGGTAGTACCTGAGTTGCAGAGGGGCAGAGCCAGCAGGGGTCAACACCAGGAGCCCAGACATACTCTTGCTCCCCCAGGGGAAGTGCCAGACACCCAGCCCCAACAACAAAGAGCTGAGACCACTGCTGAAGAGCGACAGTGCTGGAGAACAACCCCAGGGTAAGAGATTTCGGGCAGCCAGACCCTCTCCCCCACACCTCAGGAAACTGAAGGCTATAATTCACAAAGCCGACAAAGAGACTCACAATCCCCAGAATAAGTAAGATGGGACAGTGAGCCCTGAGCCCCAAAAGCAGAAATTTATTGTAAAGCCAGGAAAGGGCTAACCAACATGAAGAACACGAAAAACAAGGACCATTGATTCTTTTCATGGAGACAGGCAGGATCAAAAGACCAATTTGGAAGAGGAAAACAATGACACTATATCCACATCTGATACCTCAAAAGGTAATGTGAACTGGTCTCCAGCCCAAAAAGCATTACTGGAAGAGCTAAAGGAGGATTTTAAAAACCAAATTAGGGAGGTAAAAGAAAAAATGGAAAAACAATCCACTGATGAAATCACATCCCTAAAGAATAAGATTGGTGAAATGGCTATGGAGATTCAGAATCTAAATAGAGAAAATGACACCCTGAGAGATAAAATCAACAAATTAGGAAAGGAGACTCAAAAGCAAAATGTCGACAGTAATTCGTTAAAAATTAAGAGTTAAGCAAGTGGAAGCAAATGACTCGATGAGGCAACAAGAAGTAGTAAAACAAAATGTAAAGAATGAAAAAATAGAAAAAAAAATGTGAAATATCTGATGGGGAAAACAACTGACCTGGAAAGTAGATCCAGGAGAGACAATTTAAGAGTTATTGGTCTACTGGAAATCCAC
>CM053624.1:206241575-206257325 GCA_028646595.1 Phalanger gymnotis
ATTCTGGGGACTGTGAGTCTCTTTGTTGGCTTGGTGAATTATAGCCTTCAGTTTCCTGAGGTGTGGGGGAGAGGGTCTGGCTGCCTGAAATCTTTTCCCCTGGGATTGTTTTCCAGCACCGTTGCTCTTCAGCAATGGTCTCAGCACTTTGTTGTTTGAGCTGAGTGTCTGGCACTTCCCCTGGGGGAGCAAGAGTACGTCTAGGCTCCTGGTGTTGACCCCTGCTAGCTCTGCCCCTCTGGTACTCAGGTACTCCAACTACTCGGCCACTGAAGCCCCACTTCTGTCTCCTCTGTTCTAGCGTTCTTTTTTTTTTCCCGAGGAATTCTCTGGGTGGGGAGGGGAGGGATTAGAGCCGTTTACCTGGCCATTATGTCTCCTGGAAACTCAAGAAGCGTTTGAAACCTTTGGGCTGCAAGCCTCAGGGGCTGGTATCTCACCGGCGGTGGCGTTGCGCTGCCTGTCATCGCTTCCACAGAGTGCCGTCTTGTGTTGGGAGGCCTGGGGATCTGCGCTGGTTTCAGGCGCCTGGCTTTCTCCCAGCCTGTCTCCCACGTGGGTTTTCCCGGCCAGCCACTTCTGCTTTGGTCCCGTCTGGGGCAGCTCCCCTGGCTGAGCGCTTTCCTAGCCTACAGAATCATTCCTTCAGCCTTTCAGATTCTCCAGGCTGGGAAATTTGCCCCAGTCAGAGTGCTCGCAATTTCTAACTCTCTCAAATCTGCTCAGATTCACTTTTTTATAGGAATCCAACAGAACTTGTGAGAGAGCTCCGGCAAGACGCTGTTTTCATGCGGCCATCTTGGTTCCGCCCACCTCCAGGTCTCAATACTTGTAATTCTTAAAAAAAATTACCACTAGTACTGGTAGAAAGAATGTACATAGACAGATGAAACTGGCATAAGGTGAAATTGAGGGCATTTTTTAAGGAATTTTAGGAATTAAAATTTTAGGAATTAAAAAGAGTATTAACACTGGGTACAGAAAAAAAGAGAGGTAGAATGGGGTAAATTATTTCATATGAAGAGGCAAGAAAGACCAATTACAGTAAAGGGAAAGATGAGAGGGTAGGTGATGGGCATCACTTGAAACTTACTGTCATCAGTATTGGCTCAAAGATGGGATGATGTATATAATCACTTGAATATAGAAATCTACCCTTCCTGAGAGGGAAGTAGGAAGGGAGGAGATTAAGTAAAGGGTGGTGGTGGTGGGGCTACCAGAAGAGAGGGCAGAACAAGGGAGATAGTAGACAGAAGTAAAACACTATGGAGGAATGAAAGAGTAAAATGAGAGAGAGGACAAACAGGAGGAAAATACAGGATGGAGGGAAATACAGTTAATAATCATAAATGTGAATGTGTGTGAACTTTCCTATAAAACAGAAGTGGATAGCAGAATGGATCAAAAACCAGAATCCTACAATATATTGTTTACAAGAAACACACTTGGAGCAGAGAGACACACACAGAGTAATGGTAGGGGGCTGGAGTAGTATCTAACATGCTCTAAGTGAAGTAAAACAAAACAACAACAACAAAAAACAGGGGTAGCTTTCCTGACCTTAGATAAAGTAAAAGCAGAAGTAAAACTAATTAAGAGATAAGGAAGAAAACTACTTCTTGCTAAAAAGTACCATAATAAATTAAGGAATATTAACACTAAATATACATGCATCAGGTGATATAGCATCCAGATTCTTAAAGGGGAAGTTAAGTGACATACAGGAAAAAAAAATAGCAAAACGATACTAGTGGGAGACCTCAACTCTCTGCTCTAAGAACTTGATAAATATGAACAAAAAATAACAAGAAAGAAACTAAGGAGGTGACAGATCTATAGCAAGGGAAGAATCCATGATCAAAAAGAGATAGCATTATGAAATATAAAAAATAATTTTGATTACATTAAATTAAAAAAAAAGTTTTTGCAAAAGCAAAACCTGAGCAACCAAGGAAAGCAGAAATCTGGGAAACAATCTTTACAACAAATGTCTTTGATAAAAGTCTCATTTCTCAATTATGTAGAGAACTGGGTCAAATTTATAAGAATACATGCCATTCCTCAATTGATAAGTGGTTAAAGGATATAAATAGGTATTCTTCAGATGAAGAAATCAGCTATTCATAACCATATGAAGAAATGCTTTAAATAACTTCGGATTAGAGAAATTCAAAAAACAATCCTGAGATACCACCTTATACCTGTTAGATTGGTTAATATGACAAAAAAGGAAAATGATCAATATTGGATAGTATATTGGAAAATTGGGACACTAATACAGGGTTGGTGGGGTTGTGAAATGATCCAACCATCCTGGTGAGCAATTTGTAACTATGTCCAAAAGATAACCAAACTGTGCATACCACTTTGATCCACCAATGCCCACTATTAGGTCTGTATCCCAAAGAGATCATAAAAAAGGGAAAAGGACCTGCATGTGGAAATATATGCATGCATACATGTACATACACACACACACACACACATATCAGACTTTTTTATGGTGGCAAAGTATTGGAAATTGAGGGGATGCACATCAGTTGAGAAACAGCTGAACAAGTTGTGGTATATGAATCTACTGGAATGCTATTGTGCAACAAGAAATGATGAACAGGCAGATCTCAGAAAATCCTGGAAAGGCTTATAGGAACTGATGCAAAGTGAAATGAGCAGAACTAAGAAAACATTGTACACAGTATTGGCAACATTGTGTGATGATCAACTATGAATGACTCAGCTGTTTTACAATGATCCAAGACAAATACAAAGGACTCATGAAGGAAAATGCTATCCATATCCAGATAAAGAACTGATGGACTCTGAATACAGATAAAAGCATATTTTCCACTTTCTTTATTCTTTCTCTTGGTTTATTACTTTATCTGTTTCTTCTTTCATAATTATGACTAATATGGAAATATGCTTTACATGACAGCACAGATATAACCTACATCAAATTCCCTACCACTCTAGGAAGAAGGTAAGGGAGGGAAGCAGGGAGAAAAAATTGGAACTCAAAATTTTGTAAAAATGAATGGTAAAAACTGTCTTGACATGTAATTGGGGGGAAATGTTAAATACTGTTTTTAAAAAGATTTCATTTTCTTCAGTATTTTTGTGCCCTTTTTACCACACTGTTGGCTCTCTTTTCATAATTCTCTTGTATTTCTCTCATTTTTCTCCAATGTTTCCCTATCTCTCATTAGTTTTCAAATATTTTTTGAACTCTTGCAGGAATTCTTTTTGAACTTGTGTCCAATTCATTTTTTTTTCCTTTGGGGCTTTGGTTGTAGCTATTTTGACTTTGATGACTTCTTCTGAGTGATCATAATATTTTTCAGAATTTTTTCTTGTTTTCTCATTTTCCCAGCTTATTTCTTGACTTTTACCTTCATATTAAAGTTGGACTCTGTCTCTAAGGTGTCCCGATGTTATTTTCTCAAGTTCCAAGTTTTTTATGCTGCTGGTTTTATCATAGATCTCTCCCGCCAACCTCCTAAGTTGGCTTGGGCTTATCTCTCAACATAACTTCTTGTTGGCTTTGCTATTCCAGAATTTGATTTGCTGTGTTATTTTGAAGTTTTTGGAGGGGAATTTTCAGAGAGTTCATCTCCATTGCTGCTTATACTCCATCTTTACTCTCCAGTCAATTGTTTTTTTGATTTATGAAAAGAATTAATAACTTTGGGAAGAGAGAATAAGCCTTGTAGGAGATGGCAAATAAACTGGACCTTGAGTCATTTTGGGACCAGACAAGGTTAAGAATGTCTTTGCAGAAGAATCTATTATAAGAGCGTCATATAATTTTTAAATTCTCAGAATGAAACTGTATATCAATAATACCTAACTAGGTAGTACAGTGTATAGAGGACAGGACTTGGAATTGAGAAGTTCTGAGTTCAAATCCAGGCTAAAACATTTTTAGCTGTTTGACCTTTGAAAAGTCACAACCTCTGTGTGCTTCAATTCCTCACTTGTAAAAATGAGGATAATTATTAGTACCAATCTCATGTAAAGTGCTTACATATACATATTAAATACATATTAAAATATGAAATAAGAAATAATGCAAGATTTTTTTTATTTTAAAGTTTAACACTGGTTTACTTATAATACAAAATATTCAAAATAAAATAAAATAAAATAGCAAGTTATTAATATCAGAATTTAACCCCCAAAAGTGAAGACAATAAAACCTGGACTGAAACACTTAATATAAAAGACATACTTTATTACTCTTGGGATATAATTCAATAGAAACTTTGGTTAAGTATCTACTGGAGTCAAAAGATTGTACTAGCAACTGGAAGGGAAAGAAAACAAATGAAAAACTTTCTCTCATGGAGGTGGGATATGGAATTTGAAAGGTTGAGAAATAACAAATAGGCCAAATTGGCAGAAGTATTATGTATATGAATGAGAGCATACATATATAGTGACACAACAAGTTCAGAGATTTTTAGGAAGTTAAAGAATGTCATGGCAATTTGGGGTTTATCATTCTCTTGAAGAACAAGGTTTGGAGAAGATTGTAATAGCTCTAACTAACATGATAGTTCTATCCATGCCATCTACCTCAAATTCCAAGGGCAGATTTTTCCCCAACTCAGTATTCATGGACTATCATTCTTTAGAGAAGGGTCTGCTTTCCATATTTTCTTTGCATCTCTGGAGCTTACTATAGTGACTTCAATCTAATAGACAATAAAAGCTTGTTATTCATATTTCATTCACTTCTCTAGTATTTCCAATGCCAGCAATAAACTTTGTTTTTTGTTTTGTTTTTTTTTTCTTGGCAGGGCAAATGGGGTTAAGTGACTTGCCCAAGGTCACACAGCTGGTGCATGTGTCAAGTGTCTGAGGGCAAATTTGAACTCAGGTCCTCCTGACTCCAGGGCTGGTATTCTACTCACTGTGCCACCTAGATGCCCCCAGCAATAAACTTTGATCCCCCAAAATTATTTAAGAAAGACTGCATTAATGGATTATGATAGCTTTGTGATTCTGATATTCTATTGTTAATGAGCACTTGGTCTTTTCCCTCTCATTACCACGTATTTCCTTCAACATCTTACATGGGAAATTTCATCATGGAAGACTACATTTTTATGACTTCATTATAAGTAAACCATCAGAATCAAAATGGCAATCTTGAAGGAACTATCCCTCCTTTACTTTTCATAGACAGATGTCCTTGGGCTGAAAGTGGTGATTATTCTTAAACAACAAATTAAAATAAAAACAGGACAACCATCATTTAATGTTTAGTTTTGCTAAATCATTAAAGTTCACCTAACTGACTAAGCAGTTACTGTGATCACTTACTGTAGTAATCAAATGTTTTTGAATTGGGGAAAACATTTTATGGTAGATTTTAAAACCTTTAAATTTACTTGTAATGATGGGTTAACCACTGACTTGCAATTTAATGGATTCCTTTGGCCTGTTAATTAATATTATGATCATTACCTGATTTGTAGACCATTACTGATGTTTTCACAACCCTTTAAAACACACAGTAATTTCACCCTGCAACAAACATTTCTCCTGGAAATGTCATGGAATGTTTATTTTTTATTTCACATAAGAATTAAGAAAGATTTAAGTATTACCTTACATGTAACTGCAGGTATAAATGGAAGAGAACAAAGATTCCCTGCTGATAAATCAAATTTCTAATGCAAAGATGAAAGGAAAACCTTTGAAGTGACATGATTAGTTTTCATAGCAAAAGCCATGATACCTTGCTTACCATGCACTGACCTTTACTGTTCTGCTTTATTGTCATTTTCATGAAAAGGTCAGATGGCACCCCTGCTGTAGACCAATTATACATGCCTGGAAACATGGGATTGGAATTGAAAATTTAATAGAAATGTAGCCACCCCCAGCTTGGCATGGCTTCTTAAGGGAGGAAAACTATAGTATTTAAGAATAGTTTGGCCCTGCCCCTCTCCCTTTAGGGAAAGAAACAAATGCAAAAAAAGGAGTCCTTTTTTAGGACCAGGATTTGCCCACTACATAACAGGAATAACAATAATGATTTACAGTAATAGATTCTTTTAAGTTAAAAAAAATTGTTTCACAGTTACCTTGTGGAGTACACTATTTGATTTTCAAAAAGCTCCAATTCAAGTAACACCTTCTCTATCAAGTCTCCTCTAATCTTCCCACTTTGTGCTGATCTCTTCTTCCTCTCAATAATTGAAGCTTGTCCCACAGTGTTGGCATAGCCAAAAAATGCTATTTTATACACTTTGTTTTCTTTTTATTGGTTTATCATGTCTTCCAGGAATTACTTAGTATATTAGACTTGCTTAGATTCGGATGAGAGAGTAGAACTCAAAAACCAATTACTATTACAATATGCCTAATAATTGGTAAGCCTGCATTTTCTTCAAAATCTTGAAATTGACTTTCAGTTCTAAATTTTCCTCTCTCAACTTTCTTTTTCTTTTTTTGGAAGTAATTGAAGTTAAGTGACTTGCCCAGGGTCACACATTCTGAGACCAGATTTGAACTCAGGTCATCCTGACTCCATGGCTGGTGCTCTGTTTACTGTGCAACTTAGCTGTCCACTATCTCAACTTTCAATCATTGCTCTCAGTCTTTTCTTCTTGGGCCATGAAGAAATCAAATATTTCTTCCACATGTCAGATATCGTGTTCCCTTCAACTCTTCTCTTCTCCAAGATAAATATCAAAATTTCCTTCAACAAATCTTAATTTTTTTCTTCCCTATTCCTAAAATTATCCAGTTTAGCAATCTTTTTTTCCTAATCTGTGGTGAATGAGAATTAAACTCAATACTGTAGATGTAGTCTTACTAGGCTTGAGTGGAAGTATGACTCATATGTTCCTGGAAGCAATCTTTTTTTTTTTAACGATACAGCACTGAATAGCAATATTTATTTATTGATTGATTCATTCATTAGTTTATTTACTCATTTTGCTTCTACCTTATAGTCAAATGTTATTGAGCTTAAAGACCTCTGAATTCCTAGATAATTTTCTATCGGACTGTTGTTAACCAATCCTATCCATCCTGCATTCATGAAATCACAATTTTAAACCTCAATAAGACTTTCCATTTGTTGTTGAAACATTTCATCTTGTTAAATGCAGACAAATTTTCTAAAGTACCAAGATCTTTTTGAAGCTTAAACCTATCAGTCAATGTTAACTATCCCTTCTAGTTATGTGCTGTCTGCAAACTTAATAAGGATTAACCCTATTTCATTATCCAAGTCATTGATTAAAAAAAAAAGTTAAGCAGCACAAGGCCAAGCACAAATCCCTGCGATATTCTACTACAAATATTCTGCTAACCTCAACCAGTTCCAAATACATCTTATTGTATGTACTGACTACTCCTTGAAATGTTCCGACAAATCTTGATAAATTGTATAGCACTTCTTCATTCTTTTAGCTTAAATGAAAGAAAAATGCCTGGTATGGTTTTACCTTCTCTTGTTGAAGCCAGTCTGGTATTTTGTGATCATACTTCCTTTCCTAGATTGTAACTAACCTTCCCTTAACAGTAACTTCTAGAATTTAGATAGCAATTGAAGTTAACATCAAAAGTTTACAGTTTATTCATTCTTTTTCTTCCCCCTTCCCCACTTTTTATAACAAAGTATTTGCTCATCTCCAGGTCTGTAGGACTTCAACAATCTTTCAAACATCATTTCTGTATCATGTCCCATCACTAACATCTTGACATTCTTGGAAGTTCATCTTTTCTTACCACATAGCTTATCTGGTGACTCAAATTCAACAAAAAATGTATGTCTTCTATTAATTATTTTTTAGTCAACTTTAAATATCAATGTTGTGGTGACCTTTTCTAGCTTGCATTTCATTCTCCTTAGAGATTTTGATTCTGTTTTGTAACTATTTCCTTCAGTTGGTCATATGGAACAAAAAATCCTAGAAAATAGATCTGTCTCAAAGTCTAATCAGTTGCCTTGAGAACTAGAGAGTTCTTTTTTACTGGAGGTTGTTGAGTAATGAGAAAGCTATACTAGGGATTCTTGGGCCAGGATTGGTAGAACTAGATGATCTCTGAGTTTCCATTCAAGTGTGATTCTAATATGGGATGCAATTTTTATTTAAATCTTTTATTACATTTTAACATATTTTCATCTTGAACCTGACTATATTATTAAGTTCCTTGAAGGTAAAGAGTGAATATTAAACAGTTTTGTATTCCCCAGAGCAAATGTGCTGCACAGAGTTGGTAGTTTAGGTATATTTATTTATTTCATTTGATTAAAATACTAATATGCTCAAAAAACAGTCAACAAGCATTTATTCAGCATTTGCTATTTGTCAGGTACCGTGCTAAGTGCTGGGAATAAAAATATGAGGAACAGAAAGCGTATTTGCCCTGAAAGAGCTTAAATCCTTTTTTCTCCAAAAGAATGTTAAAATCACTATTTATTTTTTTATTTTCTCTTTATTTTAAAGTGTCTTTTTTATTTCTTAAAATAAATTTTTTAAATTAACTTTGAGTTCCATATGCCCTCCCTCTTTTCAATCTCTACCCCACCCATTGAGAAGACAGGCAATGTAATTTAATTATGGATGTTAAGTCCTGAACAATGTATTTCCGCATTAATCATATTGCAAAAGCAAAAACAAAGAAAAAAAACAAGAAAGATAAAGTATGTAAGATGATTATACTTCAATACATACTTAAAGTTTATTAGTTCTCTCTCTTTCTGGAGGTAGATAACATTTTTTCTTCATGAGTCCTTTAGACTTGGATCATCATTTTGATCAGAGTAGCCAAGTTTTTCACTGCTGATCGTCTTCATATCATTGTTGCTACTGCGTACCATGTTCTCCTGGTTCTGCTCACTTCACTTTGTACCAGTTCATATACAGTTTTTCTGAAACCATCCTGCTCATATTTCTTATACCATAATAATATTCAGTGAAAATCATATGCCACAACTCATTCAGCCATTGCTCAATTGATAGGCAATCACTCAATTTCCAATTCTTTGCCCCAACAAAAAGAGCTGTTCTAGTTTTGTACATATAGATCCTTTTCCTGCTTCTTTGATCTCTTTGAGCTGTAGACCCAGAAGAGGTAATCCTGGGTCAAAGGACAGTTAGAGTTTTATAGCTCTTTGGAAATAGTTGGAAATCGTTCTCCAGAATGATTAAACAAGTTTACAACTCCACAGTGATTTACTGTCCTTTTTTTCCCAAATCCCGTCCACTATTTATTATTTTCCTAGGATCATATATTCTAATGATAGAAGAAAACATGAAAACAAATTAATAAGGAGTGGCAGTGGGGCAGGGGGTGGTACCCTGTGCAGGAGTATGGCAGACTGGAGAGTAAATAAAATGATGGATGATCTGGATGACCTCCTTGAAAGGAAGTTCTAAGAGAAGCCATGCAATAAGAAGGAGGGGAACAAAGGGCCTGAAAATACTTCCAGAGTTTGAATTCCAGAGCTGAGGTGATCTCCTGGTCTTCCAGAATACGTTTTCAGGGAGTGTGATAGAGGATTTCACAGATTTATGCCTATTTTATTATTCTTAAATAAGAGATAGTCTAACATGGCAATATGTTTTACATGATTAAACAAGTATAATCAAAACAAATTGTTCACTGTCTCCAGCAAGGATAAGGTGAGGGAGAGGGAGAGAAACTTTGAAACTCATTTTTTTTAAAAAATGTTAAAGTTGTTTTACATGTTACTGGGGAAAATAAAATTTTATTAAAAAAATAAATGAGACAGAGACTTACACATTGTAAAGCATAAAAATCTATACAGAAAAGGATTCAATAATAATATACTTATTCTCACTTTCTAACTACATTTTTTTCATTATTCCAGTGGACTAAGTATTAAGTATCAGAGCACTGAGTTTTAATGTACACAGGAAAGAACAGACAACCAGACAAACAAATAGACAAACAAAAACTTCATCAGTGTCATAGGTAATAAATATTAGCATAGGACCTGACCCAGAGTAGGTACTTAACAAATGTTTATAAATTGAGTAGATTAGACAGGTTTTAGAGAGGTTCTTCTCTAAATTGCTTTCCATTTAGGCAATCTTTCTGAAATAGACATAAATGAAAATTTTCATTTTGAGAAAACACAGGGATAGCTGACTTGTGAATCATGTTCTATTTACCATGGGAAGAATCTGGAATTCCATCACTTAGTTGCCAAAATGGATGAGTTAGTATAAAAATCCCATAGAATGATCTGAAGCACATATGAGCTGAGTTACTTGCCCAAATCTACATACATCTAAACATCAGAGGTAGAATTTGAACCCAAACCCAGCAGTTTCTCCAATATGGCATGCTATTTCTCCATGGCTTCCTGAATATTAACATTATAATGCTGGCACTTCCTGCCCTGAATCTCTCTTTTGCTTTCTGGTACTAGACAAAAAAGATATATTCTGAGGGCTGCCATCACCTGCAATGTTGTTATACTGAACTGAACTTGTTATCAGTAAATTTTCCCACTTGTAGGTAACACAAACCTGCTAATGACTCTCAGATACTTTCCTTGATTGTGTTACAACTAAATTGAGCTTAACACCTGCCAAAGAAATTTGCTATTAACCAAAAGCTGTGAAAAACAAGCTAAATTCATACTGTTTTAAAGCAGGCTGAAAAGATATATTTTGAATATATACTGAATTAAAACATAAAATCCCAAGGCCAAACTCATTTTAGTTACAGCTTTTGCAATTTAATGTGAAGCTTTATTGTTAACTCCTTGTTGACATAATAGATCTCTTACATTTGTATGGCTCTAATTTTTTTTTTTCTTTTGGAGGGGGGAAGGCAGTTGGGGTTAAGTGACTTGTCCAAGGTCACACAGCTAGTAAGTGTCAATTGTCCGAGGTCAGATTTGAACTCAAGTCCTCCTGACTTGAGGGCCAGTACTTTATTTGCTGTACCACCTAGCTGCCCCAGATATCTTACATTATAGCATATATAGAAGTTTAACATATGGATTTAGGATGCATATTATTTTCAACACTTGTCCCTTGGGGAAAGTATCACTTTGATATGGGTAAAAATTCTGATAGGGATGATCCAAGTGGATCTAAAGATTAGGAAAAAATGTATATACATATATACATACATATAATATAAATATTTTATTCTTAATCTTTGTGTCCACTCCCATTACCCTTATATCAATACTTTTGCTAATTATATCAAATTGGCACTTTTATAAGTGTCGGCGCTTATTTAAAAGCCTGCTCCACCCAAAATCTGTTGGGAGACAAAATTCTTAAGATTTTTACATAGTACATGCAAAACTATACCCAGTAAAATAAAAAAGAAATTTCTTGCTCAATAAAGAATTTAATTGGCCTTACCAGGGACACAGACTATAGAGAAAATGATCAAAAGAATAATAATAATAAATACATAAATTTATCAGAAATGGTTTTTATACTGTGATAATAGTACTCAACAATAATCTTAATCATAAAGAAGATACAGACATCAGTAAATCAATACATTTCCTTATCCCAAGAGAACCTATTTGAATTGATGACACAAGTAATTACCAGCACCTCAAACAGAGAATAAGAGAGGGGAAAGAAGTGGGTTAGGAAATCAGCCACTTGTCTATCAGTCCATCTCCAGGTTGTAGTAGAATCAGATGGATATAAGGGTCAGACTATATTATTCCCCAGAGGTGAAAGAGTCAAAGTGTAAAATTCAGCTTAGAAAATGGCTAAACACTTGGTATCATTGAAAAGAGAGAGAGAGAGAGAGAGAAAGAGAGAGAGAGAGAGAGAGAGAGAGAGAGAGAGAGAGAGAGCGAGCTAAGTCCAAGGAGGACTTCTGAGAGCCAAGATGCCACAGTAAGAAATAAGTTATTCTCACTCTCTCTTGTTGAACTCTAAGAACCCAGAAAATATCACTCCATGAAAAACCCTGGAACAACTGAGCCAGCAGAAAACTAGGATGTAGCAGTCTCGTAGCCCAGGAAGCATGGGGGATTAACGGGAAAGTTCCCTCTTACTCTGGTGAAAGGGGAGCAGTATAGGATTTGCAGTGTCCCAATAAGCCAATGGCAAGCTTCATCTCAGTAAACCAGGGGGAGGTCCTGAGCCCCAGGATGGTGGAGCAGGCAAGTACCAATACCAGGACACTCCAAAGGCCTTGGCACAGACTAGGAAACTGGTTAGAAAACTTAGATGTACACCGGAGGCAGGTATCCTTAGGAGCCAAACCAACGGGTGCTTCAGCACAACTCTCGAAAGCACAACTACAAGAGGCACAACTCCAAGTAGGAAGGCATTTTCCAGCTGGCAAACTTTCCAGTGCTTCAAAATAGCCCAGGTGACCAGGCATCATCCGGGGGCCAGACTCCTCCCTGCTCTGAGAGCTTCAGCGTTGCTGACCACAGGTCAGCACCAGGTAAGCTGTCAGACTCCAACAGCTTCCAGCTGCTAGGACCTGAGGAACACAAAGCCAGTGATCAGGTCCCTGACTACAAGCACAAGAAGCCTGGGTCAGTGCCCCTTGTGCTCCAGCAGGAGAGCTCAATTTTAAAAGCTAGAAAATCAGCAAACATCATGAGCAAAAAGCAGAAATGGACAAAGACCATAGATTCTTAGTATGGGAAGAGAGAAAATTAAAACACAAATTCAGAAGAGGACAACATTGTCAATATACGCATATCCAAAATCTCAAAGAAGAATATGAACTGGTCTCAAGCCCAAAACAGACCTTCTTGGAAGAGTTCAAGAAGGATTTTAAAACTCAAATAAGAGAGGTAGAAGAAAAATTGGGGAAAGAAATGACAGGTCAGTAAGAGAGAGTCAATAGATTAGAAAAGAAAGGATAAAAATTGACTGTAGAAAACAAGTGCTTAAAAAATACATTTAGCCAAATGGGAAAAAAATAGTACAATGAAGAAAAGAACTCCTTAAAAAGTCAAATTGTGCAAATGGAAAAGGAAGCACAAGATCTAATTGAAGAAAACAAGTCATTAAAAACTAGAATTGGGCAAGTGGAATCTAATGACTCTATAAGACATCAAGAATCAGTCACACAAAGTCAAAAGAATGAAAAAAAATACAATATGTAAAATAATGTAATGGTTATCAGAGTGAGACTTTTCTATTTCTTTATTTCTTTTCTTTTTTTTCTTTTTACTATTTTCTCTTTTGGAGTGCTAAGGTAATCAAGTACCTTTGAGTCTTGCCTTGGGAGTCTTTGATTGAATCAAGAATCTTTGATGACCTGCTTAAGAAACAAGAAAGCTGGGCCCCAGCACCCACAAGTTTTTGCTTACTAGGCTCTAAGCCTGTAACAACAATGTGGTTGGCAGCTACTGTGGCTGTATAAGACCAATAACCCCAGAATACAGAAGGGCTGCCAACACAGGTTCTTCGATCTGCTTTTCTAAGGAAAGCAAATTTAAGGGGTTAACAATCTCACTTTAATTAAATATACATATATCATTCACTTAATTCAGGGGGAAAAGCCTACACCCTGAATTTCAGAGCAAATATGAACAGAAATTACAAACAGAAAATATCAACAGATCAAATAACACAAACCAGTAGAAAGGTTTCTAGCTTTCTGTCTAACATCTCAGTACATAGTTACCAGGGAAGCACTAACATCTGGGTTTTCAAGGTGGGGGCTATTAACAACAGCTGCCCGGAGTCTTGTCAAGTCAAATAAACAACACTTTTTCAGTGAGGGAGAGCCCCAAACAAAATGCTAACCTCTGAGTTTATATATCCTGTTCAGGGTCAAATGGTGTCCCAACCATGTGACTCAAACCTATGTGAACTCTGCTTTCCCTTGACTCAATGTCATCAAAGCCTCCCAATTTAATCAAAGAAACAAAGGCCAGACTCATCAAAGGCACTTGATTACCTAAGTGTTCCAAAGGAGAAAACAGCAAAAAAAGTCTCACCTTAATTACCAATATAGAGCCTTCAGGGCCCTGAACAGGGTATATGAGCTCTGAAGTTGCCATTTTGCTTTTGGGGGTTTCACTCATTGGAAGAATGTTGATGATTTGGCCAGACAAGACTCTGGGTAGCTGTCATGAAGCCTCTTCTGCCCCCCCCCCCACTTTGAAAACCTAGATGTTGGTGCTTCTCTCTGGTAACAATGTATGTAATTTCTTGGACAAACAGATAGAAGCCTGTCTGTTGATTTATATTTGTTTGCTCTGTTTATATAATTTCTGCTTGTAATTTCTGTTTGCATTCTCTCTGAAGTTCAGGGCGCTGGCTTTTCCCCCTGAACTAAGTGGATGATATATGTATGTTTAATTAAAGTAAAATTGTGAACTCATTAAAGTTGCTTTCCTTAAAAAAAAACAGACCAAATAACCTGTGCTAGTAGCCCTCCTGTGCGCTGGTGTTATTGGTCTTACACAGCCACAGTAGCCTCAAGTAGTATTGTTGTTACAAAAACCTCATTGGAAAAACAATTGACCTGGAAAATACTTCTGAAAGAGGTCATTTATAACTTAATGGTCTACATGAAAGACAGGATGAAGGAAAAAAAAAAAACTTGGACAGCATCTCTCAGGAAATTTAAAGGAATACTGCCTCAAGCTCCTAGAACCAGAGGGTAAAATAGTCCTTGGAAGAATCTACAGATCACCTCCTGAAAGAGATGCTAAACTAAAAACACCTAGGAATATTGTAGCAAAATTCCAGAACTATCAGTTCAAAGAGAAAATGCTCCAAGAAGCCAGAAACAATATAAATAGTGTAGAACCACAGTCAGGTAGTTGCTTATAAATCTACAATCGTTTTTCTATGGTGGCAATGTTTTAAATAAGGAGTGATCAGCAACATAGGCTGGCCCAACAAAGCTTTAATTTGTAACATAGGGGAGCATATCACTTCATCAATATTGTTCGAGAACTTTAAAGATCATCCAGAGAAGTGTAAGGAAAGTTTATTAAGATTTCTAACTTGGGATGATGGGAACACCTCTTCCCTTATTCACACTGCAAGCTATGTGAAGGATTGTACCAGGATGAGGATTATGGGGAAAATGCACTTTTGGAATGGAACTTCTGTGTCCCTAAGGCAAGGTGGGCTCCTTGGCGCTTGGTTCAGCTGGTGCCCTTGAAGAGTTTGGCTTTTGTCTGCTTTGAGTAATTCAGCTATTTCTTTGAATCTTGCTAAGTGCTAAGCCCCAGACCCAAACCTGTATTAGGTGTAACATTAACATTATTACGTAATAGTAATTAAGGTGGGACATTTTGCTTTTCTTCTCTTCAGTGTCTTTAATGATTCTGGGACAGATAAAGTGGGATCTTTTTGTCTTGGAGTATTTCTCAGCACTGAGAAAAGTAAGAGTCATTGATTTGTATATGATGTGATCTTGGGGATGGAGAACTTTCCCAGATGCAGCCTGGGTGAGGTCAAAGGCTTCAGGGCTCCAAAAATAATATAGCTGAGGAGAGCTTGGCATTTGATTTTGGGGGGCGCACTCATGGAAGCAATGTTGAGACTCTGGGCAAGCTGCAAACTGCCCCCCAGCTTTGAAACCCAGATATTGGTACTGGTAACTATGAATTGTATTAGGTCTGTCTTTTTGTAATTTGGTTAAGGGCTCTTGAGATGGCGTTGATGTTGAGACTCCGGGCAGCTGTAGCTAAGGAGCCCTCCAGCTTGTAAACCCAGATGCTGAGACTTTGTTGAACTCTTGTAACTATGTATTGGGATTTGAATCAGACAAGGTCTGTCTGTTGAAGTTTGT
>CM053624.1:206257425-206293648 GCA_028646595.1 Phalanger gymnotis
TTTTTTCCCCTGAACTAAGTGAATGATATTTGTGTGCTGAATTAAAGTAAGCTTGCCAGTCCCTTAACCTTGCTCTCCTTACTAAGGCATATCAAAAGAACCTGGGCTTTCTGGCTGTCCAGCAGCTTTCTGGGTGCTGTCTGTGGGTGGATCTGGACCCCCCACAGAAGCTGCTAGCCAGATTGTGGAAACAACTTCTTATTTATAAAACACCCTCATCCATCTCATACATCGATACCTCTACCAATTCTCCTCAGTTCTCAGGTAGTTCATCACTCTCTCTCCCAATTTTTTTTCTTCTTCTGAGAATCCAGTGAACCATTTTTTATAATGTCATGAATAAAATTTAGCATTATTTAATTCTGCTTGCAGCATGTTATCTTTCAGGACCTGACCTCTTAGTTTTTTGTCAACTTCCGTGGCTACATTAAATCTCAATTTGCATAACAAAAGAGTCTTTTTTGTTGTATCTTGGTTAATTCAATTGTGCTTTGGAGAGAGTATGAGAATTATTTTTTTTTCTTTTTAAGTTTGAGGAGTGTTTGAAATACTACAAAATGCATTTACCTGTAGAATCAGAATGTTTCTCTGGAAAGTTGAGGTTTTCAGGTCATTGCTGAATTGATTACTGTGGTCCATTTGTCTGCATGATACTGAAGAGCTTTTTTCTTCTAAACTCAACTGTATTTTTGTTCCCTCTGGGCAAAATGAAACTGAAAAAAAAGTAATAATAGGATGTTATTGTTTGCTTTACAAAGGGAAGTGAGGAAAGTCAATTTAGCTCCATAAAGGTTTTGAAATATTCAGGCAAAAGTTTCTCCTTACTCTTAAAATTCTCTGGCATCAATATGAGACTCACTCTCATGGTGAGAACTATTACCCCTTAAATTACTGAACTTTCTTGAGTGGAAAAATGATATCTCATTGCACCAGATGGTAAAACAGCAAAATTTATGTTTAAGAACAAGACCAATTCATCTTATTTCTGGAGCAAATATAATGGTGTTGAACACATTTTCTAACTTCAACCAAACATTTTAAAGTCTAAAAGTAAAATATCAGTGACAAAAATTCACTCCAACAACAAATATTCTTAAAAAAATCTTAAAGCAAATAATAGATTTGTAGTATAATGAACAATCATCCTTTTTCATACTATGTTATGGAGATGCTTGTTTTATTCCATAAATTAAAAAAACACATTTTAAAAATAGTCTACAGGATAATAGTCAGAGTTCTGTGCTCTGGTGGCTATATGGAGGAAAGAGTGAGACAAGAAGAAAAGAGCATTTTACTTGGTATAATAATTACTTGTCTATATGTTAAGACCACTACAAGATAATAAGTTTAATTTGTGAAAGGACTCTCATATTCATCATTGTACAGCAATGGTATTCATTCATGCTCCTCTAATTAATGTATGTTTCAACTCTTTATATCTAAGTCATTTGAATTTTGTTTTAGTGTACGTTATGAGATATTGGTCTATTCCTAGTTTCTTCCAGACTGCTTTCTAGTTTTCCTAACAGTTTTTGTGAAATAGTGAATTCTCACCTAGTGACATGAGGTCTTTAATTTTAGCAAACAACGAGACTTTTTACCTCTCCATGCCGTATAACTTATTGGTTTCACTGATTGACGTCTCTATGACTTCACCACCACCACCACCGCCACCACCACCACCACTATCTCCACTTCCCCCTCCTTCTCCTCCTCCTCCTCCTCCTCCTTCTCTTCCTCCTCCTCATGTGTTTGTGTGTGTGCAGAAGATGCGAATTTTTTTACTTTTGTTTAGCCTTTATTTGGCCTTTATAAACACCCACTCTTCTTCCCATACTCAATAATTTTGTGAGATGGGGTATGAAAATATTTCCTCATTTTAAATATGATGGAACTGAGACCAATAGAGCTTTCATGATTTTCAAAAATTAGACAAGTAGTAGAACAGCTGAGCTAGAATTTGAATCCAAGGCTTCCGATTCAAAACACAAGGGGATATAGTATAGAAAGAGTTTCACTGGAAGAGTAACAGAAACATTCCCCTTTCTAATTCAATCTCCCCACAGTGTGATATTCCAGAAATACAAGTTTGACCATGTAACTTTTTAGCTCAGTAAACTGTAATAGTTTTCTACTACCTCTAGGATAAACTAAAAATGTCTCTGCTTGTATTTTGGTCCTTCACAACCTAACTTCCAGAAAGATAAAATAACACTGAGATTTTAATCCGGTGGTGGGATTCAAATAAATTAACAACTAGCAAATAAATTAACAACTAGCAGAACTGTCCCGAGGCTCCTGCTGCAGCTGATGTGGCAGGTGGAGGCCCTGCCCCCAATAACAACTGTTTTCACCAAACTCAATCTAAAATTAAGTACCAGTTTTAACTAACCAGTGGCAACTGGCTGAATCCCACCAATGAATCTACCTATTAAGTTATTCTATGTTATTGTTTGGACCAACTGAACTAGTCTTTTGGCTTTTTCTCATCTATGACATTCCATCTCTCCTGTCCATGGACAAAGACCATAGATTCTTAGTATGGGAAGAGAGAAAATTAAAACACAAATTCAGAAGAGGACAACATTGTTAATATACGCACATCCAAAATCTCAAAGAAGAGTATGAACTGGTCTCAGGCCCAAAACAGACCTTCTTGGAAGAGTTCAAGAAGGATTTTAAAATTCAAATAAGAGAGGTAGAAGAAAAATTGGGGAAAGAAATGACAGGTCAGTAAGAGAGAGTCAATAGATTAGAAAAGAAAGGATAAAAATTGACTGTAGAAAACAAGTGCTTAAAAAATACATTTGGCCAACTGGGAAAAAGTAGTACAATGAAGAAAAGAACTCCTTAAAAAGTCAAATTGTGCAAATGGAAAAGGAAGCACAAGATCTAATTGAAGAAAACAAGTCATTAAAAACTAGAATTGGGCAAGTGGAATCTAATGACTCTATAAGACATCAAGAATAAGTCACGCAAAGTCAAAAAAATGAAAAAAATAGAATATGTAAAATAATGTAATAATATAATAATGTAACAATGTAAAATAATGTAATAATCTAATAATAAATAATGTAATAAAATAATAATCTCCTGTCCATGCCTGAGATTCTCTCTTTCCTCATCTCTCCCTCTTGTAATACTTCTTTTCCATAAAAGTTGTCGGAGGATCACTGAAGAGGAGGCACATAGAAGGAACATGGCACTCAAAGGATCACTAATCAGGGAGTTTACTCCTCACAGGCATTCCATCCTGTGACTTCCTTGCCTTACAGTCCCACGGGCACACAGTGATGATGGGGGCTCAGGAGGACAGGTGGATGAATATCCTAATTGAGAGAATGGATGTCTTGGGTCTTTGCCCTTATATCTGGTTATGGTTATTGGACAGATTATAGGGTCTCAGTGGGATGGAAACCTTAGGAGTTATCTATTAGCAGGTGCTCTGGACTATCCCTCCACCCCACCCAGGTAATCACAAGGACATTGTGATTTGTAAATTTTGTTAACCTCCATGACTGGAGTAGATGAAGTTTGCTAAACTGATAATGCTAACCCAGAATTCTTATTCCTAAAGGTAGCTGACCAAACAAGATATTGGGGACAGAGGAACTTCCTAGTATACAGATGAAGCAGTCAGTGAGTGATCAAACAGAGAGTCAGCTAGAGCCCAAGAATAAACCAATCATCATAAAAGCTCAGTTAAGAAAAACAAACAAACAAACAAACAAACAAACAAACAAACACAAAGGACCTTTCTTGAATGCTACTCCAAGCTTCTTTTAGTCCTCCTTTCTCCAGTTATTTTGTATTTATTTTACATATTTTTATATGTGTAGGTGTTGTTTCCTATAGAATGAAAGCCATTTTTAAGAACAGGAATTGTTCAATTTTTATCTATAACTCTAGTGCATACCCTAGTGCTGAACACAGTAGGCAGTAAATAAATATCTGTTAATTTATTGTTAAATGATTGATTAATTAATGATCAGATTAATGGACAAGGATGATTATTTTGGTTACAATAAGAAGGACAAGTTGAAAGAAGTAATAAATGAGGGCTGTTAGGAAGGATACCAGAGCAATAGCTCAGGTGGATGGTCATTGGACTTGTTTTTGAATGTGAGACTTGGAAATAAAAGTATGTGCATGAGGAGGGAATGGGATGTGGTTGAATATGTAACAGTTAGAACTAACAAAACATACAAACAAATCAGTTATGGTAACTGAGAGAAGAAGCATCGACTATACCACAAAGATTTCAATCATGGGTACCCCTGTAAGTAAATTAATTAAGTAAATAGTGGTACCCCTGAGTCAAGCTAGAAAGTTATAAAGCAGATCTATTAGAATTTAGTGATTATTTAAAATTTAGCCAACTCTCAATTTAAATATTGCCAAGGACACTAGTCTGGATATGTTTCATATTTTTTTGCAGGATCAATGAAACCCTGGGAATCTCTCAAAGGCAGATCTATCATCCTAAGGTTTTGCATTTTATTCTGTAAGCTTTGGATAAACATACCAAATACTATTCTCTAATCTAGGCCTCAGCACTGAAGGTTTTTAGTTCAGTCTTTTTTTTTCTGATCGTGGTTTTAGCTTGAAGGGATGGGGCACAGGAGATCATAAAACAAAGAAATGATGTTTAATGGAATTTTATTTGCTGTAAATAAAAGTAGGGTCAAAAAGTCCATTCTCTGATCTGCATCTGATGTAGTGAAGTTGTATGTGGATAATCTTTGGTCTCCAATGACTTAACTATTTGTCTTTAAACTGTGCTTTAAAGTTAAATACAGCTATAGTTTATGTTCAAAGGACACTTCCTAGTAATTTCAAAGTGCATTTCAAAGTACTATGTTAGCATTTTTACATAGAACTTCTGAGTCAGAGAATAATGATAATAACAATTATATATAATCAATATGGAAGAATATTTGTGAATAAAAATTGTTAGTTGGTACAATGGATAGGGTGCTGGACCTGGAGTCAATAAGATCTGAATTAAAATCCAGTCTTAGGCACTGACTAGAAATGGGACCCAGGGCAAGTAACTTAACCTTCCTCAGGCTTAATAGACTCATGTGTAAAATGCGAAGAATAATAGCAACTACCTCTCAGAGTCATTATGAAGATAAAATAGTATTTTGAAGTATAATGTTAATTATTATTATCAATATAATAATGATTATGATTGTTGTTATTGCTGTTGTTGCTGTTACTGGTTCCATAGGTTTGAGTCTGTAATAGCAAGGCAATAAACACATCAACAATAATCATGAATATGCCTATGTAGTTCTGTATCACAAAGTATGAAAGACTCTCCATATAGAAGGTAGAAGAAGTAAAACATTTATTCAGACACCAGATAATCATATTCCATAACCAGGCAATCTGCTCCCCCAACCAGTCAGTCCAATTTATCTTAACAGCAAGAAACTTAAAACACAATATCACAACATGGAGCATCACCATCTCAAAACCTCTCTGAACCCCTGCTGCGTTCTTCCCAAAACCTCACAGTACAGCTATCACAGTCTGCTCAGCTATCACAGATCAACTGTCTTTATCTCAGCTCTAACTATCATGATTGCCATTAACAGACATAGTGGCTCTCTCTCTCAGCATTTCTTGTGACACAACTTCATTTTCCTCTCAGCAAGCTCTTCTCACCACATGTGACTTAGGATTCCTGTGAGGTAATTAGGTCACATGGCCTATTAATGTGTGGGAAATATCTTCAAATCTAAATTGGTATTGCAGAGTCCTATGACATTAGCTAAACATAAAATAAATGAAAATTGTGATTGTCTGATCATTTAAGAAAGTGAATCATTGTACCAAGATTATTATGTTTTGCTTTCTATTCTTATTTTCCAAACCACACATTCAAGAACCTCATCAGGTCAATTTAAACTAATCTTTGTAAATATTTTTCCTTTGATACTTCTAGATGTCTATTTGGTAGCTTAGCATGTTATAAACATGTACAAATTTTCCCAGTTTGAAACATACCTTCTTTTTTTTCTGCAATATGGACCCAACAGCCATGTGGCAAAGACATATAGAGACATATGAAATGTCTCACTGCAAGTCCCTGGGGAGACTAGATTTCCACTTCAGTGAGGAGCAGGATGATATAGACGGTTGGCCCTCACTCTTGTGTCTTCAAGAGGGGCTAAGAGACTGCGATAATACGTATTATATACCAGATATTTTAATTCTAGAAGTATATAATCCTTTTGGGGGATTTAGATAAAAGATACTTGCCTTGCTCATTTCAGGAAATAAGTGGTTCTCTCCAAAACCTAGAGGGTAATAGTTAACTTAATCTTGCAAGATTTCTCATTTCCTCTCACTAAGCACTTATTACATAAAAGACAATCATATATAATGAGCAAACATAGCAAGCAAATATAAAGAATATTTGGCAAAGTCCTATGCATTAGTTTACCAGAATACACAAAATTTAGGGGACTCCGTGACTTGGAAGTGTGATGAAATATCGCCTGAACCAGTTAAAAAAAATCACCCAATGAGTCCACTCAACATGCTTTAAGACTGCAAATGCTAGGAATCAAAGGATGTGTTATCATTCAGGATTTTGCCTTCATCATTCCGGATGATGTCCTGTTTATCATTCAAAGTCCACTACTTGCCTTTCATTGTCCATCATCTAGCTCCTTTTTTTTAATCCTGCCAGATGTCTCTTAGCAAATCAGGAGTCATGCTGTGAGTGCTCAAGATAGCAAGACTGTCCTTCAGGGAGCAAACGAGCATACCTTCAAGTGAAGCTACATATCAATTTCATCCTTAAATTTTACTGGAACTAGGTCAACTTCTTTTTTTTACATGAATCAGATAGGAAATACTAAAATTAACCAGATTTCTTGAAAAAGAGAAAACACACACACACACACACACACACACACAGACACCAGTAATGATTGGTCTTGTACTTCTGAATCACTTCTAAATAACATGGCCATATTGAATCAAATCTATAAAACAGAAAAAAAACCTAATTTTCAGCCAAGTTACATTGGTCCGAAGTTGATCTAGAAATGTCTAATTTGTAACAACTCTTATTTCCAAGCTCTGATTCATAAATCTTTGTTCTATAATTCTGCCCTAAAACATATTCCATTAATTTTGCCTCAAAATTCAGCCTAATTCTATGTGGAAAAACTCATGAGAAGACTGGGTATAGACCATAAACATTCTTGAAGACAGTAAAGGGCTATACTCACATTGATAACATTATGGTATTGTTGTGGTATTGAAATTTTAAATACCTTGGAGGAGATAGAGGGCAGATAATTATACCAAGGATTATAAGACAAAGAGCAGATAAATTTATTGAATGAACCAAGATGTAGAGTGTGAAAAGTTAACAAAAAATCATGTTAACATTTTTTTTTGTAGGAGCCTTTTTTTTGTGGGATAGATGATTGAGCTCATTCCCTAAAGATAAAATTTGTTGCTCTAGATTTAGTCCATAGGACAATCTTTTTTTTTTTAAATTAAATACCCTCTTTGACACATTCTTTACACAGGCTTTAGAAAAGCATAAGACTCAAACTTAAAACCACACATAGACATCTAAAACATCTACCATGGCTGTCTCTTCTGAAGAATTACCAGGAGGCATCATGCAGAGCAATGAAGCATGAAGAAACATCACATCATCATAACTTAGCTACCACGAACTCTAAAATCATTCCTCTCCTTTCCCACTCACTGTACCATGGACCTCATAAAGGAACAGGCTGGCTCAATGATTATATACCATTATCTATTGCAACAAAGACCTTGCTCAAAAGTATTTTCTTCTCTTGTTCAGGTATGAATAAAGCCTCTGAAGCTCATTTTTGGTCCACATTTCTAGCTGTTCTCCTCTATACTCCTGCCTATTGATGGAAAATATGAACTATCCTTACTAGAGATGCCACAATACTATATAGGATTAAGTTCCAGGTGAATAACACAGGAAAAAAGAACTGTGAATCTATATAAGGAGTAAAACACTGTGGGCTTGAAAGGATTGGTAATTAAATTTAATAAGCATTTGTTAAGTCCCTACTAATGTTATAGGTAAAATACTATAGGGTACTTTGTGCTAGTTATAGTACTATTGGATAGTAAGGATACAAAGTCAAAATTGGAAATAATAACTGGTCTCAAGGAAGTTACATTCAATTAGATAAATAAATACAAAGTAATTTCAGGCAAACAAAAACAAGCAATTATTACTTTTTGTGTGTTGGGCACTGGGCTAATTGCTTTACAAATATCTCATTTGGTCCTCAAAATAACTTTGGGAGATAGATACTGCTATTCCCCCCTTTTTATAGTCGAGGAAACTGCAAGCAGAATAATGTTGAAAGACTCAAATGGAGTTATACAGCTAGTAAGAGACTGAAGCTCAAGTGTTCCTGACTCCAGACTCAGTGCCCTATTCAGTGTGTCATCTAGTTATCTTTGGTTCTCAAAACTGAGGGATCAGGAAAGATTTCAAGTAGAAGCTCTTAACAGAAAGATGGAAGGAGAGCAAAAAAGGCAAAGAGGCAAAAATGGGAATTTGCAAGGCAGTCATTATAGCACAATGGCTAAATCAGAGGGTTCCATCAGGAAAAATGGTGAGAAAGAAAGTTGGACAAAATGGTAGACAGGCATGAGATGGTAGAGACGTCCAGCCTCCTAAAGTATCACTCCTATAACTCATCAGCGACTCTTTTTTCTTTCTCTTTCAGCCTTATATTTTGGGTGAAGGATCTTGTACACAAAACTCTTCCATTTGTCCTTTTATATGCATTATCTTCCTCTGCATTCTGGTTTCTTATACATGGAACTCCTATCTTCTCAACTCACTCCTATTCATACCCCACTTCTATTCTGATTCCTTTCAAACAAATGGATTATATTTATAGGTTTAACAAAGTAGGCATAGTTAACTAAATGTATAGCATCTCTATAGGCTCTAACTCTATGTCTTTTATTCCTTTTCTCAGTACAGCTGCCTTCTGATGTAGAATTTTCCTTCACTTCTGGTTGTTGGATTGTGAATAACTGAGGCAGTCAACTGCATTTTCATTCCTCAAAATGCTTGCCTGAGGTAGACATTTTCTAAATGCTCTAGCTACAGCACAGGCAGCTGGATGGATCTCTTCACCTGGGAACATGTTTCACGTTGGTTACAGCAGCATTATTGGACAAAGATGTTAACAGCAGTAGCGAGAGAGTCTTTGCTCTACTGGAAGGGATTACAGAGATCAAAGTTAAAGACCTTCCTGTGCTTCCAAGGCAAATCCCGCAGGTTATTTTACTTGCTTAGAATGCAGGTTTTTTGTCTTGTCAGAAGGCCTCTGGAAGAGGACTTGTTCAATGCCCACAGATGAAAAATTACTTCTAGCCCCATCAATGATCTTCCTGAGTTTAAACAAGCACACTGCTTCCTGGTCAGACTTCATGAGTGGGTGAAAAATGAAGGCCATAAAGCATGTTTGTGCTCTTTGCTTTCTGTCTGTAGCTTAACCTCTCAAGTCCTTTCCTGTGTATTCATGTCTCCTGCACTGCATTACACAGTTCCCATTGGCAGAAGCTATTTTTTCATTTATTTATTGGATTAATGCATTTACATAATTTTAGCCATTAAAAACTAATAAATATTCTTTCATTGTACTAATTGCTTCTACTGCTATAATCCAAGATTTAAAAAGGAAGGACACTTAAACCCAGACCTATGAATTGTCTCAAGAAAATTAGAAGTTCTCCCAATTGCTTTGTCTCTGTTACTATGACTGATGAAGCCTAGTCAGTACTTCCTCCCACACTCCATCCTCCTTGAAACATTTGCCATCAGATAATTAGCTATGGCCTTTATCCTCTTCATCAGGTTCACTGGCTGAGAACAATTTTGATATCAATATTGAGTACATTTGTTTTTTGGTTCCCCTCTTTATCTTCCCAGAAGTCCATCCATTATTCTTTTCACCTTAGCAAATACCAGTAATACTTTATCTGCCTTCCCACTAACTTGTTGGCTGTGAAGTCCCTAATACACCAGCACCAAACTCAGTAGCTTCTATTTTGCTGAGATAGACTTACTAATCACAAGGGACCACTTATACTTGGGGCTGGAGTTGGTAAGTAATTACATTAGAGGCACCTAGGTGACATAGTGGATAGAGGGCTGGACCTGGAGTCTGGAAGACTTGAGTTTGAATCCAGTCTCATTCTTACTAGCTCTGTGACCCTACGCTAATCACTTAACCTGTTTGTTTGCTCAGATTCTTCATCTATAAAATGGGTTTGATAATAATTACACTTATACCTCAGGTTGCTTGTGAGGCAAAAATGAGACAGTATATGTAAAGTATTGTGCAAAGTTTGAATCGTTACATGACAGCTTTTTTTTATTATGACCACACCCCAAAGAGAATATCCATGAAATATTTTTAAATGCATAGAAAAAATTGAAAAAAAAATGCAGTTTTGTTACTCTCTTGTCAAATTTATAAACAAATATGTATATATACATACACACACAAGCAATTTATATGTGTTGTGTCTCTATCCATAATGGACATTTTTTTAATCTTTTCTAAATTAAAATGAGGTAATAAATCTTGTTTATACTCCCTCTACAACATCTTTTCCATCCTTCCCCTTCCTTCCATACATACAATCACTAACCTAGACCAAAACCTCATCACCTCTCACTTAGACTTTTAATAGGCCCCTAATTGGTTCTGTGTCTAGCATCTCCTCACTCCAATCTATCTCGTTTCACAATTTTGTTTCCATAACCTTTGCCTTCACAGGGTTTCACTGATAGAAGACACTTGATAAATGTTGACTAATTTGTTATTTTCATTTTTCTGAACTTGTTTTTGTTATTGTCTGTTTTTTTTAATATAATACATTTTCCCTCAGTTTGAAACCTAGTTAGAAAGATTTGTTGCTATGTTTTAGCTTTCATATTAATATCGAGGACCAGTAAAACAAAATAATATTATTTAGGTTTTGTAAAGAAAAACAGCAGGGATTGCCTTACTAAAGCAACTCTGTAATGTACAAAAATCAGTATATTCTGCTTGCAGCAACTGTTGAAAAAATTTCTTCCTGCAGGCAAGAAGTTACTTTTATCTATTACTTGAAAAGTGGTTTATACTAGTTAATAATTTGCATTACATTGCCTTCAGAAAGTCATTAAGGAAAAAAAAGGTCAACAATAATGTTTTATGGGCAAATGAAAGGAAATCTCTTAGCTAACGTGGGAAATGCCCCCCAAATATTCATAATATGAAGGGTCTTTCTAGTTAAAGTCACATTGCATCTGCAATGTTTATAATCTCCACCCGCATAGTGAAAAATATTTTTTGAACTAGCTACCATTCTTCCGTAACACTGTTTGGCCCTACAGGTGGATCTAAATTAAATCAGTTCAGTCAATCAACAAGTCTTTATTGTCGTCTTGTGTTTATTCCTCCCCAACCCTGTGTTAAATAGAAGCCACTGTTCCTGTTCTCTCTGATTAACCATTCAATAGTCATTTATGTAGAAAGTATTTATGGAGTTCTATTTACATATGTGAAAGTGCTACTGAGCAGAATCCAAGTTGTTGGGAGACAAAGAGCTTCCTCCATTAACTGTGACCCTAGAGTTTGCTAGGGTGGTGAGTCATCAATACAACCAAGAACAGTGGAAACAATGGCTCTGGAACCCTGTGGGAATTTGTACTTCTGTGGAATAAATTGGTGTCATCTACCAAATTAAGAACCAGAGGCCTGGTAGGTTGAAAAAGCATAGAGTAACCTACTGGAGAACTTCACCTAAGGTAGATTTAGATTGGGAATCCTGAATCTAAACTCAAGAAGATTTTACAGAGTCAGATGGACCATGGGCATGCATTAACTCAAACTTCAATTTTGGTTCATTCATTTTGGCTCCCTTTTGTTCACCAGCAGTAAGGTGAGCATAGACACACCTACTCTGGGAATCCTGTAATTCTTATGTCCACAACATTTCTCTCACTCAACATACTCTCTTTACTTAAACTACCACCTTGACTCAGTTCCTAAAGACCTCTCTCCTACACTATTGCAAGAGTCACCTAAATGGTCTTCCTTCCTCAAGTATGGGCAGCTAGGTGGGACAGTGAATAGAGTGCCAGCCTGGAGTCAGGAAGACTTATCTTCCTGAATTCAAATCTTGCCTCAGATACTTACTAGCCATCTGTCCCTGAGCAAGTCACTTAACTCTATTTCCCTCAGTTCTTCATCTTTAAAAATGAGCTAGAGAAGGAAATGGCAAACCACTACAGTATCTTTGCCAGGAAAATTCCAAATGGTTTCACAAAGAGTTGTATACTGTGGAATAAACAACCACAAAACTCCTCAAGTGTGTCCTTTCTCCAAGTCATTTTCCTCTCAGCTCCCAATATGATTTTCCTAAGGAGCAAGCTTTACCATGTGAATCCTGTACTCAACAAATATCAAAGGTTCCATATTTAGGATCAAATATAAACATCTCTGTTTGGCACCTAAAGTTTCATAAGACCCAAAACTATGTTTGTTACCTTTACTTTAAGTTACTTTCCTTCCCACACTCTTCAGTCTGTCTTGATGTTCTTCATACAAAACACTCCATCACTCATTTCCATATTTTTGTACTGGCTACCTCTCCTCTCATGCCTAAAATATACTTCCTTCTCCTCTCTATCATTTAGAATTCCATTTTTCCTTCAAAAATTATCTCAAAAACAACCTTCTACAAAAAGCATTTTCTATTAAATCAGCATGGAACATTGATATCTCAGACTCTGAAGCTGGAGAGTGTTGGTTTGAATTTGGCTTCTGCTATTTATTACATGTGTGATGCTAGGAAAGTCATTTTATCTTATTGAAACAGTTCTTCAAATGTAAAATGACTTCTGAATTCCAAAACCATGATTGCCCAGCTAGTGCCTTCAGCTTCCCCTTAGTTACTTTGTATATGTAGATATGTAAATATTTTCTTTCCATCAAGACAATATATGCTCATTGAAGGCAAAGGATGTTTTTTTTTTATTTCCAACTTTTTCTTGTGTTATATGGTATTCCTTATCCATATATGTTTAATCTTCAATTAACAAAGGCCTGCCACCATTGGAACACAAAAAGTTTTACTTCTTTATTGTATTGGTAATTAAGGTGGGACTCTTTTTACTGTTATCTCTTTTGGAGCACTCAGGTAATCAAGTGCCTTTGAGGAGTCTGGCCTTTGTTCCTTTGATTGAATCAGGAGTCTTTGATGACCTGCTTAAGTCAAAGGAAAGTCTAGTTTACAAAAGTTTGAGTGCACAGTTGTGAAGCCTGAAGAAGCATCACATGGTTTTGAGTCCCTTGGTTGTGACACCCTTTGACCCTCAACAGGGTATATAAACTCAGAGGTTATTGTTTTGCATGGGGCTCTCCCTCACTGGAAGAGTGTCCTGTGATTTGACCAGACAAGACTCTGGGTAGCAACTGGTGTTGCCTGGCTTGAAAACCCAGATGCTGGTGCTTCTTTGGTAACTATGTATATTGTAGTTTGGTTAGACAGAAATGTCAATCTGTTTATATTGTCTCTGGTTGTAATTTCTGTTTGTATTTGCTCTGAAGTTCAAAGTGCTGTCTTTTCTCCCTGAACTAAATGAATGATATATGTATTTTGATTAAAGCAAGATAGTAAACCTCTTACATTTGCTTTCCTGAGAAAAGCAGATCAAAGGACCTGTGCTAGCAGGCCTCCTGTGTGCTGGTGATTTTGGCCTTACACAGCCACAGTAGCTGCAAGTAACATTGTTGTTACATTTATACTACTCAAAAGGCCTATATAAAGAAATACAACTTCCAGATATTTCTTGCCTTCTCATTTTTCTTTTCACTTTTGTCTTAACTCTTCACTATGTCAATGCCTTCTATCTTCCCCCAGAGTGATGGAAGAGAGAGAGGAAAATCTCTAGCACAGAATAAATATGATCCAGGTAGAGCAGCCACTAGAGAATAAACTTTATATAAAAATTAAGATGATCGAATTTCTAGAAATCACAGTATCATGAGAGACATAAAAACATTGTGTGAGTGTGTGTGTGAGTGAAATGGTAGATTAAGATTTGTCTGAATTCCAGGCCCTCTGACTTCAAATCCAGATCTTCTCCTATTATCTACCCTTGATTATCAGCAATAGAGGACTATATAATCATATGTAAATACACACACACACACACACACACACACATATATATATGTATACATATACATGTATATATATATATATATACATATATATGTAAGTATTATGTTTTTGTGGGTCCAGCATGGTTTTGCTATTGTTTCCCACTTTGAATAACCCTAGAACACACAAAGTCTTCTTGCAATTTATAATCTTTTGAATTTGTAATATCTGAATATAAATAATATAGGGACCAACTAAGCAGCAAATTGCTATGGATTATTTTTGATTTGTATGGACCTAACTAGGAGAGGTCATCAGATTCTGTAGATTCACCAATTACATCCCCAGCATTTATATTGGACATGTGTGGATTTCATTGACAATTTAAACTTTGATATAGGAGAAATATTTTATAAAAATGCAAGAAGTCCAACTAATTTAATTTCTACCCGCTCCTTTTAGAAGACGATTTTGCTGATCTCCCTGATCTGTTTCTGCCCCCTTGAGAGTAATGCATGGTGGCAGTTCATTTTTCACTTTGATTTGTATTTCTGGAAAGATCAGCAGAATTTCATGAGTTAGGGAGGAAGTCCTTTGTTCAAAAGCCTCCGATCATACAGCAAGAGGAGCATTGCCAAGGCCAAAGCAGCCACATGGATTCTGGTTGATAAACCTGCTAAATCGAACCTAACATTGAGTTTTCTCCAATTGCCTCCGACACCATCATCATACATTTATAATAAAGAAAATCTGCACAGCCCCTAACCTTTGCTCTGTGCCCATTAACTTTTCTACGAATAATAATAGTTTACAAAAAAAAATCTCTATTTAAGCATAACAGTAAAGTGATATGTAGAAATAATAGCATGGACAATTCTTCATTTCCCAATTTCTGACATTCACCACCTACCCTTTGATAACACATTGAAGTGGCTGAACACAAATCTGAATTATAACTGGAATTAAAAAAGAAAAATCCAAAGACCAACAAGCTTTTAAATATTCACAAGATCATATATTTAGAGCACACAGGTACTTTAAAGATGAGAAAACAGAGCCCTCAAATATCTCACAGCTAGTCATAGAATTATAAATCTGGAGCTAGAAGGACAGCTAAATGGTACCACACTTGCAGTTAGGAAGACCTGAGTTCAAATTCTACTTTAGCTGCTTACTAGCTGTGTAATATTGGGTAACTCATTAGAGCTTTCTGATCCTCAGTTTCTTCACTTATGAAACTGCAGTAATAATAATACAAACCTCATAAGGTTGTTTTGAATATGAAAGAAGAAAACATGCAAACCTTAAAATATTAAAGAAATATGATTTCTTATTATTACTATTAGTTATAATTTAGGGTCTGTCTAGGCAAAGGTTCACAGATACAGAACTGAGAGGTTCCTCAGAGGTCCCCTAGTCTAAGCCCCTTATTTTATTGACCAAGAAATAGAGTCAGAGGGAGTCTGTAATGTGAGCTATGTCATACAGGTTGTTAAGCATTAGAAGCAGCTTTGAAACTCAAATCATCTAATTTCGAAGCTGGTGGTAGTCTTTCCATTGTACCATTATGCTTCAAATTTGGGATGATCACATATTTCTGACTCACCAATTTATAATCCGAGCCTTAGGCAAATAATCAAGTAACCACATGGAGGAAAATATCCAGTGATTCAAACGCATTTATAAAAACTCAGTTTAAAAGTAAAGGTTGTGAGTTAAAACAAAAGATGTCATAGGGGGTGAGATTATCATTTTGTTTCCAAGCAGTGAGAAGATTCAGTAGTCCGTTGAGGTGAAAAGCAAGGAATTGTGCCTTCATATGATCTTGAAAGGATGAAAATCCAGCTTTACTTCAGTTACCAAGCAATTTCTTTACTTACTAGTAGAAATAACTCACCTTCACTTTTTGCTGCAAAGTGAAATTGGTTTAATACAAAGTAAGCCTCTCAGTACCTAACTCAAGCATTATTCAACCATAGTAATCAGAAGGAAATGAGGTATATTTGTTATAATGATGAGTCAGTTCTCAGAACAGCTTAAATGGAGATGACTTCAGGTAAAAGCACTCCAAACCTCTACATTCCAAAAATCTTGTATTTTGTATCCTGGTAGTTGACATAACCTGATTCTCTGATTTTGACTACAATGGGAATGGATTATTTTTAATTTTTATTTTATTCTTTTATTTCAATGGGAAATTTGGCCAAAGTGAAAAATTATCAAATAACTAGTCAAAGTTCCAAAATCTGGCTTTAGAATAGAAGAAAAATAAATAAATTCATCACCCCAAATAAGGAAATCGCCATAGTTGAAAACAGGGGGACATTTACATAAGATTATTCTGAAGCTAGATTTAAAGTCCAGGAGAAACCAAGAATCAAATCTCTCTCATGATACCTCTTCTCTGTATAACCTTTGGGCAATTTAGATTTAGTCTCATCCTTAAGGTCCTTACCTAGAAACTAGAGGGAATATTTCCCATAATACTTTCATTACAGGGTTGTTGTAAGGCTCAAATGATGTGGTGTCTGTAAAGAGCTTTATAAACTTTAAAATTCTCTATGAATATTAGTTGTTGTATCATGTTATTTGGAAAACATGTGTGATGCTACAGGGGCTATAAGTGAATGAGGTCTGTGAACACTGGGGACAGGATTGGGTCAGGAGCAGGCTATGTGTTCAATACTTCAGTACCTGGGCAGAGACTGTGCACTAGGGAAAGAGGAAATTTCAGATCCATATTGGGGTACCAAGCTACCTGGATACAGGAACAGATGCCAGCCAACTGCTTTGTCATGCATTTCAGAGTTCTGTGTAACAGATCCTGGAAAGCCTGAGAAAGGAAACTATTCACTGGGTGGTGTTCCCTCTCTACCTGTGGAGGTTTAGAATCAAGTGGCAACATTATGTTTCAGACCACAGGATCAATGTAAAGTCTTAATTGCAATATCAAGCCAAGGCTAGAGAGGTAAAGAGACACAAATGTCTTATAGGGGCTGGGTTCAGCATCTTCTCCTATTGATGGGGCAGAAATCCATGTTAGGAACTTAAAATCTCAGGAAGGGGCAATAAATCAGACATTACCCCAGATCAGACCACTTTTGGGAAAGTTTTCAGGTATCCAGCTGATGTCTGAGATGCTGGTATAACATAATACTTAATACACCAAAGACAGCATCATAGGATCCAAATCCTACCTTCAGAAGTGGGGCTGAGCTCAGTGCTGTTATCAAGGTCCTGGTCAGGAAGTAGGCTGGGAATAAACAAAGAAGTACCACCATAAAGAGCTCAAACCCAGCAAAATAGAATAACTCTAAAACATCTGCAATCAGTGCTTCAGAGAAAATCACATTCTAGGCACAAACTCAACTAGAATTCCTGGAAATGAAGAAATAGTTTAAAAAGAACTTAAAATGATTTTGTAAATGGAAGGAGAGTGCTTCAGAAAAGAATTATGAAAGGTAGAATAGGAAAGGGAATTGGGAATTTGACACGAGAGGAATAAAATCTCTCTCAAGCAACAAATACCCTGAAAACTATCTACCAAACAGAAGCAAATGACTCAATGAGGCCACAAGAAATATTAAAACAAAATCAAAATCAAAAGTCTGAAACTAGATAAGAAAATGTGAAATATTTCATATCAAAAGCAATTTACCTGGAAAACATTGAACTTTAAAGTTCAAGCAGAGGAGTGAAAAGAAATAGAAAAAGATAAATGGGCATGGGCAATAATAAAAGACTAAACAAAGATAAATGGCTTACATTCTAATATGAGAGTAGGGATAATACATGTGTCCCCTTTGAACTATTTTTGTCACAGATCATAAAAGGAATCTAAGTAGACAAGGCCTTGGAGTTACGCTATTATGACTTGATTTTATGAAAAGAAGAGAAAGATTCAGGAAAAAATATGGTGGGATGGGAGTGAGGAGAGAAAGGAAAATGAAGGGAAATCATGTCATATGATAAGAGTCTATATCTATACAAAGAAAGAAAAGGGGTAGGAGGGTCTTAGCTGGGAGGCAAAGCTTAAGCTTTGCCCCACCTCTGGGCCAATCAATCTTCCTTAGTTTATTGTCTTTTAGGAGAATCTAGCCTAACCTACATTAGGAAGAGGGAGAATGAAAGACCATGGTAGACATTGATCCTATTACACATCTGTTGGATATGTGATGCTCAAAATTGATTTAACTTTGCAGTATTCCAGTCAACTAACTGTTTAAGTTGTACCTGCATTGGTAGGATTTTTCTCATCCAGTTATACCAATGGAATCATAAATCCAGATAGTGCCCATACATATGTCTGTGTATATATACGCACACATACATATATATATATATACAGATACACATAAATATTTTTAATAATTATCATTATAAGTAGAATCACCTTTAATTTGACAGAGTAATTATTTCAATGACTACAATTAGTGTTGACTCTCAATGTTAATAGGCCAGAATATTTTACAGATCATTCCACTATTATCATCAAGGAGGTGAAGGGTAATTGAGAACTTTGAGTGGTAACAATATGTATTTTTTATGTTTCTACAAGTAAAGGCTAACTGAACACACAAGAACACTTTGAATGGATTCTTTTCAGAATGCATGCTATCTATTTAAGAAAAAGGCAAAGTGACTGGAAAGTATCAATTGCAAATAAGAAACGTGTTATTTATAAATGTTCCTCTACTGTAGGCATGTATTGTTAAGATGTCCCTGGAGATGAGCAAAGGGGTACTCAGGACTGGCCTCAGATACTTACTAGCTGTGTGACCCTGGATGAGTCACTTAACCACTATTTGTCTCAGTTTTCCTAAGTACAAAATGGGAATAAAAATAGCACCAGCCTCCTAGGGTTGTTGTGAGGATCAATTGAAAGAATATTTGTATAGTACTTAGCACTGTGCTTGGCACGTGCTTTTAATGATTTTTTAATAAGAAAAAAATGATTTGTTTATTATCTGTAAAACTAATGTTTGCATTCATAACTTGTCCCCTTCCTATTATTCCAGTACTCTTAAACTTTACTGCCTTCTATGCATTCTATTTTTCAGTGACACTGGCCAATTTGCTACTCATCAAGAATGACACTCTATCTCCCTACCTAATGCATGTTCAGTAGCTGTCCCCCATGCCTAGAATGCTCTCCTTTTTTGTCTCCTTGTTTTCTTTAAGTCTCAGCTGATAAACTGACTCCTGATATCTTTTCCAATTGATTCTGTATATACTTATAATTGTTTCTATGTTGTCTCCCCAGCTAGAATGTGAACTCCTCAAGAACAGGGACTATGTTTACCTTTTTCATATTCCCAATGGTTAGCATACTTCCTAGAACCTAGCAAAGATTTAATAAATGCTTACTGACTTGATTTGAGGGGGATAGGAAAAAAAAAGATTTCTTGAAAATCCCCCAGTTGATTCAAGTCATTTATGAAGACACTTACAAACAAAAGCATCTGGGGAAGAATACGTTTTTATACACTGAGAATTTCTATATTCAACATTATAATTTTTATATAGATATAGTGAATAAAAATATTGCTTCCTTTGAAATTGTTACCATAGAGCTCTCGTGTTTCTTTTTTCACTTTTACTTACAAATCCTACAATAAGTTACAAATAAGTTACAATAAGTTACAAAAAACAGTTTACTGAGACAAAAGAAGTTCTAAAGATTATGTCTATATCTATATCTATATATGTATCACTCATCTATCTCTGTCTGTGTATCCATCCATCCATCCATCTAGCAGTTAATCCACCCATCCATCTATCTATTTATCTATCTATCTATCTATCTATCTATCTATCTATCTATCTATCTATCTATCTTTTTGCCAAACCTGTGATTTTATTGGTATGGAACAATCCTGATATTGGCATTGTCTAGGTCAATTTGAGAGTCTATCTATCTATAGTTTATAGTCTTTGAAAATATTTGGTTGATATCTTTATTTTAACATCAGCTATGTAGTGAATATATCTTTCTACTTTCTCCCATCCTGTGCCAGATAGTGATCCAAAGAATTAAAAAAAAAATAGTCCAGCAAACAAAACAACACATCAAACAAGTTTACATGAAGTTTCCCACACTCATGATCTCCCAACAGTCTATTTAAAGCATGTGCCATAATCTGTTTAGCCATCCCCCAAATGATGAGTATCTACTTTGATTACAGCTCTTGATTACAAAAAAAAGGTTTTATAAATATATAAATATTGAATTATTAGTGACTGGCCTTAGGTCTTATATGTGATTTACACTCTTAGAATTGCCTGGGGGTCCTCTGCAGAGCTTAAGTGAATTGGTCGTGGACACATAATTAAGTATATGTCAGAGGTACAGTTTGATCATAAGTCTCCTTGAATACAAAGTTGGTCCTCTATCTACTGTTCCATGCTGCCTGTTTCTCAAATGTTTTAATGAGTTAAAATGTATCTTGGTCAAAGGAATTTATCTTTAGAAATATGAAATGTCATGGTCAAAAGCAAATAGTTAATTAAAAAGGGAAGCAATAGATATTTTGTGTCTTGTTTGTTTCAACTTTTAACTCTTGAATATTAGAACTGACTAGAAAGACAATATAACCACTGGTTAGAACTCAAAAGGACCTTAAATGTTATCTACTCTACACTCTCATTTTCATTTGCGGCCCAGAGAAGGAAAGTGCTTTACCCAAGATAATATAACTAGTAAGAAGCATAGGAAATGATGAAAATCCAGATCGTGAATCCAGGCTTGCACATGGTGAGCAAGAATTGGCTCTAATTCCAGTTCTTCTACCAAGTCAATGTAAAAATAAGCAAATTGCTTAATTTGGGGCGGGGGGGGGGATTTAATTTTATCATCTGTAAAAATAGGTGTAATAATTCCTACTCTAACTTCTCTATATGATTTCTTTAAAAATAAAAATAGAAAATAAACCTGGTAGTGTGTTGGAAATTTAAAAGAATGACTCAAATAAATCATCACTCTTTTAGAACAAAAGTCTCTGTTGGGTTTTGTGTGTGTGTGTGTGTGTGTGTATTTGTTGTGTATGCATTTTTCTTGGCATTTGAATGTCTCATTCTGAATGTTTCCTTTACTCAAGAATTCTTCCTTAATTCAAATATGCCCCATATGAAATAGATTAGATAATTGGTTTACTTTGATCTCTCCTTTGTTCTTTTAATGATGATTCCTCCAGCATATCTTATTCTCAACCAAGAGCTTTGAGTTACACATCTTTCTTTTTTGGCATGTGTGATTGCTTTTCCTTAAATTTCATATTTCTTGGATTCCACACCCTTCTCACCTCCTGAATTCCCCCTTTTCTACTTCTTAGCATTTTATACCTAAAATTTGAAGCAAATTGAAATGCCTTGAAAGGAACTTTATCCTTACTATTTTAATAAGAATTTGTTTTATTATCTTAATAAGAATAGGAATAAGTTTTTCCAGTTCAATTTAACTAACACCATTCTGTGGTACGACTTCATTTTTTTAAATCAAGTTGTATTAAATAAATTGTTTGTAAGTACTTTAGGGGCCCATATTGCTTCAAGGTTTGACCGTTTGTTAGTTTACTTATCCTTGTAAAAGGTGGCTGGTGGTATAGTGGATAGCACCCTGGGCCTGGAGTCAGGAAGACCTTGATTTAAATATGGCCTCAGATACTTACTAGCTGTGTGATCCTGGACAAGTCACTTAACTACTGTCTGCTGTAGTTTCCTTAAATATAAAATGAAAATAACAATAGTATCTCTTGTTGTTGTGAGGATCAAATGAGATAATGTTTGTACAAAGCTCCTAGAACAGTGATAGCACATAGTGGTCACCATGCAAGTACTTGTTCCATTCTCAATCCTACCAATTTTCCTAGTTTATAGCCAACAGTTAAAAATTGCTTCCTGAAATGGAAGACTATAGAAGTTCTGGGTGTGGCAGTGTTAGCAGAAAAGGATGTATGCTATCTTACTATAGTTTTAAACCCCCTCTGTATGTAATATTCTGTAGTCGGAGAAGTGACTAAGGATTGGAAATAGAAAGAGGATTTAGGATTCCCATTCCACCCTCCATTGGGAGCTCCCAGTGAGGAACTTCCTCTACCAACATAAATTGGCCCCTTCTCTGAAACTTGCAGTTTTGGAAACTCAGAAATTGAATGAATCCTTCAGAACTTGAATGAATTTCCTAGTGTGTGACCACATAGAGATTCAGGGTTGGTACTTGCTTTTTTTAATCATAGGAATGAAAGCCAAATCTCAACTTCACAGAGACATAACAACATAATTAAGAAAACTAGTGTAGTAGGAAGGCCGAATTTATAATCTCAAACATAATCATGTATATGTTTGAATGGTTCGAAATTGCAAGGTATGAGAGATTCTCTAAGTAGAAAGCAACAGAACATTTATTTAGGCCCCAGAGCAACAAATTAGCGAACCAGCCTCCCCATTCCGACATCTTGACCAAAAAACCCCAGGCCCAGTAGGCCCACCTCGCAAGAGTAACCAGGAGGCCACGTAAAAACAAGATGGTATTTAGCCAATCCATATTTACTGGCCTCAAGTCCTTGCTCGCACTCCTGGGTCCACACGGTCAGCCCTCTGCTTCTGCAGCTTCTGCTTCAGCTTGGGCTTGAGCTTCAGCTGTAGTTTCTCGCCTCTCCTGGCAGCCGAGACTCTGGCGTTCTTAAGCCCTGCCTCAATGACCAGAGACCAGAGACCATTGGTTCCTGAGTTGGCCCTTCTTAAGTCATTAATCTACGCCCACACAGGTTTCACACCTGATAGGGCTTTGGGCCTGGGGCTTAGCACTTAACAGCTGAAAGTACTTTCACTCAAAGTAAACAAAAGCCAAACTTCTCAAATGCAAAGGAGCCCATTTTGTCTCATGACACAACTAGAGAACTTTCTGGCATAGCCAAAAATATGTGTTGCTAATGTTAAAAAATATCATATAAAGGAATATAGTGTGATGGTCTAACTGAAAGTTCTATCTAGCTAGTAATTCTCACAGAGTCTGGCAGATACAGAGTGTCACTGTGTTTCCCTTGAAAATTTAAAATATCCTTGCACCTATATGAGTGTACCCTTATGAGTTCCATTCACTATTATGAATATATTTTGGGAAATTCAGAATAACAGCATTATGGTTCTCCTAAGAGAACTGTGAATGAAAAAATTCCAAGGAGAGAAGGTAAAATCTACAAATTAAAAGCAACATGTAAATAGGCTAGAGCAAAGGGTCAAGGACAAGTAAAGAGTGATGGTAGTCATGATGTAATTTGAGGGGTTGAGGGAACCTCTCAAGGACTGAAGTACAGGACAGGGTCCTCTGGAAAGAATTCATGGATTCAAGCAATCTTTAAGTCAAATGGGCAAAGGTTTATTGTTATGTTATACAGCAGGCAAAAGTTCTTAAAGAACTTGTGACCTAAAAGGGGTACAGTTATAGTTTATATAGGAAAAAATATGATAAAACCTGTGCCAATTCAGGATGGGATTTAGGAGTGGTTAAGGTGTGGTCAGTCCTTAAAGGAACATATATTTTTGTATTTACTGTATAGGCATTATACCCAGAGCTCAGCAGGAAAAGATCAGGGTGGGAGAGAGTGTGGTGGGAGGGTCATAGAGAATAGTTTTTAGATCTGATACATCACTAAGTTAACTAGCTGTTAGAGCTGACTGAGGATTGTCTAGTCTTCCACTAATCAATGTCTTCTTTGATAAGATAGATGCTGGGAGTATACATATGTCTTAAGTCCAGGATACATATAATGAGGTAGGAAGTTGATATAGATAGTCTTGTTGGTACAAAATATGAAATATGAAATTTGGTTGGTACCAAATATGAGCCAGTAATAAAGTCAGTTCAAACTAAAAATTCCTACAGGTACAGTTTGCTGCAGTACCAGGGAGAAAGATATGTGTTTCACTGGGGCCCACTCATGAGTAACCGTTAGTCATAGTGTCCTTGGGCTGGAGAGAAACTGTCAGAGATATTGTTTTGAGGCTGTGGAGAAATATGGTCTTGGAAATGTGGGCTAAGCACAGGCATCCAAACACCCCATCAATCAGAGGCAATTAATGTTCAATATATGATAGTTAGTGATGATAATGATGATGATATAGACTATATATATATACATATGTATGTATGTGTGTGTGTGTGTGTGTGTGTAGGCAGCTATGTTATAGTATAGTCATATTTTGAAAGCTACAATAGAGCAACTAAGATCCCTTTCCTTCTATGGTTTCCCCCAATCATTAGTAGGACTTCAATCTACTTCTTCCTGACTCCAGGGAAGTTTGTCTAATCATTGCCTCGCATGCCTCCTCCCACCTTGTTCTAAGGAGGGTCCACTGGGTCAGACTGGAAACTATCATGTAGTTGAAAGATGGGGAAAGTGATTTTTGTCTTTGCTAATTTGTTCATTTTAGGTTATGACCACCTTTAGTCTGGTCTTTCACCTTGAAAAGGAAAAGGATTAGGGGACACTGCAACTATATCCATTTTCACAGGAGGAAGAAAGCATAATGCTTGTACCAGAAAGCTTCTAATATCTTTATTCATTCTGGCTCCATAGTTATTTGATCCTGAGTGGAAATTACACTCATTCATCATTCATGCATTCACTCATGAATGGACATTTACTCAGATATCAAAAGGAAAGGACTAATTCAAGGAAGTAAATTAAAACCATGGTGAAGTCAAATGTGGGTTACTTACCATTTTTTTTTATTTTTGAGCATGGTTCTCTGATGATTATTATGTGATGCTACTGTTTTCCTCAGATGAGCTCCCTCATGGTTTAGATATCTATCTATCTATCTTTAAAGGTCCCTGATACTTAGAAAAAATACTGAGATACTCATTACAATGGAATACCCAATATTCCACTGGTAGTCAATTTTGTTATATTTTTGTACTGAAATTTAGGATATTTTAAAATCCAGGATCCTTAATAATTAGCATTTTAATCTTATTTCTTATTACATCATAATAACTTATCCAATTAGAAATCACAAGCCATTAAAGAATAAGTATTGGTATTTTAAATTGTTCCCAAAATTAAGAAAATGAATATAAACTATGAAGAAAACATTTTATAAAAATTTATTGGAATAGATATTTTTCAGATATCTTTCCTCCAGAAAATTGAAAAAGAAAATAGTAAAACTAAATCATAATAAATCTACATTCTTAGCAGATATAACTTTTAATTCATTTTTCATTCCAAATGGAATTTTGATATTTTATTTATCACCTTGTTATAGTTTAGTTTACAAATGAGACATACTCTATATTTTGCTACCCCTACATTAAGTCCCAGAAAATCATGCTAGGGCTGTTTAGGTAAGGGGAAATAGCTGGTGTGTTATGGGGATATTGTATCATAATAGGTTGCCTAGTCAGAAAGAATCAATGGATGATGAGTTCCAAAAATAAACTACAAATATAGCATTGAGGCATAGCATAGTAGTGATGGAGGATGCTGAAATAGTTTGCTGGCATTGCCCTTCAATGATAAGCAGAAGGGCAGATAAAATGTTATTTAGTGACGACTGTAATTTTGAAATTCAAAGGTGAAGACAGTTAATGGGAATTGTTGTTCTGGACTATATTCTAACCAGTAATTAAAGCTAGTCCATTGAAGTAGAAATAAATAGAACTCTGAGAAGAATGATATTTTGTGGGAGAAAGGAGGAAGCTAGGGAAAATATAACAGTCTAGATTTATTTAGGCAAAGAAGAATGGATGATAAAGCCTAAATTTGTTAGAGGGAAGTTGTTGCAAGAGGGATAAGGTGTTATCCACTATGAAATACTGACAATAAAAATATGTTCCCAGGGAAGAAGGGAAAGTTGTTTAAAGAAATTGGTCATTTACCTTGCAACCACGTGCATACCCTTTCTCTTCTTGAAGGGCAAGAAATATTGTCTATCAACCTAGGGCTTCATCATAGATTACTTACTCTTGTGTCCTCATTATCCATGCCCTGTTCCCTCATGGTCATTCCTGTTAGTATCATCCCTCTGATGTCCTCATTACACTGTTCTTTATTCTTCCATTTTGCATTCTAGATTTTTTAAATTATTATTAGTACAATACCCTTCATATTAGAACACTATCGTATCCCTAGAAAACACATCATGTAAATTTTGTATTTACCTATATATGTACATGTTGTTTACCCCAAATAGGAAATATACTACTTGTGGACACTAAGAGTTTAATTTTTGGATCCTTAGCCACAGTACATAGTACATTACCTGGAAACTATTTTGCGATTAATAAAATCTTTTGAATTAAATTATTGATATATATTCAGTAACAAACATTTGTGAAGTAGTTGATATTTGCCAGACATTGTGTTAAGTGCTGAGGATGAAAAAAGAGGCAAAAGGCAGTCCCTATCCTTAAGGAGTGTAAAATCTATTAGGGAAAACAAAATGGAAAGGAACAAGGAACACAAAACAAGTTCTCTCTCTCTCTTTCTCTCTCTCTTTCTCTCTCTTGCTCTCGCTCTCTCTCTCCCCACATATGAAATAAATGCATGTATACAATTATGTATGTATGTGTGTATGTATATATATGTATGTGTATGTGTCTTCGTGTGTGTGTTTGTGTGTGTGTGCAAATAAACAACACAGGGAAGACACTAGAATTAAGAGGGATTGGGAAAGGTTTTCTGGAAGAGATATGATATATGATCTTAGTTGAGAGTTAAGTGAAGCCAAGGAAGTCAGTATGCAGAGTTGGGGAGAGAAAGCATTCAAGGCATAAGGAAGAGCCAGAGAAAACATCTGAAGCCAAGATGCTGTTAGAGTGTTTTATTCATAGAACAACCAGGGGGGCCAGTGACACTGGACTAAAGAGTATATGCCAGGGAATAAGGTGTAATAACATCGGAAAGGAAGGACGTGAATAAGTTATCAAGGATTTTAATATCAACAGGGCACTCTGTATTTGATTCTGGAGGCAATTAGGAGATACTAAACTTTATATAATGGGGGAGGGGTGACATGGGAGGATCCGAGCATTAGAAAAATAATTTTGGTGACTGAATGGAGCATGGATTGGATTGGGGAAAGATTTGATGCAGGCAGACCTACCTTTGGTGTGGACCTGTACTAAGGTGGTAGTAGTGTCAGTAGACAGAAGGATGGGTATTCAAGAGATGTTGAAAAGGTGAAGCTGACAGATGTTGGCAACAGATTAGTTATGGGAAGCCATAAATTGTGAGGAGTCAAGGATATCTCTTAGGGTGTAAGCCTGAGGCACTGAGAAGGTAATATCATCCTCTACAGTAAAGGAGAAGGCTGGATGGGGGAGGTTTTAGGGGGAAAGATTATGAATTTTGTATTAAACATGTTTAATTTAAGATGCCTATTGGAAATCTAGTTTGGAATATCTGAAAGGCAGTTAGAGATGTAAGATTGGAGGTCAGCAGAGAAGTTAGGGTAAAATAGGAGGGTTTGAGAATCATCAGCTTAGAGATGGTAATTAAATCCATAGTTGTTGATTACATCACTAAGTGAAATAGTTTAGAGGGAGAAGAGAACAGGGCCCAGGACTGAATCCTCTAACCTATATTTAGAGAGCATAATCTGAATGAGAATCCAGAAAACAACGTTAATAGGAACAGTTCAATGGGTAAGAAAAGAACTAGGAGAGAAGGGTGTCCCAAAAACCTAGAGAAAAGAGCAACAGGAAAGAGAGTAAACCATAGTGTCAAAGGTTACAGTGAAGTGAAGGAGAATAAGGATGATACAATATGGCAACTAAGAAATCAATGGCCTCTTTGGAGAAAGCAATTTCAGTGGAAGGTCATAAATTAAACTGGAAGGAATTAAGATTATAATGAGAGGATAGAAAATGGAGTCACCTATTGAAGAAGGCTATTTATGGGAGTTTAGCTACACAAAGCAGATGGCATTTGGATGAAAGTGGGTAAAGAAGAATTAAGTGAGTAGGGTTTTTTTTTTCCAGGATGGGGGAGAAATGAGCATGTCTTTAGGCAGTAAGACTTTGTAAAGAATAAGGCCGCTTAATCAGGTGGGTTAGGGAAGAAGGAGATAGTGGCAGAAATTATCTGAGTGACAGAACGTGAGGAAGAGGGGAGAAGTAGAAACTCATGGCAAATGGCTTTCTTTCTTTTTCTTTTTTTGGTAAAAGATGAGGTAAAGATCTCAACTGAGAGTGTAAGGTGAGGTGGAGCCAAAGAACATTCAAAGAGGGATGAAAAGTCTTAAAAGGGGCACTGTGGAGAGTAGGATAGTAATTGATAAGATAACTATATTAGGATGGCCTAGTAGCAGTGAGGGCCCACTTGAGATTTTGTAACATAAATTTATAATTGACCCAGTCAGAATAGTTGCAGCCTTTTGTCTATTTCTGTTCAGTAGCATATTTGTAGGAGTGAAAGGAACCAATGGTGGGAGTTATCCAAGGCTGAGACTCAACAGGACATGATTGGTAGACTCAGGATTTGAGAAAGAAGGATAGTTTAGAATTTAATTGGCTCACCAAGGTGCCAAGATGGTGAAAATAGGAGAGAGTGGTTATGACAGGGGAGATGATCTGGGAGAGAACTGAGCTATCAAAGATTTGGAGGCCGTGGTCTGAATGAAATTAGGGTTATATAAAAGAGGATCTATGGAAAGGTGAAAAGCCAAAAGGTTTTGATCAAATAAGATTTTAGAAATTTTCAACATGGAGGTGATATATTTTGAGGTGTTTGCAATATTGCAATATTGCAATACAAAGAGTGTAACCATCTTTTGGGTTGCTGAGTTGGGGTGGAGGAATAACTCATGAAAAGCTAACAGTTTGAGGAACTAAGTGGTTAGGATGTTTGAGGGAGAGTAAATAGGCATGTCGAAGTCCCTCACTATCAGGCCAAGAACTAGAATGAACAAAATTGTGACTCATGTACCAAACTCTAAAGAAAGAAGGGGAGTGACTCAAGGTTCTGTAGATAACACTAGCAGGATTTTGATTGATTAGTAGCCATGAAAAGCATGAACCTCAAAGGAAGAGAACATACTGTTGCAGGTAGGAGGAGAACCTGGAAGTGGCAATGGAGAGCAAGGGATTTTTCCAATTTTACTGCCTTGAGCAGTGACTCCCGGAGAAGGATTAATGATGTAGCCAGTACTAGAAAGAGTGGTGTGAGAGGCTGTTTCATAAAAATAGAGAGGGAAAGATTTTAAGTTGAAGAAAAATGTGTTAACTCTGGAACAAGTATTCTAAAAGGCATTGTATTAAAGCTGGATGCTATTTTAACAAAACTTTGTTTTGGGAAGTTTTAGGGGGATGGAAATGAGGAATTATGTCATAGGAAATAAGGAATAGGTTTTGGATAATGATGTATAGGAGTTCAGAGTCAATGAATGTGATGGATGAAAAGGTTTATCACTGAGTAAAGGTTACAACTCTTTCTACTGGAGGTTGGATATCAAGCTGGAAGCAAGTGTAGCATGAGATATGAGGGATATGGTCAGAAAATGAGATCAGAAACACACATGTCACTGCTCTTATTTCACTGGAGATTAAGTAGGAATAGGGCTTGGCAGAAGATAGAGGTTGAACCTTCACAGCAAGAAAGAAATCTCACTCCCTGTCATTCTCTTTTTCTTCTTTTCCCAAAGGGCAGAAGCAGCAGGAAATGAGATACCAGAAGTTAAATGAAGGGTTGCTTCTCTTTCCACTGGAGTCTCTCCATACCCCATTTGCAAGATTGGGCTAGTCAAAGAAAGCAGAAGTTGTCTTAATGGGCAGAGCCAACATGGTGACAGGAAAGCAGGGTCTTACTTAAACTCCCCACCAAAATCCCTCCAAACACCTGTAAAAATGGCTCTGAACAAATTCTAGAGCTGCAGAATCCATGAAATAGCAGAGGCAAACAGATGTCTAGCCCAGGAGAGCCTAGATGGTCCCTGGAAAGGATCTATCACATAGAGCTGAGAGCGGAGGGCAGCCCAACATGGGCCACAACAGGACAGACCACACCCAGAGTCAGCCAGCCGGAAGAGGACTTAGGGCCATGAAACAGTGAGCTGTGGCAGTTACCAGACTTCTCAACTCACAAACGCCAAAGAGCAGGTTAGGGGGTGACGCACGATAGAGTTCAGAGCAGTCTGACCACCAGCTGTAGGGGTGGAGGAGGTTGTGCATTGGTGGAAGTATCAGCTGCAGGAAGCTCCTGAGGCTGCCTCCAGAGCACCAGGGTCAGCAGCTTCCTGCTGTCCCTGGCTCACATGGTGGAAGGAATCTAGCAGCAGATCAGAGAAGAAATGCAAGGAGCACTTTGTGGGGACAAAGGCAGATTCTCTTGCTGTGCCCTGTTTGGATCTGAATTGTGGTCCTGGTTGGTGGTTTTTGGGGAGGAGGAGGGCTGCTATGATAGAGCCTGGAGTGATGGTGAAGTAGAAGTAGCTTTGAAAACAGCAATGCTTGGACCCTAAAGCTTGGGACAAAGTACTCTCTACTCTACACACAGTCATATACTGACAAAAAGCTCAATGATCAAGTAGTTGGCTGAGAACATGAACAGGCAGCAAAAAAGAACTCAGACTCAAACTTGAACTCTAGATTCCTTTTTTGGTGACAAAGAAGATCAAACCATACAGCCAGAAGAAGTCAACAGAGTCAAACAGCCTACATCAAAAGCCTCCAGGAAAGAAATGAATTGGTGTCAGGTCACAGAAGAGCTCGAAAACCGTTTGGAAAAGCAAGTAAGAGAAATAGCAGAAAAATTGGGAAGATAAATGAGAGTGATGCAAGAAAACAATGAAAAACAAGTCAAGGACTTGCTAAAGGACACTCAAAAAATACTGAAGAGAATAACACCTTAAAGAATAGACGAGGAGGGGCAGAGGCAAGACAGTTGCTGGAAAGCCAGGACTTGCTTAAGCTCCTCCCCAAGTCCCTCCAAACACCTATAAAAATGACTCTGAACAAATTCTAGAGCTGCAGAACCCACAAAATAGCAAAAAGAAACAGGGCTCCAGACCAGGACAGCCTGGATGGTCGCTGGGAAGGGTCTATCACACGGAGCTGGGAGCGGAGTAGAGCCCAGGTAACACCAGGATCAACCAGACCAGGAGCCAGGTGGAACAGGCAAAGTGAACTGAATAAGTGAGCTGCAGCAGTAACCAGACTTCTCAATCCACAAATGCCAAAGACAACAGAGCATGTTAGCGTGAAAAACTGCTGAATCAGAGGGAAAGGAATGTGTGGTCCACCAGCCTGGGAGTGGTGGAGGTGGCGCAGATGTGAGGCTGCTTCTAGAGCTACAGCTGCAGTTGCTTCCGGCCCCAGGCCAACCCAGGTGGAAGGAATTAAGCGGTGTATTAGAAAGGGAGTGAAAAGCCTGCTTTGCCCTGCCTGGTTCTAGGCTGCAATCCTGGTTGGTGGTTCTTTGGGGAGAAGGAGCACTGGTATGGAAGAGCTTGCTATGTAGAAGTAGCTCTGAAAACAGCAGTGCAGCCCTTCAAGTTTGGGACAAAGTACTCTCTACTCTACAAGCAGTTGTACCCAGACAAAAAGCTCAAGGGTCTATTGTGGAAACATAATCAGGAGAACACAAGATCTAGCAGCTTCTATATTAAGGGATCAAAGGGCTTGGAATATGATATTCTGGAGGTCAATGGAGCTAGGATTAAAACCAAGAATCACCTACCCAGCAAAATTGAGTGTAATGCTCCTAGGTAAAATATGGATTTTCAATAAAATAGAAGACTTTCAAGCTTTGTAATTGAAAAGAATAGAGCTAAATCGAAAATTTGACTTTCAAACACAAGAATCAAGAGAAACATGAAAAGTTAAACAAGAAAGAGAAATCATAAGGGACTTGCTAAAGTTGAACTGTTTTGGTTACATTCCTACATGGAAAGATGATGTGTATCATTCATGAGTCTGCAGTATTAGGGTAGCTGAAGGGAATATACACACATATATAGATAGATATAGATTTGTCTATATCTATCTATATATGTATGTATGTATATATATGTATGTATATGTATATATGTATATATATACGTATATATGTGTGTAGATGTATAAAGATGTATATATGTATATATATGTGTGTATATATGTATATATACACACACACTTATATAGGCAAAGGTACAGGGTGAGTTGAATATGAACAGATGATCTGTAAAAAAAATAAAATAAATTTAAGGTGTGAGAAAGGAATATATTGAGAGAGGGAGAAAGGGAGAGATAAAATGGGGTAAATTATCTCACATAAAAGTGGCAAGGAAAAACAGTTCTGTTGGAAGGGAAGAGGGGGAAGGTGAGGGGGAATGAGTGAATCTTGCTCTCATTGGATTAGACTTGAGGAGGGAATAACATACACACTCAATTGGGTATCTTATCCCGCAGGAAAGAAGGAGGAAGGGGATAAAAAAGGGGATATAATAGAAGGGAGGGCCGATAGGGGGAGGAGGTAATCAAAAGCAAACACTTTAGAAAAGGGACAGGGTCAAGGGAGAAAATAGAGTAAAAAGCGACAGGACAGAAGTGAGCAAAATGTAGTTAGTCTTTCACAACATGAGTATTGTGGGAGGGTTTTGCATAATGATACACATATGACCTATGTTAAATTGCTTGCCTTCTTAGGGAGGATGGGTGGGGAGGGAAGAAGGGAGAGAATTTGGAACTCAAAATTTTAAAAGCAGATATTCAAAAAAAGTTGTGTTTACATGCAACTGGGAAATAAGATATACAGGCAGTGGGGCATAGAAATTTATCTTGCCGTACAAGAAAGTAAGTGAAAAGGGGATGGGGGGGGAGTGGGGTGACAAAAGGGAAGGCTGACTGGGGAATGGGGCAATCAGAATGTATGCCATCTTGGAGTGCAGGGGAGGGTAAAAATGGGTGGAAAATTTGTAACTCAAAATCTTATGGAAATCAATGCTGAAAACTAAAAATATTAAATAAATAAATAAAATAAACTTTAAAAAAAGAATAGATTAACCCACATGTTAAAAGAACTCCAAAAAGCCAATGAGGAGAAGAATGCCTTGAAAGGCAGAAATAGTCAAATGGAAAAGGAGGTCCAAAAGACCACTGGAGAAAATACTACCTTAAAAATTAGATTGGAGCAAGGGGAAGCTAAGTGACTTTGTGAGAAATTAAGATACTATAAAACAGAACCAAAGGAATGAAAAATGGAAGACAATGTGAAATATCTCATTGGAAAAACCACTCACCTGGAGAATAGATCCAGGAGAGATAATTTAAAAATTATTGGACTACCAACCAAACAAACAAACAAATCAAACAAAAGAGGCTAGACATCATCTTTCAAGAAAATGCCAAGGAAAACTTCCTTGATATTCTAGAACCAGAGGGTAAAATAGAAATTGAAAGCATCCCCGATTGCCTCTTGAAAAAGATCCCTAAAATATCCCAAAAAGATCCTAAAAAGAAAACTCCTAGAAATATTGTTGCCAAATTCCAGTTTTCTGGTCAAGGAGAAAATACTGCACAGAGCCAGAAAGAAACAATTTGAATATTGTGGAAACACAATCGGAATAACACAAGATCAAAGGGCTTGAAATATGATATTCTGGAGGTCAAAGAACCTAGAATTCAAACCAAGAATCACCTACCCAGCAAAACTGACTATAATGCCCCAAGGCAAAATGTGGATTTTCAATAAAAGAGAGGACTTTCAAGCTTTCTCAGTGAAAAGACCAGAGCTGAATAGAAAATTTGACTTTCAAATATAAGAACCAAGAGAAGAATGAAAAGGTAAACAAGAAAGAGAATTCATACAAGACTTACTAAAGTTGAACTGTTATGTTTATATTCCTTCATGCAAGGATGATGTATATAATTCAGGAGACCTTTCTCAATATTAGGGGAGTTGAAGGGAATATAGACAGATCAGTTGAATATGAAGGGATGATATCTAAAAAAAATGAAATAAATTTAAGGGGTGAGAGAGGAATATATTGAGAGAGGGAGGAAGGGAGAGATAGAATGGGGTAAATTATCTCACACAAAAGTGGCAAGAAAAAGCAGTTCTGCTGCAAGGGAAATGGGGACAAGTGAGGGAAAATGAATGAATCTTACTCTCATCAGATTCAACTTGAGGAGGGAATAACATACACACTCAATTGAGTATCTTACTCCCCAAGAAAGTAAGGGGAAGGGAATAAAAAAGGGGGAATGACGGAAGGGAGAGCAGATAGGGGGAGGAGGTAATCAAAAGGAAACACATTTGAAAAGTGACATGGTCAAGGGAGAAAACTGAATGAAGGGGGACAGGATAGGATGGGAGGAAATATAGTTAGCCTTTCACAATATGATTATTGTGGAAGTGTTTTGCATAATGATACATGTGTGGTCTATGTTGCATTGCTTGCCTTCTTAGGGAGAGTGGGTGGGAAGGGAAGAGGGGAGAGAATTTGGAACTCAAAGTTTTAAAAGCAGATGCTCAAAAAATTATTTTTTTGCAAGCAGCTGGGAAACAAGATATATAGGTAATAGGGCATAGAAATCTATCCTGCCCTACAAGAAAGTAAGGGAAAAGGGGATGGGGTTGGGAGAATGGGTTGCAAGAGGGGATCACTGACTGGGGAATGAGGCAATCAGAATATATGCCATCTTGGAATGGTGGGAAGAGCAGAAACAGGGAAAAAACTTGTAACCCATAATCTTGTGGAAATCAATGTTGAAAAATAAAATATATACAGAAAAAGATGTTGTTTCAAGAAAGTAAGGGAAAGGGGGATGAGGGAAGTGAGGTGATAGAAGGGAGGGCAGACTGGGGAAAGGAACAATCAGAACACATGGCATCCTGGGGTGTGGGGGAGGGGAGAGAGGGGGAGAAAATTTAGAACTCAAAATCTTGTGGAAATGAATGTTGAAAACTAAAATTAAATAATCTAAAACAAAAAAGTTGTCTTGTGCTGACACAGGTAGAATTATTTTTTATCCTTTGGGGCCAGGGAAGAATTTTTGGGGAACATAGTAGACTCGGGATGCCTTGCCTTAGGGAATTTGTGATATTCAGCAGGAAATGGAAGGCAAGTGGGGCAGAGTCAGAGGAACTCTTGGCCACACTTTTACAGGGAACACACAAAACAATATAGTTTCTTTTTAGGTTTATCAGTTTTATTTTAGTGTTTATTATTTTTATTTCCCAATGACTCTGCCTCCTCAAACTTCTATTTTACCAAAGAAAAACTGTTAAGTGAAACAAACTCATGTAACAGTCACATATAACTGTATATATAAATCATAATGCCCATAGTCTTCCAGCTCTCTATTAAGAGGTGAGAAGTATGTTTTATCAGTATTTTGGTACCACGAGTGATATTTAATATGAATTCTGAAATCTTTTAGGAACTATATCAGTTTTTTAACAGGCAGGAGTAGAAATTGGAAGCCAAGAGAAGTAATTTTGAATACATTTATTTAAAAAAGCCTTATTTCTGTGACAACAATGTCAGAAATAGGAAAATAGAGATAATTTTTCAGCTTCAGATAAGAAGAATTATTTTTTTGCATGGACTCAGAGGGTTAAAAAATACTTGATAGAATTGTAGAAAAGTAGATTTCGGTTTGATACAAGGAAACACTTCCTCACAATAAGAATTATGCAAAATGATATGGATGTACATGGAAGATTGCAACTTCTTCATCACTGAAGATATTTAGACTTTGACTAAAATAACATATTGATTCAATTCAATATTTAACTTCATACTATATACAAGGCATTGTACTATTTGCTGAGACTACAAAAACAAAAAAATAAACAGAGCCTGCTGTCAAAGAAGTTACATTCTATAGGAAGATTTTATATACTGATATAAATATGTACATTTTATTTTTTTTATTTTTAGTTTGCAACAAACAGTTCTACATAATTTTGAGTTCCAGATTTTCTTCCCACCCTCCTGCCCTCCCTCCCCAAGAAGGCATGGAATCCCGTATAACTTCGATGTATAAGTTGGCATTGAATTAATTTACACACTAGTCAAGTTGTGGAGAAGAACCATG
>CM053624.1:206294148-206328373 GCA_028646595.1 Phalanger gymnotis
GCTTGCAGTATTTTCTCCTTAATTTTGTAATTCTGAAATTTGGCTATAATATTTCTTGGAGTTTTCAGTTTGGGATCTCTTTCAGTGGGTGAGCAGTGAATTCTTTCAATGACTATTTTGCCCTCTGGTTCTAGGACCTCTGGGCAGTTGTCTTCAATATTTTCTTCAAAGATACTGTCAAGGCTCTTTTTTTTCATTGTGGATTTCTGGTAGACCAATAACTCTTAAATTGTCTCTCCTGGATCTATTTTCCATGTCAGTTGTTTTCCCCATCAGATATTTCACACATTTTTCTTTTTTTCATTCTTTACATTTTGTTTTACTACTTCTTGATGCCTCATAGAGTCATTAACTTCCACTTGCTCAACTTTATTTTTTAATGAATTACTGTCTTCATTTGGTTTTGAGTCTCCTTTTCCAATTGGTTGATTTTACCTCTCAGGGAGTCAGTTCCTCTATTTAAATTCTGAATCTCCATAGCCATTTCTTTTCCAAATTGGTATTTTATCCTGCCTGTCTCCATAAAAAGAATCAATGGTCCTTGTTTTTTTTTTTTGTGTTCTTCATGTTGGTTAGCCTTTTCCTGGCTTTACAGTAAATTTCTGCTATTGGGGCTCAGGGATCACTGTCCCAGCTTTCTTATTCTGGAGATTGTCAGTCTCTTTGTTGGTTTTGTGAATTATAGCCTTCAGTTTCCTGAAGTGTGGGGGATAGGGTCTGGCTGCCCGAAATCTCTTCCCCTGGGGTTGTTTTCCAGCACTGTCACTCTTCAGCAATGGTCTCAGCAATTTGTTGTTAGAGCTGGGTGTCTGGCACTTCTCCTGGGGGAGCAAGAGTATGTCTGGGCTCCTGGTGTTGACCCCTGCTGGCTCTGCCCCTCTGGTACTCAGGTACTCCCACTACTCGGCCACTAAAGCCCCACTTCTGTCTCCTCTATTCCAGCAGTTTCTTCCCCTCCCCCCCCAAAGAATTCTCTGGGGGGGGAGGGAGGGATTAGAGCCATTTACCTGGCCATTATGTCTCCTGGAAGTTCAAGAAGCGTTTGAAACCTTTGGGCTGCAAGCCTCAGGAGCTGGTATCTCATGGTCGGTGGCATTGTGCTGCCTCTCGTCACTTCCACAGAGTGCTGTCCTGTGTTGGGAGGCCTGGGGATCTCTGCTGGTTTTGGGCACCTGGCTTTCTCCCAGCTAGTCTCTCACATGGGTTTCCTGGCCAGCCGCTTCTGCTTTGATCCAGTCTGGGGCAGCTCTGCACGCGCCGAGCGCTCTCCCAGCCTACAGATTCATTCCTTCAGCCTTTCAGACTCTCCTGGCTGGGAAATTTGCCCACACAGACTTCTTGCAGTTTCTGTCTCTCTCAAATCTGCTCCAATTCACTTTTTTATAGGAATCTGACAGAACTTGTGAGATAGCTCAGGTAAGACACTGTTTTCATGTGGCCATCTTGGCTCCGCCCCTTGGAACTCGTACTTTCTTTTTCTAATTACCGTTTATTTTTGTGAATTCTAAACTTAAATACAAAATGAGAAAAGGAAAATAAATGAACATTGCCATATACACAGCTGAACTAAGTACACACTTTCAAAGGGAAAGAATACAAATGTAAGGTGCTACTAATTTTAGGTTTAGAAAAAAAATTTTGCTGAAAGGAATAAAAACAGTTTTAAGAGAACATGAGACAAAGTGGCCTGCAAAGAAAAAAATGTTTATTAAATTGATAGATGGTCAGTTTGTCTTTCTCCCCAGTAGCTACTTTATACGTAACTATTAAGAAGGCTTTAAGATTGAGAACCCTGATATTTAGAATTTTTGGTAACTATGCACCAATTGCATATTGCATATTTCTAGTTGGTTTCACAGATATGTGAATTTTAATTTCCTGTCTTAATGTAGAGGTGAGTCACTTCACACAAGGAAACCCTATTCAGAGGCAGGATTCGGTTGACAATGAAAGTAGAATCAGAAGAGAAGAGAGAAACAGAGTAGAGACTTCTATTTTTTTTTGGGGGGGGGGAACATTAACTCAGCCAAACTCACTTAAACCTCTAGAAAAGTGGCCAAATTGAGAGTTGGGAAGAGAGTTGAGTGCGTGTGTCGTTTCCTTTTCAACTGTCTGAAAGAAGACAGGTTTCACATTTACTGCTTAGAATTCATATTTGATTAAAAAACGTCGCTCCTGAGAAATGAATTGAAGGAAGAAGAATCACATCCTGCTTAATCTGGGTGGCTGGAGGGAAGGCAATGCCCTCAACTTGCTGATGTAATAGGGTGCTTTCTCCTCAAGAATGGGCTAAAATAGATCAAAGCTGAGGTCCACTGTTACTCCAATCTATGATTCTATGCATATCTATTTTTAACTTAACACTCCAGTTTTTTAAAAAATGATCTTTTCTAATTTTTAAGTTATTTTTAAATTGGTGAAAAAACAATTGCTTGACTTAAATATTTGCATCTCAGTCACTCCATCATGGCAGCACTTTTTAAGTTTAACTGCTTTTCGTTTAAAAAAATTTTTGAGACCTGACAGCTTATGAATAATTTTAATTTTTAAAAACAAAGTTTTTAAAGATTCATTTAAAAAGTTTTGTACTCAGTCATGATTAAAGAAAGTTCACTGAAAAGCTGTGAGATGTGGAAAAGTTCAACTCATAGTGCCTTAAACTCTAATTTGTTTTAGATTTTACTTGGGTGATTAAAGTTGTGTTATATCTATGGTTCACTAATTGGATCATTAGAAGGTCTGTGACGAAGCAATAGATCGACTTCCTAATGAGCCAATATGATAAAGTTGTTAAAATGACCAAAAGAGCCAAATCACAAATGTTCAGTCTGTTTAATGCTAACAATATTAACCATTATGTCATATTAAAACAACTTTTTTATTCCACTTACAGAAATGAAATTGGTGAACAGCATAGTCATGGATTATATCTTCTTTTTCACCTAACAGATCAGAATTCCACATTGAACATATGATGATTTATCCTGGATCTAATGTGATTTAAAAGAATTAACTTGATCAACTCCCCATATCCCAAAGAAATTAACCAGCTGCTGTGTCAAAGATCAAAGATAGTAATGGACTTATAGACAAAATTCCACTGTTTCTATAGAAAATATAGGTACACAAGAATGGTAGACAATGATGGATAGTAGTTATAAGGACCAGAGCAATGTGTGTTCTCTAATTCCCACCCTCAGAAGAGAAGGGGGTTTCCTTTTACAATAATATAACTTGCTCAAGCAATCAGGGTTGTATATGCATGCAGGAAATTGTTTTTCAGAAATTCACAGATTTATTTTTTTTCACTAGAGACTGATGTATTTTCAGCTCTCTTTCCAGGAATTCTAATCAATTTCCTTCCTCCAAATAGGCCTCACTAAGTTTCCCAGGTCCATATTCCTTTCTGCTTTGGGTTTTGTAGGAAGGTACATCCCAAGGTCGGCATGATCATTATTCTCTCCTATGTGCCACCAATATTTATTTTTAATTTGAGACTGGTAAATAAAGCTTTAATGGGAATTTAATGGCATGTTGGACACACTTCAGTGTCCAGAGATGTGGCATCATATTCAGGAATGTCATTATCTGGATTAATTATCAAAAGCAAGAGGATATCATTAGAGCTATGTGAAAATGAGAGAGGTTGTAAATGAAATTTGCTGGGAAGAGAGGCTAGAGAAAAACATCTGAGTAGCAGCTGTTAATTTCAAAATCTTTCCAACTTAAATTTCTTTGTGGCCTTAGAACATACATAAAACTGCAAATTATATTATATACTATTTGTTCAAGTCAACTTATTCTTCTTAAAGGGATATAAAATTTGAGCAAGTGTAGCATGTCTATAAACCATAATGACTGGTATAACCTGACACAAGAGGGCAGACCTAAATATTCTTTTCATAAAACAATTCTTTCCTGGATACTTAGGTATTTTGAGGAATGTGTTATTTCTGTATCCTGTGGCATTGCATAGTGAAGGTTAAACTGTTAAATTATATTAAGTACTCTCAATAATCAACCTGACTGGCTGTTTAATCTTAATTTTATTAGTAATTATACTTGCCTGTCTATAGTTATAAATGTACATATTTTGGAAGTATAAATTAATGAGGGGGAAAGAAAGCCTTTATTGAGCAATTGCCATGTACCTAGCACTGTGCTTGGGACTGAAATAGAAAGAAAATGTCTCTACTCTTAAGAAAATCACACTTTAATTGAATGAAATAAGATATAAAAGACAGATCAGCTATAGTACAGGTAGAAAAACTTGAAATCTTAAGGATATATCAGTGGTGGTGATAGGAAATCCCAATGATCTTTAGGATTCATAAGAAGTTCAGAAGCCTGTGTCAACAAACTTCAGGGCAGGAAAGATGTAAGGCTTTGAAGACCTGAACAGGCTTTAGCCTGCTGTGCTCCTTATCTCATGAGAAATAAGAGAGCTCTTGACTTCCAGGGATCCCTAATGGTATATACGTACATATATTTTTAAAAATTATTATTTTTTTATTATTATCTTTAAATCAGGGCAAGGGGCAAACATCTTGTTCTCAAATATTGCTGTGAAGACTGCCATGTAAAAAGGTAAAAACGAGAATGTGCAATCTGAAAAGTTTACCTTAGATGTGGCCACTGATGTGGCATCTTGTAACTTTCTATCTTTAATGAATTATTTCTGCTAAATAGCCACCAAGCTCAGTTGTTTCTTCATTCTGGAAAGACTGCATTAGGGTCAGCATCCTAAAAACTTTAGGACCCTGGATAAAAGCCCAGTCATCTTCACCATAGTCAAGTGCATTAGCATGAAAGAGTTAATGCTAAAGAAGGAACGAGACTAAGTCAGTATTATAAATAAGTGTTTTCCTCTTATTCCTCCTCCAAGTAAAAGAATAGGTTAAAACTCTTGAGAAAAGTCAGCCATATTGTTGCCTTATCTTTTGATTATACTCAGTGCCTCCAGGACAGAGATACAATCAAATATGCAACCTATATTTAGAAAGTAGGCATGAAAGGGGTACTTACCTCCCCTCTCATTTACCAGGTTGTCTCTGCATGAAAATAATCTAGAAGGAGCCCTAATATTTTTCTTGGCATAATTTAAAATATATATTTTTAATATTTTTCAAAAGAATAAATTACAAAGGAAATTTTTGTGGGCTCCAGTTGTTAATTCTACTTTTAAAATAATTTCTAATATGTGCCAGTATGCTTATCTCTGAATGAATTTGTAAAAGTTTATCTTTAAATAACAACCAATATAAACCTCCTCATCCAATATGCATATATTAAATGTTCATATGTAATATGTCTTAGCAATTGAAATATACAACATCCCCTACACCAATTTTTTTTGTCTTTAAAGCGGTTACTTTTTTAAAGGGTGAATACAATATGCAAATATGCATATATATTCATATATAGACATGGGCATATATGCATATGTAAATACAACTTCTTGCAAGAGATGATACATACTGGGCCTTGAAGAAAGCTAAAGAACCTGAGAAGGGGAGAGGAGGGGAGGTGGAAGTGCATTCCAGGCATAGAGGCCAGCCTGGGGAGAGGCGCAGAGGCAGGGTATAGACTGGTATATTTGGAGCCCAGCAAATAAACTCGTTTGCTTGGTCTGTAGAGAACATGACAGAGAATAATAATATTCAAAAAGGCAGGCTGGACCTAGATTATGAATCACTTTCAAAGCCAAACTAACGAGTTCATATATTATTCCTAGAGGCATTAGTGTAAAAGTTAGACATTAGCTAACCTATATGTATATATGAACAAATGTATCATATAATATGTATACATATATATATATATTATGCATCCATACATACACATGCACACACATACATTCTGTGTGCATAATGCACATACATACATCCATACATATGCATATTTGTTAGTTAACATCTGCATGCATGTATACATATACATTCAGGAATGCATACATGCATAATGTATATATTTATTTTAGCTAAAGGTTTGCTAATGGTTTTCATATATAATCTCATTTCATTCTTATGAAAACCCTTTGAAGCAATTGCCATTATTACCAATCCCATTTTATACATGAAAAATTGCAAGAGATGGTAAATGACATACCCAGTTTCTCTGTCTCTCTCTCTCTCTCTCTCTCTCTCTCTCTCTCTCTCTCTCTCTCTCTCTCTCTCTCCACATATGTATATAGCTACATTTATATTTTTATCTATCTAAATATCTGTCTGTCTATCTATCATCTGTCCTCTATCTAACCTGTGATTATACTGGGAGGAACTATTGTTAAGAAAATTTCTCTCTACTAAACAACTTACAAAACTGCCTAAAGCACTGAGAATTTAAGAAACTCAGGATCAATACACAGTTAGTATGTCATAAATGGGGCTTCAATTCATGCCATCTTGACTTTGACAGGTCTTTTATTCATGATCTCATGCTGCTACTTATATGTTATCTGACTCTAATTTATTCTTTTATCTTCATAATGTATTTGGAAAGATGCACACCATTCGTCTGGAAATGTATGAATACATGAAACCATGTCGAAAAAAAAAACAGATGTTTTAATGGTGGTTTTTCTTTTGTAGTACAATTTAATGTTTTCAGAAGCAAGAATTGTTTGTTGCAAATAATACACAATCTTATATTTGCATACAATCAAGGCATGATTGGAGTACTTATTCCTCAAGGGAATTTGAGGAAATACAACAGCATAGAAGATATTCTTTTTTCTACCTTAAAAATGCATTTTTATCATCCAGAAAAATATAGAACATCTATTTAACACATATTTTATGAAAATAAAAATGTATTAGAGTTATGCAGTCCAACTATGGGGTTCAAAGAAAGTGTTTCCTGCTGGCAGCGTGAGTTCTACTGTGTAAGGAATATGATGAATTGCCCGTGAAAAATATATCCAGTGAAATTCAAGGCTGCAGATCTTTGAATTCTGTGCCAAGAAAATTAAATGTGTGCCCAAATAGCAAAATGCTATAACTGAGTTTGAAGCCCTCAGGAGAACACATCAGTCAGCAATATGTCACAAACTTTAATACTTAGTCCTTATAAGAAAGTTATTAGCTATCCCAAGGTTAAGAAAAGACACCTTTCCTCTACAGGGTCAGGAGTTCTACCTGAGGCTATGCAAAAACCAGCTCTCAATCAGTCTTGTTTCTTTTCATATTTAACAGGCTTAAAATTGCTACAGGGCCAGTTGGGGTTTTTGTGTTGAGCCTTTAATGCCAAATCCATTGAAAAATCAGTCTCCATTGGACAGCTCTTTGAAATTAAAAAAAAAAGCAATGAAATTAACCATGAGATTGAGGAGATGTGATAAATAAAGCAATAGTCTAATATTTAAGAAAATTAGACTCTAGTCTCAACTTTGCAAAGCTATAGGATTGAGGCTTTCACTAGATCTATTTTTTTTAAATCTGTGCCCAATGTCTCATTAAGCCCATAGTTCACTAAAAAACCATTTTTCCCCAGACAAAATTCCCTCTAACCATGCCTCCCTCGTTCCATTCTGTGCTTGTTAAGTTGTTTTTTTGAACCCACATCAGTTTTCATACTATCCTCCATATTGTATTCCATTTTATTATATTGAACCTAATGCTCTAAATTGTAAAGATTTTGTTTTGATCCAGACTGCATCATTCAAGGTATTAGCCACCTATTCCTCAGCTTTGCCCCATACATTAAATTGGGTGAGTGTGCTTTCTGTGACTTGATCCAAGGGAATGGTTTTTTTTTAATTTTAAACAGAACAAAGTCATGCACTGTTCCCTCGTTCACTTTATCAAAGATCGTCTTCTGTGTGGAAACTGAATGACTAATGTCTACTTTGGTCATTTGTCAAACATGGAATAGAATAATGTCGATTAGTTGTTTTCAATTGTATCTGATTCTTCATGACCCCATTTGGAGCTTTCTTGGCAAAGATATTAGAGTGGTTTGCCATTTCCCTCTCAAGCTCATTTTACAAATTGAAAAACTAAGGCAAAAACTTTTAAGTGACTTGCCTAGGGTCAGCCAGCTAGTAAATATCTGAGGCTGGATTTGAACCCAGGTCTTCCTCACTGCAGGCCTAGTGCTCTATCTACTGTGTCGCCTAGCTGAATTCCATAGAATATTATCATCTAATCTTTATCATTCCCCATTCTTCACAAGAATGGTAGGCCATAACTTTACCAAATACTTTGATAAAATGGTTACATGGTTTTTAAGGTGCTTGCTTAATGGCTCTAAAATTTTTGATGGACGTAATCATTAATGATTTAGGTACTACCCAGCTTGGCAGGAAGGAAACATTTATTGAACATTGCTAAAAGGGAAACCCAAAAGCTACAGAACACACCGATCTCTCCCTTCTGGAAGCTTATGATGCTGTTGGGAAGATAAAAGCCCAAAACACATGAAACAATTTAAGTTTCTTTTTTCTGCATTAAAGGGAGTTGGTGGGATTCATGAAACCTCTCTTCACTACCTCCCATCTTCTTTTTATTACAGATGCATTTGACAAATATGGCACATATGTTTTTCAATAGAGAGAGTAGAACAATAGCTATCCTCTGCTTTCCTGATTGAGACAAGATGAAGAGACTAAAAAGTCTAGGGAGCTATCATTGGTTAGAAGATCCCCAGGGTTTGTAAAGATCAAAGATTACTCTGAAAAAGTTATCATAAAATTAGAACATATAAAAGGGGTTCTTCTGCTCCAGATCCCATCATTGTCAGGAAAGATATGCTTTGCATTAAGGAAGTTGAAGAGAAATGGAAATTCATTTTTAAAAATATCTTTTTTAAAATTTTTTTTCCAAGAATTAAAAACTCATTTAATCAAAACTTGACAATAGTATTCAATCATATAATCATTTTTTTCATCAGATTTTATTGATCTCACATCACTGAACTTTTGAAGCATATTTTCAGAAGGACTGTGATTGTGTTACATAATAATAAAGAGCCAATAGTAAAGTTTTTGACTTAAATAATCCTAGGATTATTAGAAGGAACTTCAGAGGTCATTAAGCACCACCTGTCTCTAAACAAGAATCCCATAATATCTCCAACAAGTAAATATCCAGACTGCTTAAAACCCACAAAGAAAGAGGAATTAGATACTCCTCATTGTCCCCACTATACTTTCTATCTGTTAACAAAGATTTTCCTATTCTCCAATTGAATTTTCTGCAACTTTCAACTGTTTCTCATATTTCTCTTGTATACACAGATCAAACTACATCTATCATATTAAATTTCATCTTATTTCATTTGGTCCATCATTCTATGTTGAGATTTTCTCAAATAATAAATAATGTTATTCAACATTTTAAATATATCTTCCTTTCCTATGTCATCTCCACATTTGATTACCTTTTATCTATACTTTTGTAAGAATTGGTGATAGCTGGATATTGCAAACCTCTTCTTTCTTCAAGCCTCCCACACCTTGCTTTGTCTTTATTTTTCACCTGAGGACTTAACCACTTAACTTATTAAAAAAAATTGTGTCTATTTATTACAACCTTCTCTCCATCATAAAACTTGTTGATATAATTTTTCCATTTCCTTTTCCTTTCATATCAAACAATCTGTGTTAGCAGTTCTCCTGTGTGCTGGTGTTATTGGCCTTACATAGCCACAGTAGCAGAAGGTTGCATTGTTGTTACAAAATGCTATAGTCGGGAAGGATCTGGAAATTAAAAGGAAAGCATAACCCTGGTATACTTGTTTATTGTTTCCCAGTTTTAGTGGCTGTTGTTCGATGGAACCCCAGGAGCAGCAGTGGCCTGAGAGAAAACAGGCAAGTAACAAAGGAGCAGTTTCCTGGGTGCCTAGAGCAGGGCTCCTGGGAGATAACCTCTTCCTCACCCTACAGCTGCTGCTGAGGAAAACAAGCAGAGGCTTGGGGGAGTTGGGGATGGCCCGAGCTAGAGCTCGAGTGGATTAGCCCAGCTCTGGACTGTGCTGGAGGGGTGAATGTCCTGATTTTGTATTATATGTGGAGCCATGGAGCAGGAGCAGAGAACTGCCTTTGTACAGACTCAACAGGAGCGTTTGGTGAGGTGAGAGAAAAAGTGGGGAGCTGCCCATGTACCCACCCAGCAAGAGAAGAGGACTGTCTGGGAGCCACTCTTGGTTAGGTGAGAACAAAATCAGAAAGCTGCTTGCATCAGCAGGAGTGGCTGGCTCCTGCTGGAGGAGGAAGAACCCTGGAGCTTGGAATTTAGCCCTGGAGCAAGATAAGAACTTTGCAGCAAGGTGCCAAGTGTGCTTTTTTGCTGCCTCTCCCTGGGACAGTTGCTTGGGATGGGTGTGTGGGGGTGGGGGGTGGAGTTGCCTATGGTGTTTGGGGGGAAGTGGCTCTGACCCCTGAGGACCCCGCCTGCTGCCTTTGTTGCCCAGCTGCCCTTCAGGACTTGGAAGTGGGGACTGTAGCAATGTGAAGAGAACACACCCCCAAGAGAACTTTCACCTCTTAAAATTTGTGGATCTCTTTAACAAATATTTGGAATTTAGGAAACAAAATGAGCATTTCCATGACAGTAGAATAGGAAAAAAAGATTGGTATTCCGTATGTGTGTGTGCATGTATATATGTGTGTATAAGCTGTTATTTAACTTTCTTTTTTTCTCCTTGCCCCATGGTTATCATTAGATACAAATATATATGTATGTATGTATGTGCATATATGTAAATAAATATATGTACATATATGTATATATGTATATATGTATGTGTACATGTGTGTGTATGTATAAACATCACTTTATTAGTTCTTTCTCTGGATACAGATAGTGTCTTCCTTCATAGGTCCTTTGTACCTAATTTGGGTATTTAGGATAGTCAAAATGACTTAATATCTCAAAGTTGTTCTTAAAACAATATTGCCATTAGTATATGCAATGTCCTCTTGGTTCTGCTCATGTGGATCTTCTTTATTTCATACAAATCTATACATGTTTTTTCTAAGATCATCAAAATCTTCATTTCTTATAGCACAGTAGTATTCAATCATGATCCTATACCACAATAAAATTTCCTGGATCTCTGCAAAGTTCAACCTAAGTACCATCTCCTATATGGACTTTTTCCTGATCTTTCTACCCCAGGTGATAATTGCTCCCAATGCCTTTTGAAGTTACTTTGTACTTACTGTGTGTGTGTGTGTGTGTATGTATGTATATGTTTGTCTATTCACTGATTATATTCCTTGAGACCAGAAATTGTCCCCTTTTGTCTTTGTTTCCCCAGGAAGAGGCAGCATGGCATAGTGGATAGGCATTTGACCTTGAAGACAGAAATACTTAAATTCACATCTTCCTACTACTATATACTGGCTAAGTGATGCTTGTTGTTGTTGTGGAGTCATTCAGTGATGCCTGACTCTTCAAGACTCCATGGACCACACTGGTTATGGGAGTTTTCTTGGCAAAGATATCAGTTTGTCATTTCCTTCTACAGTAGATTAAGGCAAATAAGTGTCTTCCTGATTTCAAGCCCAGCATTCTTACCCACTGAGCCACCCAGATGCCTCTTTAAGTGATGCTAGATAAATCATTTACCCTTTAATTCCAAAGGCAACTCTCTAAGAATGAGTTGGAGGGCAGGGGGTGAAATTGATTGGTAGATGAATAGCATCATTGAGATTTGCTAATATCAATGAAATCATAGATCTAGTAATTTCAAAAATCCTCAGTACCTGGTGTGTGATAAGGCAAAATGGGCTCTTTAGCACTTGAGGAGTTTGGCTTTTGTTTACTTTGAGTGAAAGTACTTTCAGCTGTCAAGTACTAAGCCCCAGGCCCAAAGCCCTATCAGGTGTGAAACCTGTGTGGGTGTAGATTAATGACTTAAGAGGGGCCCACTCGGGAACCAATGGTCTCTGGTCATTGAGGGGGGGCTTGAGGACGCCAGAGGCTTGGCTGCAAGGAAAGGCCAGCCAAGAGGCAGCTACAGCTGAAGCTGAAAAAAGCTGAAGCAGGAGCTGCAGAAGCAGAGCCGACCCGTGTGTAGACCCAGGAGTGCGAGCAAGGACTTGAGGCCAGTGAATATGTGGTTTAATGTTATCATGCTTCTCTGTGGCCTCCTGGTTACTCTTGTGAGGCGGGCCTACTGGGCCTGGGTGTTTTTGGTCAAGATGTTGGAATGGGGAAGCTGGTATGTGAATGTGTTGCTGTGGGGTCTAAATAAATGTTTTGTTGCTTTCTACATAGAGAATCCCATATACCTTGCGGTTTTGAACCGTTCAAATATATATATGATTATATTTGAGATCACAAATTCGGCCTTCCTACTACACCTGGCTCATAGTAGTCACTTCATAAATGCATTTTGATTAATCCTGTTACTTTTATGAAAGTATTAATTGTTATAATTACTGTCTTCGTTGTCACTAAGGATTTTTAATGAACCCTTATGTTTTCGGCAAATAGGGATACTTTCACCTCCTTCATCAACATTTTTGCCTTTAATTTTTTTTCTCTTTTATTGTTATTGCTCATGTTTCTAGAATTGTATAAAGTAAGACTGAAAAAAATGGAGAATCCTTGTTTTTTTTCTTGTATTTATTGTAAAATGTTGTAGTGTTCTCCCATTGGAAATAATGCTACTTTTACATTTAGATATGCACATTTAGCATATGAAAAGTGACTTTTTTATGCTTTTGATTTTTAAGTTATTTTATCACACACACGTTGCATGCTTTCAGTCATTTGTTGAAATAGTCATGTGGTTTTAGTTTTTTTTTCTTTCATATGACTGTGTTCATTGAATTCATATTATTTAAAAAACCTTGCATATAACAATTCGACTTTGACATAATGAAAATTGTTTGTATACATTGCAATATTTATTTTGTGAAGAAATTAGTTAAAAGTTATGCATAAATATTCATTTGCAATATTAGCTTACAGTTTATCTTTGACTGGCTTAGGTATTGGGACTATATTTATCTCATAAAATAACTTTGGTAGAGCAATTTCTTTCTGATTTTAAAAAAAATAACTTTTATAGCACGCCAATTAATTATTCTGTAAATATTTGATGATATTCATTTGTAAGTATTTTAGACCTAGATTTTATTTTTTGGTAGTTCCCTAATGACTTTTTTTTCTTAATCTCTCAAAGCATTAGATTCTCAATTTGCAAACTCAGTGAATTGGACTAGATGACCTTTGGGGTTCCTTCTAACTCTAGATCGATGATCTGTTCTCTATTTTCAGGGCACTAACAAACACATACTTAGTTCTGAAACACGTAAAAGGAGGGAAAGACATGATTAGATTCCACACAAAGATAGTGCTGCCTTTGCAGATGTGTTCCATGATGCTCTGGAAATATGCTCTAAGTGATTTAGCCAAGAATAAATGATAAATTGAAGGAAAGAGTTTATGAAATAAACTTGAAATTTGGAATTATCAGGGAAGTAATGAGAGCAGAATTTAGGGAATGAGAGGAGAAAGGAGAAAAAATACACCTCATAGATTCTCCTCCCATCCAATTTACTTAGTACAGCTTAGTATAGGATTGATATATACATATAGGTGTCTTTATGTGATTTATTTTGTCTTTGTGAAGACAATAATACTATATAAGCAAAAATTCCAGGAATACAAAAGACAGGCACTTGTACTGCCTGAATTACATATTCTACTCAATTAAAATCATTTGCAGAATATATAAACATAGATATGTAGAAGTGAAGAGTCTGTGGACATAACTTGACATTTCCAATTTCTGTAATTTGGCGTTAAGTATTCATAATTGTCTCTGCTCTTCCTCGGATTGTGAAAGAATTAGTTTTGTTTTGTTTTTATTTTAGGATAAACGTGCGAGAGTGTGTGTGTGTGTGTGTGTGTGTGTGTGTGTGTGTGTGTGTATGTATGTGTGTGTGCATTTAAACCTTTTTATATGTAGCACAATAGGGAGTTACCTTAACTGCATATTACTTGAATTAGAAGAAAAACAGGATTTTCACCCAGATACACACACACACACACACACACACACACACACACACACACACACGCACACATGCATACATACACATACGCACACATAAAGATTTTTAAATATCCCACTTCATACCTTGGATAATATTATTAATTCCTTGGTGTTAATCACTGGCTTTTTATCCCAATATCTTTGTAAAATTAAAGTCATCATAGAAGGGTAGATACATTTAATATCAAATATTTAATTTTGAATTCATTTATCAGCTCTTTATTTTTCTTTTAGCAGTTGTGATGAGGCATCATGAGAACATTGAGTGCCAAGGGTGGTAGAGAAAGGGAGTTGGGAAGCCATGAGTTGAAGACTTGAAAGGTAGGGGAAGGATGTAGTAAGAGACAGAAAGAAGACAAACTTCTGAAATAAACTTCTATTAATTTCTAGTTTTGCCAAGAATCAGCCCTAATTATTGAAGAAGAAAAAAGAAGCTTTAAGGTTAAATACATGGCAGTCAAAAATGTTCTAGTTTAAAGCACTTTTATTACCTATGGAGGCATTTCTGTTTAGAAAGTCATCTCTAAGGAATTCCCAAGAGGGACAACAAATCACCCTGTCGATAAGGCATAAAATGAGATCAGACTTCTAATAGCAAAGGCCATTATTCATTCTCTGAGTAGGAATTTTTCAAGAAATATTTTTGCATTCTCATATTACAAAGAAGCAAAGAAATATGGTTTCTATGCCCACCTAAGACTGCAAGAAACAGTCAGTGGCTCTGGAGGCCCTCAGAATGGAAATGCCACATGTTTCAGAGATCTCTTTTCTAAGGTGAGAATATTTATCACAAACAGACAAACAGGCAGACAAAGAAACATAGAAACATAGAAAATGAGATGGAGATGGAGAAAATGAAGGCAACAGATTAAAGAAAAGAAAAAGTAATAGAAGAAATAGTGAAATAAAAGAAATGAAAAAATCAAAACTGTTGAAAAATTAGAGAGATGCTCACAAGGACTATGCCCATGTGAATATCATATTACTCTCACTTCTGTGTGTTTGTCACAGCATAGAAATGGCCTAGATACATTTGTAGGGATTAGCTCTAAGCCCAGTTTCTAGCATCTACATATGCAGTTCATGTGTCCACATAGACAAACACAATACCCAAAACTGGGAACTTCCATTAATATTGAAATCCATAACAGTTACTATCTCAAGGACCTTCAGCTGAGCTCATTCACACTTTTCAAATCTGCAATGATCCAGGGAACCCAGGGTTTGAACATACTCAAAACATGGAGAGGTATCATCTGGGCACAATCACAAAGGCATGCGGATTGATTCACTATTAATATTATGTGCTTTTAGAAATGGACACTAGTTCATGACTTATATTGGCAAATGCCCATTTAGATATCACATGAAAGATATACACTGATGGAACACTACTCACTCATGAAAGTCCACATGATCTTAAAAATCCAAAACCAAAAAAAAACACCACAAACTTCCAACTCCCAAATTTGTTCATAACTTTATTCAGTCATTTCTCATGCCTACTTCCACCATACAATATCAGTTTTAGGAATGTAGCTATATACTTCTCTTAATATTCAATGCAAGTAATCATTTATAAAATAGAAGAAAGCTAAGTAGTACAATGGACAAAATTCTGGCCCAGGAATTAGGAAGATCTGAGTTAAAATTTGGCCTCAGATCATTACTATCAGTGTGACCTTGTGTAAGTCTCTTAACTTCTGTTTTACTCAGTTTTCTCAACTGTAAAATGGGGTTAATAGTAGCACCTATCTACGTTGACTTATTATCAAATGAGATTACACTTATAAAGTACTTAGGACAGTGCAAAAATGGTAGGCACAATATAAATGTTGCTGTTATTAATCTGTGAAACTACTTCAGCTCCATCCATAGCTATTAATCTTCTGTCTCATATCATAACTGAGGATCTGTACACATAAGCTTGAGTTAAAGCATAACTTGAATATCATGGATAGGGTAGATTCCCTTCCCCCCCCCAAATGAATTTAGTTTAGAGGGAAAGTGTTGAATTTGGAGTCAGAAGACCCGGATTTGATTTCCTTCTTAAGTCACTTACAACCTGCATGACCTTGGGCAAGTACTTTAAACTTTAAGTGCCTCAGTTGCCCTGTGTGTAAGATTAAGAAGTTAGACAAAATGATCTCTAAGTTCTTTGTTAAATGTAACTTATTATGTTATGATGCTACATTCCTGTCGCTAAAAATTACAGAAGTAGAAGTCATAACCTGTTTTTTAGCCTTTATAAGTCATAGAATCTTGAGGTTGAGAGGGACCAAAGCAATCAAGTTCAACTCTCACTTGAAGAGGAATTTATTCTATTCCAAAATTTTTGGTGAGAGGATATATGGCTTTTGCTGACTTAACCACATCCCACTTTTAGACAGTTTTATTTTAAATAATTTTTCCCCATTTTGCTGAATTAGGACACTTTGCAACTTCTATCTATTTATCTCAGGAGAGCCCTTTGGAGTTTCTGAGTTGTTTGGTGCACAGAATATCCCTACTCCCATTGAGACACCTCTAACCAATCAGCAGCTAATTGTCATAGTGAATAGAAGGTCTGGCTTGAAGTCAGCAAGATCTGAATTCAAATCCAGCCTCAGGCACATATTTAGCTCAGTGGGCCTTAGAAAGTCATTTAACTTCTCTCACCTTCATTCTCCTCATTTGTAAAATGGGGATACTAATAGCACCCACCTCATTTGTTGGGAGGATCAAATGAACTGATATATGTGAAGCACTCTAAACTTTAAAGTGCTTTATATAAGCATTTATTAAATACCTACAATGTACAAAAAGTCCTCACTGTGTCCAAACCAAGAGCTCATCCTTATTTCTAATTTCAATGGAGGTTGGGGAATATTAATCACCAGATTAGGAGGGTGTAAGCTGGTATCAGTCAAGGGAACATCACAATTATTATATTTTTAGGTTCAAGAGTTACTAAACTATGAATGCCATTTGATTTAATAAAACCACAAATAGGCCTATAAGTGAGAGAAAACAAAGAAAATGGAACTACTCATGTGAACAAAAATATTAATAGGAACTATTTGTGTGTGTTTATATGTGTATGCATGTATGTATATGTATGTGTACTGGCAAAAAGCTAGAAAATAAGAGAACGCCTATGCATTGGGAATGACTGAACAAATGACTGTATATGAATATAATGGAATACTATTCTGCTTTAAAGAAATTCTAAGATGAATGGTTTCAGAGAAACTATTATTTCTCTGAACTGATGTGGAGTGAAGTATGAAGGATCAGGGAAACTAATTTATATAATAGCAGCAGCATTGTATAAATGAACATCATTGAAAGACTTAAGAAATCTGAGCAATAAAATGAAAAATATAATTCTAGAAGAGGATTGATGAAGGATACTCACTTCCTGAAAGAGAAGTGATCGACTCAATATGAACATTGCCTCACAGAAAGGGAAATGACTCAAAGAGGCATATATTTTTGCACAAGATGATTACAATTTTAAAAGCAACTATATCAAATAGTCTTCCATATTGGAAGTTTTATGGTCTATGCTGAGAATTCTTCTTCAAAGGTCCCAGTATTAATAATGAGTCATTGTTAAGGATTTGTCACACATAACCCTTAAGTAGACAAATACACATACCTCACTTAACGCTTATTAATATATACGGTGCTTTCCACGTAACAATCTTATATGGTACTTAATAAATTTGTTATTATCCTCATTGTACAAATGAAGAAAATAACCTGACTCTCAAAGATGTTAAATGACTTCCCCACTCTAGGAAGAAAAAAATTTAGACAAGAATTAAAGTTTTCTGACTCATCGTATATTGTTCTTTTTACTGTGCTATGTTCCAAGGTTTTATACATCTTTATAAGAATTTAAGTTTCATAGAATAAGTATAATAAATGAAGATAAATGCAATAATAAATCAAGATCCAGAGATATAAATTTAATGATTTGCTGACATTTGTTTAACAACCAGATCCTTGGAGGGATAATGCACATAAGACAAATGTTTAAGTATATTCCGCATTATTAACATTTTGTCCAAAATTTTCTTAAGTCTAAACAAACAAAAAAGAATTAATCGAATCTTGATTTTTTGCCTTTGTCAATTCTGAAGTGTAACTGCTGACATTGAAATTTTAACATTTACCTCACAGCTTGTTCAAGCTGACTCTAGTACATTAGTGAAAAAATATAAAGTCTTATTCAAGGGTTCAAAAAATCAACTCCATAGGTAAAAAGTATGGCAGACTTGTCAACACAGCAGCTCATCAAAAATGAATATAGGGTTTTAAGTGGAATGTAAATTTCCACATATTTTAGTAGTCAAACCTGACAACTAAGAGACATAGTGTGATCCTAGGAAACATTAACTTTGTCATAGCTTCTAAGAAAAAGGATGAGATAGTCCCACCAGACCTTGCACTGATAAAATAATATAGAATACTATGCTCAGTTGTAGGCATCACATTTTTAATGGATATGATGAAACTGGACATTATACAGAGGGGAAGAACCAAGAGAGTGAAGGATTTCAGTTGCATGATAGTTGAAGGATCTGAGACTTTATATTTTGGAGAGAAGATTTGGGGTAGAGACACATGGCATGTGTCTTCAAACATCTGAAGGCTTTTAATATAAAATTACATATCTACTTATATAATTTTATATGGATAGATATCTGTAGGTATAAATATCTATTTCTACCTATATGCATATATATGTATATGTATATATATGTATATATATACATATGTATATTTGTGTGTGGATAGATAGATATAGATATAGTTATAGATGTGGATATCTATAGAGATATAGATACATGTTTGCTTTGTCTCACAGGCCAGAATTAGGGTCAATGGTTGGGAGTTGCAAAGAAAAAGATTCTGGCTCTATGTTTCTTTTTAAGTTCCATTAATTAGATTTATCTAAAAGGATGATAGGGTTCCCGTTATTATAGGTCTTTAACCAAAGGTTGGATAGCCATTTGTTTCTCATGTTGTAGGAAAAAAAATGTTAGAAATGGGGAGAAAATGATAACAAATGTTACCATTGTCCCGTTTCTGAAATTCTGAGATGGTTTTATGTGCTCTTCATTTATGCCTTTTAAAATATTTTCAGTGATCTTAGCTAATCCATGGGACATATACATCCTTTGCCCTGAGACACCTTCTCCTGGTCTCCCACTTGCTTCTTTTACCACTCATGACTTGCTTTCCTTCACTTATTGTGGTGAAATTGTCTGAAATCGTAATTGTAGGGTGCTTCGTGCTCCTGAGTTGTTCTGGGACAGAAAGTTAGAAGAACGAGAGGAGAGTACTGGCATCACTTCTGAATCAGACTTGTCACTCTCTGCTTTTCAAAATGGTGTTCTTACTGTTATAAGTTTGATACTATCTGGTTCTCCATTTCCACATTGAAATAATGCTTCAAGTAACAGAAAGCCAATATTAAAGTTTCCCAATTTCTTCCCATTTCCTCTCTCATATTTCTGCTCCTTGATCTATTCTTTCAATATAATCAAAGCCACTTCTTCACTTCTTCTTACAGGTTCATCATTTTCCCTTTTCATATATCTTAAGGCTTCAACACACTCCAACCAGCTGTCCTAGTTTCTCTCAGGAACCACAAATATAGAATTCAGATGGAGATTTCCCAGAAATAAATCTCTTGACTAAGACTTGGAAATCAAAAAGTCACACATTCAGAACTATATGAGCTCATAAAGTAGAATACTTTCATTTTGCAGATGAGTAACTCTGGCTCACTGAAGTAAAGTGGCCTGTCCACAACCAGTTTTACGTTCTTTTTTTCTGCTTTGCTTCATTTAAAATGTATTTATATCTTTTGTCTTCACAACAGATTCCTTTTCCAAATATGTCTTATCCTCATCTGTGCAAGCCATTTCCTATAGAAAAAACCAAAATATACCAAAAGCCTGAACAACAACAAAACCAGAAAGTACAGTAGTGGTGTGGAATATAGGGGATAGTTCAGCAATACTTATCAACACATCAACTAAGTCTTGATTATTTATGTCAATAGATAGGCAAAGAGGGGAGAAAGCGAAATTTTTTATGTCTTTTTCTGTAGCAATCTTGGTCATTAGATACTAGAGTTAAATTTTTACTGTTCTTTCCATTTAAATTGTTATAGTAATTATGCATATTGTTTTCCTCATTCTGTTTACTTCTTGTTACATGAGGTTATTGCAAATCTTCTTAAGGTTTTCTGAATTGTTCATGTTTACATTTTCTTATGAAGTAGTAACATTCCATTCCATTCACATTCCCTTTCTTATACTAACTAAAATCAAAATTGGCACTTGTGAATTGTATTTCCCTGGTTCCAGCAGCCACACTAGAGCAGGTTTGTACTACTAGCAAATGTTTAAAACCTGCGTCTTTGGGAATAGTTACACACACACACACACACACACACACACACACACACACACACACATAAGCACATATATATCCCACTTTTACATTTAATCTGCACTATTACCATTTCCTTCAATGTTTTCTTACGTTGAGACCAGGGCTGTCCAAAAGGCAGCCAACAGGCAGTGCAATTTATGCGACTGCCTATAAACATAGAAATTTAAATAAATGCTTTAGTAAAGGAAGCTGAGCTACCACAGAGCTCTCTCCTTATCTCTACTTCCTGATTTTTTACAAATCTCAGCTAAATTCCCACGTCACATGAGAAGCCTTCACATTCACCTTTAATCTTAGTTCCTTCCTTCTGAGACTATCTCCAACTTATTCTGCACGTATTTGGTTTGCACATAGTTGTTCCCATGTTATCTCCCTCATTAGACTGTATACTCCTTGAAAGTAGGGACTTATTAGTGTGTTTCTTTGTATCTTCAGTACTTAGCACAGTGACTGGAATATAGTGTTTATTACATGTTATCTGGCTGATTGGCTGCCTCTTGTCGTATTAAGGTGTTGACTTTAAAACAGCAAATGGCTTTTTATCATTCTATGGAATTTCTGTTCATACAGATTGGTAGAATCAAGAAATAGAAAAATCCAACAAGAAAAAAATGTGTATGTCAATAATATAAAACCATGTTCTATAATAAAATTGTATAACTCCATAGCAAATATGAAAGTAACAAAATTAACTGAAAATGCATTGTCTAATGAAACAAATCATTAGAAATTACATCAAGTTTGAAATAAATAATTTTAAGGGAGGGAATACTCAAGAGAGGAGAAAGACTGGAATGTTTATTTTAAAATGCAATGAAACTCAAAAATCATCATAGGTTAGAAACATGAGTTCTAATAATTCGAAGTTCCTGTAAGCAAGTTTAATAGGATACAAGTCTCAGTTAAACGTGAAGGCTATAGAAAGAATGTAGATCTCCGGTCAATGAGTAGCGACCCAGTAATATAAACACAGGAACCATGAAACCAGCTAAACCAACATTACATCTCAGAAAGAGAACTCAGAATTTCTAAAGCACAAGGGTCTGGGATGTGAAAAGGGGGAAAAAAAGGCTTCTAGATATTGACCTATCAAATTCTGATAGCTAGACTGCATAATGCATCTTAATAGATGAGATTTTTGTTCTGGTATAGATATAGCATATATATGTATATATGTATATGCATATGCACATGTATTTATACACACAGAACATATAGATGTGTATGTATACATGCATATAGTGCACACATACATGTGCATATGCATACATACACACATGTGTGCATGCATACATACATGTATGCATACATACAGCTAGGTAGTGAAGTGGATAAAGTACTGGGCCTGAAGTCAGGAAAAACCCTCTTCCTGAATTAAAATCCAACCTCAGACATTTACTAGCTGTGTAGTGCTGGTCAAGTCACTTGGTCCCATTTGCCTCAGTTACTTCATCTGCAAAATGAGTTGGAGAAGAAGGAAATGGCAAACCATTCCAACATCTTTCCCAAGAAAATCTACAGTGGGGTCCCAAGGAGTTGGATATAGCTGAAAGATGACTGAACAACAATGTGTATCTGTACATACACATATAGACATACACACATATGCATACGTATATACACATACATACATATTCATGCATATGTATGTATATATGCACACAGATTTAAAACTAAAAGGAATGTTAGAGGTAAATTACCCCAGGACTCTTACTTTGAACGGAAGGATACTGAAGTGCTGAGTAATGGTGTGATCTTGGTTAAAATAATAGGGCTGAGATTTGAACTCCTGTCTTCTCATTCCAAAATTAGTGATCTTTCTTTAAGGGAACTGGATTGAAATATGTAAATATGTCTTCTCAGAAAGGATTATATAAAATATATTCTAGTGCTCCAGTAGCAGTTATTTGTGGTGCTATCAATGTGATTATTTCTTCCAAGGATGAATACTGGAATCCATCGATGCCTGTTTATCCAATGTTACTAGGGTGCCTGTTCCCTCACAAATTTGCCTCAGAGGGTTTTACTAACTACATTTCTTAAAGGATTTTGATATTGAGTTGATACCAAAATGTACAGAACTTGTCCTTTGGTTATCTTTTTTTTTATTTGGGCAGGGCAATTGGGATTAAGTGACTTGCCCAAGGTCACACAGCTAGTATGTGTGTCAAGTACCTGAGGCTGGATTTGTACTCAGGTCCTCCTGACTCCAGGGCCAGTGCTCTACTCACTGCTCCACCTAGCTGCCTTCTTTGGTTATCTTTTACTCCCATTTGTTGAATGTCCTTTCTAACATTTTTGATGAGCATTTCTTTGAAACAGATAAAACACAAAATGCATCCTTATATGCCTATGTCTCAACACATAGTTTTTTCAAAAACAAGAGGAAGGAATATTTTATTTGATGACTACTAACCATCAAATTTCTTATTTAATCTATCCTGCTAATCATTTGTGTTACATGGGCAATATGAGTGTTAGACAATCACAGAATTCCTATTAATGAAAATTTGTTTATAGCACGTAATAACTGCTTAATTGCTCACACAGGTATAAGCTAATGCAATGGGAAGATAGACCTATGTGACCCTCTTTGAGCCTGAGTCACATGAGCCTGTGGTGGGAGAAGCTTGCCAAACAGGTGGAGCAGGAAGATGTGAAGCAGGAAATGCATGGGCGAGACAGCAGTCATAGCTGGGAGAGAGAGAGAGAGAGAGAGAGAGAGAGAGAGAGAGAGAAAGAGAGAGAGAGAGAGAGAGGCAGAGAAGCTAGTGTGAGTGAGAATGGGAATGATTTTGCTTAAGGGAGCTTGTTTGTGGGGAGGTCTGATGGAGGGAAGGCTTGGGGATGGAGGTGCTCCCTGCATTGGTAATGTGTATAGACTTCCTTATAACTATCATGGATTTGGCTTTCTGGTGTTGGAATAAATGTCTTGGTTTTGTCTTTAAACTGGAGATTCAAACCAGGAAATATGACGGCATATTCATAGCAGCTGCGGTGGGTATCTTATTGGATGTGTATATATATATACACACATACATACATACATATATATACACACATATATATGTATGTATGTATGTATATAAAACAGGTTATGAATAAAAATTCCATTTCAAGAAACATTTGATAGCATCTACTGTGTATAATGTACTAGCTTGAAAGAATATACAAAATTTAGATAAGAAAGACCCTATTCTCATATTTTCACTAAAGTTTGCCACAGAGAATCTATCCAGCATACTAGAGGCCTTCATTGCTTTTTTTCTGACTGTGAGAAGGAACAAGCAAAGTGTTCTAACTCTTCATTCTTTGATTTTTGCAGATGGCTATCTCTTTCTGTCATATAATTCATTGATAATGTCCTTTATTTCTGTCATTTTTGGTGTTCCTCTACTCTAAGCCACCATGCATTTTCTAATACCTTCTGTGCGAAACTCATCTTTGTTTTTTTGGAGACAGTGGTGTTCCATATAACAATACAAGTGAAATGCTAGTGTGCAATGAGAGCCTTTGCTTTCATGGGAGGCTTGAAGTCAGTAAAATAGTTTTGCCATTTCCTGAATGCATCCTACTTCTTTTCTACTCTGGAGCCAAGTAATGGTCCTACTGCACTGTCTGCTTCAGACATACACACAATTAGACAAACCTATAGCATTATGAAAAAAACAGATTAGAAAGGTAAAAATGACACCAGAATGTGGAAGACATTAGATGTCAGGCTACATAGTCTAAATTTTACTTGTGAGGGAATAGGAAAGTATTAGAAACATCAGAATGTAAGAGTTACATGAACCAAGGGTCATAGAAGGGAACAAGTGCTTATTAATAAAACACCTACTCTTTGCAAGACACTATGCTAAATGCTTTAGAAATATTATCTCATATGATCCTTACAAGAACCTTGTAAGGTATGTGCTATATTATCTCCATTTTACAGTTGACAAAATTGAGACAGACAGAGATTAAGTTATTTATCCCAGATCACAAACCAAGTAATGGTTTAATGCTGGACTTGAACTCAGGTCTTCTTCTAGGACTAGCATTCTACCCACCCTGCCATTTAGCAGCCTCCCATGTATAAGGAGCTATGTATAAGGAAGAGTACTCCCCAGAAAATAAGGAAAAAAATAGAGATTTGAGAGAGTTGAGTCAGGAAGATTTGTTAGGAGGTAGTTGCCATAGTCTAGTTAGAACACATGGGGTATAATAGAGAGGTAGCAATAGGGATAGTGAAATAGATGGATGAGAGAGATTTCTGAGATAGAGTCAATTGTATTTGGTAATACTGAATATGAGAGGAGACAAAAAGCTAGAAAAAATAATTGGGTTTTCTTGCTAATACATGTTAGAAGGCTAAGGCTTGTCTGAAGTATGCTTTTTGAGATTTCTTTTTGATAAGCCTTCAATGGACCATGCAGTGGACAGATGTATCACAAGATGGTTAACTTAATTTTTAACTCCATTTAGATCTTACTTTCATGGATGTAACCTAAGTACTGCTGGTGTAGGCATTATGGTGGACTGGTTTTCTTTTTCTACTCCCTTCTATTTTACTAAAGTGAAATATGATGTGATTGCTTGCAAGCAATATAAGTCTCTGAGGTGACCTTTATCATAGGCAGTACATAAGGCTGGCAGCTTACTAGATAGAACTCCTCTTGAAAGCCTTACTGAAAGGCAGATATAACCCATGATAAACCAAGTTGCAGCTGGATGGCAAATGTGGCTGTGTAGGTTGTGAGCCTAAATTCAGCAATTCTGTTTCCTGAGGCAATAAGGAATTTTGGAATGGTACTTATAGATGGTAATGAACAATGAATGAATGAGTAAAACCTAAATATTTAATTATTTTAAATGTTGCAAAGTTGGATCTATAGACTAATAGAGTAAGCTTAGGTTTTAGAATTTAGTGGTCAAGGGAAGCCCTATTTAGCAATTAGTCATTTATTTGTTGCATTTCCTTATTACATTCAAGGAACTGCTCTAAGTATCCTTTTCTTGGAACTTGTTGGTCAGTCCTCCAGGTCCTCCAAACCTTCACTTCGAGTACAAATTGTTTTCTGAAGACTGAAGAAGTGTGTATATCTAAGAGGTAAAAAGAAATAAGGACTGGCAGAAACCAGTGAATGATATCAACCCAAGAAATGAAAGTGAACCTGTATTATGAAGGAGGAAGTCCTTTCTATGGCAGTAGGAGAGCTCAGTGTAGGTGTTTGTACAGTGTATCTAACTTGTTCAACCATTTTCAGCCCAGCACTTTGTCCATCCCTGCAGTTTCCAGCCTGCCATGAATCTTCACCCAAATCTCCATAATTATTTAGCAAAGTGACATAACCTATTTACTAGGTGGTGCAGCAGATAAAACTGAGTCAGGGCTCAGTTAGACCTGAGGTCAAATATGACCTCCGATACTTACTAGCTGTGTAATGTTTGGAAAATCAGTAAACCTTGGTTCAAATTGGTTTCCTTACATATAAAATTGGGTTAATAATAGCACCTACCTCCCAGGGTTGTGAAGTTCAAATGAGGCAATACTTGGAAAGCACTTCACACAGTGTTTGACACACAAGAGGAACTATATAAATACTAGACATTATCATTATTATATCCAATTTTGAAAATAAAATTATAGAATTTGATGATTTTTAGAATTACTATGGAATTTATGGACAATTAGGTTATACTTTGTCCTTTTATATTTATACATAAATTAAAAGTAGAGAGGTTAAGTGGCTTACACGAGATTATCCAGATAATTCATGGCAGAAGCAGATTAGAAACCCATCTTTTGAGCCCCATTTCAGAGTTCTTTCCACTTCACCACACTATTTCAAGTCATCCTTCCCCACAAGCAACTTGTATCTTAGATCTCTTTTCAGCAGTTGCAGTAACAGCAGGCAATTCACATTATCTATAAATTGTCAGCCTCTGTGTCTAATTGATTACCAGCTTCTCTTTGCTCATTACAGACCCAGAATTCCACCTGATGCTAATAGTTACTTGATATGTTTGGATAGAAAGTCAAAGCAATTTCTTCCAACCCCCATACCCTTGGCTGGATTTATGTTATCCTGTCAAACATATAGCTATATTGATGTCCATCAGCTTTAATACTAAAAAAATTCAAGGCTGTAAATTCGACTTATTGTTATATAATTGTCAGTGTTATTAATATTTTCCATGCTTAATGTCATTGATTTTATTGCCATGAACTTGGTTTGCAAAGAAAAGAATAATGCTGTCAGACATGAGCATTTTTCTACCCTCTGCTTCAATAGATCATCCACTATGGCAAATTCTGATGAGCAGCAAAGAGATTTAAAGGGATTGTTGAGTTATCTTCTTTAGCATTTATCTTTATTAGCGGCTATGGTGTTGATGAAAGGGTAGACATGACAGGTCCAGATAATGCCACAAACACTTTTCAAAGTTTGGCGTGGCATGTGAGTTTAAAAGTAGATGGTTAAGTGAACAAAAACAGCAAAAAATTAAGTTCTGTGATGTGCATATGTGTGTGGTGTTAGGGAGAGAGGTAAAAATGGGAAAGAAAAGAGAGAGCGAGAGAGAGCGAGAGCGAGAGAGAGAGAGAGGCAGAGACAGACAGAAACAGACAGACACACGAGATAGAGAGGCAGAGACAGAGAGACACAGAGACAGACAGAGACACAGAGACAGAGAAATGCAGAGATAGAGACAGAGAGACAGAGAAAGAAGCAGAGAGAGGGAGACAGAGAGGGAAAGAGACAGGGCCAGAAGATATGGAATTACAAGGCCATCTAGATGGGAAAATTTTTTCATGCTTGAAGGAATAGAAATCCACAAAGGCTCAGTTCTTTGTACATTAAGTTTACTCTGGGCAGGGAGCCAGTCAGGCCCTAATGACCCTTGCCTCTCCTCTATTGGCTTTGTTTATAAAGTAGGGGGAGGCAGGGAAACTGAAGAACATGAGACTCGAGGGAGAGAGATTTTCTCCTCTCGAGACATGGGTTCATTCTCCTCAACTTTGCCCTCTTCACATCCCAAGAGGAATTTCAAGTGGTGCATGTGACTATTGAGACTATTCTTCGTCTGGGGATTATAAAGGAAGACACTGTGTCCTGACATAGTGTCAGAAATAGGGCACACTGAGGGGATGTCAAGGAGAATTCTTCTGATATACTAAGGAAACAGCAAGAACTAGAGAGAAAGAAATTGGTTAAATCAAGCAGGATAACTCAGTACATGCTAAAGAAAGGAGAAAGCTCAGACAAGGAAAGGGTCTTCTCTAGCATGGGCCTTCCTCAGATGGAGGGTGATACCAGAGACTTGACCATATAGAGGACTTATATCGGGGCTAAAATGGGGTCAGGGTAGTCCCCTCTTACCCCAACTTTAAGTCAAACAGATGAGGTGTGAAGAAGGCCTGATATCAAATCATCCTTACTGAGACAAGGATGATGGAGCTCATGCTAAGGGAAACAAGGTCAGGTTCTGTTACGCTAATTAGGTAACTCTCAGGTGACAGAGAAAGATCCTGAAGGCAAAGAGGCTCAACTGTATAGACTACCAGGCAGGGTGACCCAGAGAAGGAGAGTCCATCCCTCAACCTATCAAAGTTCAGAATATCTAATCATAGAGGATAGGAAAGAACTGTATTCAACAATGGGAGGGAAAATAACCAGTAATGAGGAGAGAAATCAGAGACAAGGTGCTGACTACAAGAAAAAGTATGAAAAGCAAAATATCCAAAGTAAAAAGTCTCAATATAAACCTAGTACATAAGCAAGAGATTCATAAGTATTATCAAATAGTAGATACAGAGAGAGAGAGACAGAGAGTAGATAGCAATGTATACACAAAGCAGTATATGGACATCAGTAATTATTAGTAATAAAAAGGAAACAGTAAAAATTCAAAGAGATATAGGATAAATTTTAAAAGTATAAAAATATTAGAAAAGATGAACCAAAAATCCTTCATGAAAAGAGAATTTTGAAGTTTTCCCAACAGATCATGGAATGTAGCATAAAGTTTTCTGCATCTAAGTGATATCTATCTACCTTATCTTATCTGTCTATTTCATGTGCATTATATATGCAGATTTGTCTTCATCATGTTCATATATATACATGCACACAATACATATATATGTATGGATATGTACTTGCCTAACAATATAGGTATACATTTATATCTAGATATATGCATCCACATGCAATAAAATGAAATCTCAATTCTGTATAGCAAGAAATATACTGCTCCAAACTTTTTAAAAATTAAATTTATTTTTATTCAATTACCAAACATTTGTCTTCTTTCCTCTCACTCATTGTAAAGGAAAAGGAAAAAAAATAATAAAACCCTTTTACCAAATATGTGCAACCAAAAAAAATTCCCATATCATTCATGCACATAATGCATCCCTCATTCTGCATAATTAATCTATCACCTATATATTGGAAGGTATTACATTTTTCCCCACTAGTCATTTGGAATCATGATTGGTCATTGTATAGATCAGAATATTAAATCTATTAAAATTATTTCTATTAACAGTGTTGCTGATGTTATATAATATTTTCCTACTTCTACTGACTTCATTCTCTGCTAATTCATATAAGCTTTCTCATATTTCTCTGGAACTACCACTTCCATTATTTTTTAACTGAACTATAAAATTCCATTATATTTACCTGCCTTTATTTGTTCAGGAATTCCCTAATTGATAAGAACACTTTTATTTTAAAATTCTTTGCTACCACAGAAAAGGAGGTACTATAAATATTGTTGGACATATGGATCCTTTTATTCTTTCTTTGATGTCTTTGGAATATATATTTAATGTTTATATTTTGGGGTAAAAGTTTTCACAGCTTAGTAACTTTTTCAGATAGTTCCAAATAGCTCTGAAAACAATCAACTAATTTGGCTGTTTTTCTAAACACCTTCAAGCAATTTTGTTGTCAGTTTTGTCAACCTGATGGGTGTGTGATGGAACATGAGAGTAGATTTAATTTGTGTTTCTCTAGTTAGTCCATAATTATTAGTGATTTTGAAGCATTTTTCCACATAACTATTAATAGGTTGGATTTTTTTTAATGGCTGCTCGTGTCCTTTGAGGGTTTATCAATTGTGCAATGGCTCTTCTTCTTATAAATTATAGCTTGAAAGTGAAATCCACGAAGACAGATTTATGGAAAAGATCTATTTTTCAGGTTAACTGTTTCCCCTTTAATTTTAATTCAATTGGTATTATATAGGCATTTAAATATATAATAAAAATGTCCTTTTTTTGTGTTTCTCTCTGTTCCTTACACTGTAATTGAACTCTTCCCCAACCCATAAATTAAATGATCATTTGTTATTTGTTTCTTGAATTTGCTTATAATGTGATCATCAATATTAAGTCATGTATCCATTTGGGATTTACCTTGGTATATGGTGAGAAGCATTGCTCTAGAACTAATTTCTGCCCAACTGATTTCTTGTTTTCTAAAACCTTTTGCTGAAGAATTCTGAACCCAGTAACTGGGGTCTTCAGGTTACTAAGACTAGGCTAATTCCTTCCTTTAATAATTTATGTAGCTAATATGTTCCACTCTATTTCCTCTCTATTTTTAAGAAGCACCAAAACATTTTGATAATTATGGCTGTGTAATCAGGTTTTATCGGAATTAGGTTTAAAAGGAACAGCACATTGTACATAATAGATTTGCAGTTTCATGTACAGTCACCTTTTTTCTATTCTATTCTGTTATGGAAATGCTTGTTTTATTTTTTAATTTCAGAATAAATTAAATAAAAGTTTTAAAATATGTCTGTGTGGCATTGTTTGAGATCTAATACTTAAGGCACCTTCCTTCCCACCACAGAACTCTTAAACATAGTCAAGAAAATAGTAAATAATCAATTTCATGGTAGTCTCTGTAACAACAATGTTGCTTGCATCTACTGTGACTGTGCAAGGCCAATAACACCAGCACACAGAAGGGCTGCTAGCACAGGTCCTTTGATCTACTTTTCTAGTGAAAGCAACTTAAAGGGGTTTACAATCTCACTTTAATCAAACACACATATATCCCTCACTTAGTTCAGGGGAAAACGTCAGCACCCTGAATTTCTGAGCAAATACAAATAGAAATTGCAAGCAGAAATTATAAACAGAGCAAAATAACACAAACTAACAGAAAGGCTTCTATCTGTCTGATCACAGCAATACATACACAGTTACCAGAGAGGGAAGCTCCAACATTTGGTTTTTCAAAGCCAGGGGGCTCCAACAGCTACCCAGAGTCTCTTCTGGTCAAATCACAGACACTCTTCCAGTGAATGAGCCCCCCAACAAAATGCTAACCTCAGAGTACATACATACTTCTTCAAGGTCAGAGAGCTTCATACCTCTCAAGAGCTTCACACCTCTCTAGGGCTTCACACCTCTCTTTAGGGTCCTGAAGGTTTCATACCTCTGGTAACCTAACTAGCAAAAGGGTGTGGGCCTGGGACTTCATGACTAGTCAGTGAAAGGGTGTGGACCTTCCTACAAACAAAAGCAAGACTCAATCAAAGGCACTTGATTGCCTTCGTACTGAGAAACACTCCAAAAGAAAAAACACAGTAAAAATTCCCACTTTGTTTGCCCTTACAATCTCTAGAGAAATGCCCACATCTCTGAAACTCCAGGGTTTGCAGAAGTTAGATTTAACAAATAAAAACATTTGACAGAAGCCATGGGAAAGCCCTGGAGTTATGAAGGAATGATGATTTGAATAACTTGAAATAATTCTACTCCTATCAAAAGAAATAAGAGAAAAATGAGATTGCATATTGCCAAAAAATAAATGATCTCAAATTTCAATCCACTTACCTTGAATCTGGAAAAGACAAATCTAACTATTGATAAAAAAGATAGACCTTCAACCTATTAAAGGTACCTACTTTATTTGAGAAATTTTAATTTCTTCAATGCCCCCTTCAATCAGAAATAATCAGAACATTTGTCTTGCAAAAATCACAAGAAAGGTAACTAAGTAAAATTATAAGAAAGACTGAATAACCAAATCATTTTTCTCCTTTTTATGGTCAGTTTTGTTTTAAAGAAATCAAACTAAAGTTGGAATTAACAGAGTTTTAATGAGGGGACAAAAATAAACCTCAGGGTCCTTAAAGAAATAAGAGCAGTAAAGTAAGAATAACTGAATTAATGCTCCCCTATAGGTGAATCAATATGCTTTGTGAGATTGATACCATAGTGGGAAGGTGCAGAAATAGCAAGAGGGGACAGAAGAGACAGAGAGGAACTAGATATGAGAAATATATGAATTATTAGAACCTGCTATGAATAATTTTGTGGTAGCAAGGCCAAAAATGCAAAGAAAATGGATGATTACCTACAAAACACCAAAATTAATAATAGATGAAAAAGACATAACCAAATTTTCATAAAATTAAATTGAACATTATAAAGGAACTACTAAAGTGTTCGTGTGTGTGTGTGTGTGTGTGTGTGTGTGTGTGTGTGTGTGTTTGTGTATAGGGAGAAAATTGATAGGAAATTCTGAGTCCAGAAATATTTAGGGATCAATTCAATCAATTGTTTAAGGAACTGTTAATTAACGTGCCACATACCTATTAATCTAACATATATGAGCAGATAATGGAAAATAATTTATTTAGCTGTAAAATTGAAAAGAATCATGGAGGAATAGGATGAAATCAATATAAAGAGGAGTGGGATATGAAAGTTTACAAATCAGATCTCCATCATCTAGGATGAAGTAATTTTTTAAAATGAATTAACAACAGGAATTAATAGATAACTTAAAGGTACTTGTAATGGGAAAGACAAATAGGATGAGAGTGTGTTCAGAAGAAATATGAATAATATAAATTCCAAGGATAAAATATTTATTTCCAGAAAAAGAGGAAGGAGACAAAGGAGTGAGGGAAAGTTTTGAGAAAAAATAATGCTAAATTAGATGACATGGACAGATACAGTAGGAATTCCAAGAAAAGGAAGTATACAAAAGAAATGAGAAAGAGTTTGAGCTAGATTGATATTAATAAACTAGATAAAAGAGTCTTCTATAATTTCTGTGGCTCCTTAAAGAACAAACTCCCCAAAATGAAGAATGTTAAAACTTAGTAATATTTCATCTTACTGCTTCAAAAAATTACATAAAGAATGAGAGTAGCACTTGAAGTGAAAGAGTTGCATTTCTTGGGGGAGGGGTTGTGACTTCTTTTTTAACCAATTCCTTTTAAGATATTTTCTCCCCAGTGTTATAGAGTACTTAACATGAATCACTTTTGCAAATATAACTACTGTTAATGTGATAACTCTAGCATATGGATTATGCCACCTGGAACACACTTCCTGTATCTCTCCACTTCATCAATTTTCCAACCCCTGTAGGGCTGAAGAAAACATTTTGCCAAGCTTAAAATTCACTCAAGAATTACAGGTTAGGCTTTTCCAACTAAATTCCAACCAATGGTGTTCAAGGTCACTTACATTTGGCAAAAACATGACTTCCTGTTTTTAAGAAAAGAGAATTTAAAAAGGCTTATAAAGAATCCTTATAAGGTTTCTTGGAAATTAAATGGTTCTTACGAGGCAGCATTTTAATGATTTTAGTGTAAATAAATCAGAAATGAGAAGATTAAATTTCCTTTTGAATACATGCATTTATAAACTAAAGGAAAAAGTACTGAGGGGAAAATATATTTTGGGTTTTAAGACATCGAGAGCATTTTGAAAATACTCTGGACCATTAATGGACCCCAGACTCAGTCAGCTTTGTCCGTTTCTAAATACTTTAGAAAATACCTCTGAAAATATTCTTATTCTGCTTTGCTTGAGCCTTAGGCCCAGTCCACAGTTAAGAATCAAACAATTATTTAAGAAAAAAAGATCAATGTAGCCAATCAACATTGGTAATGCAGGAGCAAGTCCTCTTGATGTTCACTATGTCTCTGTCCTTGTCTCCGTCCCTGTTTCTGTCTCTGTCTCTCTGTCTCTTTCTCCCTATGTATGTATGTATTTATTCATGCATGTATGTATATACACACATATCTATATGTATAATGATTTATTTTTTAATTTTTAATTAATAAGAATTAATTTTCTCTCCTTCCCACATACCTTATTTAAAAAAGAAGAGGAAAGAAATATGAATGTTTGTAATTATTATTCATGGTCAAGAAAAACAAATTCCTACAAATTCCTGCTGACCGTGGCCACAATACATGTCATCATTTTGAGACAATCACCTCTTTGTCAGAATGATGGTAGCATGGTTCATTATTGTAATCTTATTTGGCCATTTCATTGATCAGCATTGTTCTCTCTTTCAAATTTTCTTGTTTTTACATTGTTGTTGTTGTGGCAAAAAGGGTTTTCCTGGTTCTGTTCATTTAACTCTGTATATGATTTGAATTACTCAAATGATGTAGAATAATTTCTTGTTTTTAACCTGTGTAGTTGTAAACCCAAAATTCCCCTTCCTTTTTTTTTACTTCTTTTTTTTTATCTTTGAAGATTTATTTTTATTTTCTTTTTTTCCTAATATGTACAGCTTTATTTACATATATAAATATATAGATACATACATATGTATGTATATCTATATATGACAAATGAAATATTTTATATTTAAAGCTGTCACATTTGTCTATTTCCCTCTGAAATTCCTTCTGTTCTCAAACTGCTGTTAACATGGTTTATTTTTTTTCTTTTTTTTTTAATATGTTTAGTTTTCAGCATTGATTTTCACATGCGTTT
>CM053624.1:206328873-206344848 GCA_028646595.1 Phalanger gymnotis
CCCTCTGCCACTTTGTGGGTTCTGCAGCTCTAAAATTGGTTCAGAGCCATTGTTTTATAGGTTTTTGGAGGAACTTGGTGGGGAGCTCACGCCAGTCACTGCTTCCCAGCCGCCATCTTGGCTCCGCCCCTAGTCCAATATTTCTATACATAAATATATGTTATCATTGTTCATCCTTCCTTTTTAATGAAGATCAATGACATTATGAGCATGATATCTTGACTTGTATGTGAATTAGAGTTAAATAAGGCAGGGTTGAGCAAAGTCATCAGCCTTTCTCTTCCTGAGTCATCACAACCCAGTGGCAAGATAAAAAACAAGATGACTCACAATGACCTGGGATGCAGTGGATAACCTTTGTATCTTAAATGCCTGACCAAGCTCTAAGCACCCCACAGCACTTGCTTCAGCTGCCTCCATGGGCATTGGAACAATTTGTTCTCATTCTTCCATTCTGCCAGGGGAAGTCTTCGCATACTTGGGGTAAACATCCCCATAATTCCCTGATGGTTCTAACGCCTGTCAGTTATCTTCAACCTGGTTCAGCCCATCTGCCATAACAGTTTTACTGGAATTTGGCTGTTGTACATGCTATAACTTCTTGGAACCACAGGTGAGATGTTGGGTGAGAGGTGGACACCTCGGTAATACATGTTGCATATGTGTATACACATATACACACATGCGCATATACATATATATACACATCCACATGTATATATGTGCTTACATATACATACATGCATATACACATGTATATAATAGTTTAAAATTATAATGAGTTTTGGTAAACAGTGTACATATGTATATTCTTAAATGAAATAAAAGAGATGAGAACATTCATTAATGACAGCATATCATGGAAATTGCTTTATTTAGATACATTTCGATAAATTCATTTTTTTTTTCCTTTCCTTGGCTTTTTTATCCTCAAAGTAAAGTGTAGAAAAAAGAAAAACGAGAATTTTGATTAGCTGAGTTTTTGTTAATCGAGGCTATGCTTCTATTATTGAACAGTCAGTGAACCCAGGCAATGACTTTTTTTTACTCATTATCACATCAGCATTGATCTGTTCTGTCAAGTATTTTCTAGGTCTTTATTTCCTAGTTACCTTTCTCTCTTATTTTTAGTTAAATTAGACAAAGTAGACATCAACTCCATTATCAAGAATGTGGTGGCATATTGTCAATTAGATATCCATCTAACAGCAGTTACATTCTGATTTGCATGAATGCATTTGCTATCACCTTTTAAAATTTATACATGTAATGGTTTTCTTTTGATTTGGTAGTGATCAGACTACATATAAGCTTCAGGGGCCAAAAAGACTAGTGGAAAGCTGTAACTCAAAAGGTCATACCTAATGGGACTTAGAGACAAAAAAAAAATGGTCAATTGTCCCTAAGATATTTCCCATGTCAAAAAAAAGCTACAGTTTGGAAATTCTCTAGGTGTTATGTTCTCACCCTCTACCCCAGGGTACTCATTCATTTTGTAATACTGAATATAACTAACACACACACATACATAAACACACATATATTCAAAAATGTATGTGAGCACATGTACGCATATAATATTCAGCATATAAAAATAGGAATGACTATGTAAAGCATTAGATCCTTAAGATGTAAAAGAAATCAGTAGGCATTTGATTCCAAGAAGACAGTTGGATAAGGAGATATGTGTACTCATTAGGGTAAATATATTTCTCCAGGTGAAGAGGGAAGGGCTCAGAGAAAGCTTAAGTACCTTACACAAAAGCATATAGTTCACTAGGGTCAAAGTTAAAACTAGAATACTTGATAACGGAAAATAGAAGTACATTACCATAATGAAACAAAAATTAATTTCCAAAGAGAGAAGAAGAAAAGGGAAAGCCAAGTTACAGCCACAGGATAGGTGACAACTAAAATAGAGACAGAGATAAAAACTGATGGTAAAATGGCAAAAATCATGAATTCTGGTCTGCCTCTTGCTTTCATGCACCTGAGGATCATGAGTGGTTCCTGTAACATGAAAGACCAAGTTACTCAAGATATTCATTAAATGTCCCATGGTTAGTGATGCCAACTAGAAACCTGGGGAATATATTCCACTGGTCACTTTGGTACCAACATCTATAAGCACTCAAGTTGTTAAAGTACTCATAACAGAGATTATACAGAACTGTCTGTGGCCACTCCCTACTAATGTCAGAACTACTGGTAGCCAAATGGATCATTAATTTAGCAATGATATTCCAGTATGCACTTCCTCAAAATAAGGCCTATTCTATACTGCACACAGGCTTGCAGGCTAAGTCTTCAGAGAGTGATGGATTTTTCTCTTTCAGAACTTTCTCTGATCCTGCTAGTGACTCAGTTTAGGAGAAAGCCATTATTAATGATGCTAAGCTCTGGTAGATTCACCTATGGTTCATCTCAACTCTATTGTTGAAAACCCATTGGAAAAAAGGGAGATTACTTTTCCACATAACACTGTGAGCCAGCAGTAATATTTTAAGGGTTATATACTTTATATCAACATTAATTAAGGGTACAGAAATGTTTCCAAGAGGAAAGAGGTAAATTCCTCAATCTGGTATTGTCTTCTAACTGAGCTTATTCAGCTGACTTTTAATTTGGAATTCAAGGCAGAAATAAAAAATAGCTTCTTGTCACCCAGCCACAGATAAATGGCTATGAACCTGGGCCTCATTGCCCTGGGACTTTCCTCTCCTTTATTTCAATGACCTTCTGGGATAATTATGGTCACCATTTACAGACTTTATTGATTAAGTAATTAATAAATGATGATAAACCCAGGCAGTCTCAGGAGCATGTGATGCAGTCCAGTACAGCAGGTGGTGAATACTAACCTTCCACCTGCTTAATAACCCAGTCATAGAGGAATAAGGGCAGCACAATAATTTTAATGTTTTAAGTTGCATTGAGGAAACAAAAATATCAAGCACCTTGATGGATTTCCATCATTTCCTTCCATGTACCTTTGTTTCATAAGATTTTGACCCCAAAGACTAATATAGCAAATTAAAGACATATAAACTTAAATAAATGAAGCTAAGTTAACGTTCTCTCTCCGTTTGTCTGCCTCTTTCCCCCTTCATCTGTCTCTCTTCTCTGCCTCTACCTCTACCTGTCTTCTATCTCTCTCTTTTTTTTTGCTCTGTTTCTATTATTGTCTCTTCATTTCTGTCTCTGTCTCTGTCTTTATTTGTCTTTATTTCTCTCTCAACACTTGCACACGTGACATCAAATTCATTTCAATAAGTTTTCATGAAATGCCTACTACTATATACAAAGAATTATGCCAGAATCTGGACATGCAAAAGCCAAAGAATCAATCCTTGCTTTCAAGGAGTTTTTATTCTACTGGAGAGTGTGTGAATGTGTTTGGGGGATGTAAAACACATATCAATAATGAAAAGATAAATATGAAGTATTTTCAGGGGGTGAAAGTATTAACTACTGGTGGCACCAGGGAGCCCTTTGTTAGGAGGTAATGCAGGAGCAGAATCTTTAAAGGGATTCTTAGAAGCATAAGTGTGTTGTGAATGCATGCCAGGCTTAGGGAAATTGGAAGTACTGTGAACTTTCCTAATTGTTATCCAATTCTCCTTTTCCATTATTCAATCTTAGATCTAGTTTATGTTCCAACTGCATCACTTATTTTAGATGAGAAAAAGAGAAAGAGAGAGAAAGAGAGAGAGAGAGAGACAGAGAAAGAGAGAGAGAGAGAGAGAGAGAGAGAGAGAGAGAGAGACAGACAGAGACAGAGACAGAGACAGAGACAGAGACAGAGACAGAGACAGAGACAGACAGACAGAGACAGAGGCAGAGAGAGAGAGGCATTCACAGACAAGGAAATACGGGTGAGAAAGGAGTTGGAAAACTGTGAATGACTATAACACTGTCCCTGGAAAACAAAGTTCATGAAGGAGAATACTATAAAATATATCCTGAAAGGTAGGTTGGAGTCAGACTGTGAAGGACTGAAAAAACACCAAAGAGAAGAGTATTATTTCATCCTGGAGGCAATAGAAATCAAATCAAGACTATTGAACAGAGAGTGACATGGTCACAGTTATGCTTGTAGAGGAGAAGAGAAAAGTTAGAAACAAGGACACCACACAGAATCAAAGGCAGGATGTTTAGTGGTCGTTCATTATTATCACTGGGCATCATCCTGAAGAGAACTGAAAAGAACACCATCTACACTCTAAAAACTTACCATGTAGCACAAATATTATGTAAAGAAAGATATTTCTTCTAGATGTTAGTAGAAAGTCAGAGAATGTCTCTCCCTCCTCCTCCCTGAAATAAATTTGTCCCATTATTTGGGAATATCATTACCTATTTCTTTGTGCATATATTACCTGCATTTGGTAGTATAGTAGCTCTACATTTTCATCATTACGAGCCTTGCCTCTGCTGAAGGTCACAACCTTTTAATATGTTTTTAACCTCTGTGATTTTTTCTCATAATTCTTCCATAGTGGATCAACCCAGTTTACTGGAGGCCTCCCTTTTGTTTTTGTAATAACTAGGTCATACCAGTTTAGCACTTGAACCGTTCATCTAGTGTCTCTCTTACAAAATGACCATATGACACTTATTCCATGCAAGTCAGCATTGATATTATGTGGCACTGTATTTATTGTTAGGTCCCCTTTTGAACCCTAGTTCCCTTTTGAGCATCTGTAATTTTTATTATTTTTAGATCACAATGTTCCAAAATCATAGCCATTTACCATTACAGGGGAAGTTTTGAATTAAAGGCATGGGCTTTGGCAGCAGAGGGAAGCTTGGGAAAATTGGAAGTACTGTGTACTTTCCTAAATGTTATCTGATTCTTCTTTTTCTATTCAATCCTAGGCCTAGCTTATAGACAATATGTATCACCAATTCAAGATATAAGAACAAAACAGGAGAGAGAAAAAGAGAGAAAGAGAGAGAGAGAGAGAGAGAGAGAGAGAGAGAGAGAGAGAGAGAGAGAGAGGCAAAGACAGAAAGACAGAGAGAGAACATAAGGGAAGAGGGGGGAAAGGATGGAGGAAATTAAGGAAAAGATATTCAGGTAGATATAGAAATATCATCAGGTATTTAAAAATGTGTGTATATATGTATATATCTCATATAATAATTAGCTTTTACATAACACTTTTCAAACTCTTTAGAAATATTATCTCATTATAGGATAGAAGAAACTGAGTCAGATAAAGATTAATTGGCTTGATTACAGTGACACAGCTAGTAATTGTCTGAGATCAGCTTTGAGCTCAGATGTCCCTGACTTCAGGAGATGTGCTCTATTCACTGTCCCATCTAGCTTAAACTTAACATATATTTTGGTTAATTGTGTCATCACATGAAAATACTAACTGATTCTGACTCCCTGCTGTGGTTTAAACATATTTATAAAGTCCAAATCAAATATTAAGTTTTAAAATCCTGTCACTAATCCTTAATCCTTTATAGTATACATACACGTAATAATTTAAAGAAAACAGAAAATCTCATTAGGTTAAACAATTTCACTTCAAAACAACAATTTAAACAAACCACAAATAGTTAATATACTAATTGTTCTTTCCTGATTTAGATAGTATACAGTACTCTGTTATTAGTTATTACTTACATAGACACAACTAAACAAAACGCTAAAATGCCAATTTGCATAGTATACCTGTGTTGACATTTTTGACAGCTTAACAGTTTTTCAGTTTAAGAGTACTTATAACATATAAAAGGGTATTTGAAAAATAATTAACTTTGGAGAAAGCATGTGCATGATATATTAATATACAAGGCTCAAAAGATTTTATCTTTGATGTGTTAATATCATCTAACAAAACCAATTACTATTAGCTTAATTAACATTTCGTTAGGTTGAGACAAGAATTATCAATACCAGTTCCATATATTACTTTCATACATTCATTTACTCAACACCTAACACTATGTAATTACTGAAGTCATTCTATAGCCAATTTATTTTGATAGGAAGTAGAAGAGATACAAAGTTAAATATAACATAACTTATCCTCCAGTAGTTTGCAATCTAAACATTGCTACTGGTCACTAGACATGACATATATTAACTTCCTCTTTCAATGCATGTGCTTACACATCAGTATTTTCATTTGTAATATTTTGCTTTATGAAACAAAAAACATGAAGTTAAAATATCATTTACGATACCAATCTGTATTAGTTAAATATGTTGAATGTCATCAGATTGAATCCACTAAAAGAAAAAGAAGTTGCAGAAAGAGACAATAATAAAGTTCATATTTTGTTTTTATCAGCAGCTAGGTAGCCCAGTGAATAACAGCCAGGTATAGAGTCAAGAAGGCCTGAGTTATAATCTGGTCTCACACACTTAATAGCAATGTAACCTTGGGCAAGTCATTTCACTTTGTTGGGCTCAGTTACTTCTTTCTGAAAAATGAGCTGGTGAAGGAAATGGCAAAGCACTCCAATATCTTTGCAAAGGAAACTCCAAGGGGGGTTACAAAAAGTCGGACACAACTGAAAAACAATGGAAAACTTTATTATCAAGATTATTTTCTGTCTTTGAACACTGCACTGGTGAAATTCTTAGTGTAGCTAATATTTTACTTCTGCTATCTGCCTGGATGTAGAATATTTTGTATCTCAACATGTTTTGCCAAGCCACCTGATCAAATTTTGGGAAAAGAGAATTTTCAAGTTTTAGGAAGAGTTGACTGAAAAACCTATGAACTTCTGCCTAATTCTTAGGTTGTTTTTCAGTTATCTCTCTCTTCCTCAAAGTGCTAGGATTAAAGATCTTAAAATTGATAATGAACTTGCCAATATGTGAAGACATATATTCCAATCATTGGGAAATGACCACATATATTTCCTATCCTATCTTTAAGTAGCCTACAGTCTGGAAGGGAAGAAAGACAATATACAGAGAAGTAATAATATTCACCAGTAAAACTGACTTTAAAGAACAATAGCAACAACCCACAATATGTATTTTTTAAAAGTAATTTGAGGCCTCAACGGTAGGGTGCTCAGTGAATCTATTATTAGCCCTGTTGAGTATTTACCCTGAAAAGTAATTGATGACAAATGCCAAGGAAATAGCTTATAGAGAGGTTAAATAACTTGTCCAAAGTCACAAAGGCATTAAGAGGCAGAGCTAGGATTTAAAAAAAATTAATTTTGTATCCATAGTTAGACTATAAGCATTTTGAGAGGGGAACTATGTCCAATTTTTTTTGTATTACATATAGCATCTAATACCATCCTTTGCACCTAGTAGGTACTTAATGAATAATTGATTATTTAGAAAGATACTATTGATTTTCCCTTGAGGACAACAAAAGCAATAGCAGCAGTGTCTTAGATGGCTCGTTTATGGAATGCTGGCCTTCGTCTAATGGCACTGGCTTTCCATTAGTATCATTTGAATTTACCCAAGGCACAAAAGTTGGAATGTAATGCTGGGGACTTAATTATCCCCATAATAAACTACCTATTTTATTAAATATAAATAGGTATGTCTGGTTTTTCTAGTTATTTTGTAATACTTAAATACTGATAATTATTCAAACAGATTTATTGAGGTTTAACAGCAATGTAATAATAATGTCGCTATGTTTTATATGCAATAGTTGTTACACCTCATTAAACAGGTTGGTAAATGATCCATTGCTATTTAATTAACATGCAATGACTGTGTTATTAAATCTTAAACTGTAAATTAAATCCTGATCAGAGACACTTAATTTTAAAGTGTGATTGAAAACTTCTTTGGACATGAGCCTCCAGAGTCCTTTTTATTTTTCATGGCTCCCTCTTGCTCTACTCTTGTTGTTCAGATCACATAATATATGCATGGGACTGGAAAATGAACTGCACTTGATTTGCCTAGATGATTTTTTTCCCTTAAAAGAAAAAGTCATGTCTTCATGGTCTGTTAGCAAATCATGGAGGAACAATAATTAATTTTTGTTTTAGATCCAACATCTTACAGATGGAAAATTATTTCCTGCTTTCAGAAAAGAGTGTATACTAGAGTTTTATAGCTATTCACTGGTAGAGGGGAATTTGGCAAGCTTAGTTGAGTTTGTTCAGTTAACTTATTTGCTACGAGTTTACTAACAGAAGAAAAAAAGGTACTACTCTTTTCAGTCTTCTCAACACAAGTTACATATAAAAACTACCAATTTCGTGTTAACTTGGCAATGCTGAGTTTTGCATCTTTAAATGGATACTAAATCCTTTTAAAGTTTGCATGTGCTTTTGTAAAGTAGTTTGAACTTTTCTGTGATAACTGCTGGAAAATTAGTGGTATTGAGTCACAGGATATTGATAGAATATCCTTTGTTAGATAATATTACCCAAAAAGATGCAACCATCACTTTTTAAGGTGTTCCGTGTATTGTATGTGAAAAGATACAGTGGCTAATGTCCCTAGTGTCTTTCATTTTTATTTCATGAATATTTGTAAATGTTCTCTTTTGGGAATTTTCAATGTCACTATATGTTTAATACAAAGTCTTACAGTAGATATATAATAAATGTTCTTCACATGTGGTAAAAGGGGAAGAAACTAACTAGAGTCATGGGACTTGAGTTGAAATCCTGATTGTACAACAATGTCTTTGTGACCTTGGGTGAATCCTTTGAGCTTTATGAGCTTTCATTTCCTCTCCTGTAAACGACCACTTTGGGCTAGATGTACTTTAAAGTCTCTTCCAGATGTAGCTAAATAAATAAATGAAGAAAAATTAAATATCTGTTTGTGCAAAGCACTATATACTAAATGCTGGGGATACAAATAGAGAAGTAAGACATTTTCTGCTCTCAAGGAGTAGTACAACACATAAGGAAGAGTTCATCCACAAGTCAGATGGAAAGGTCTGATGTTCCTTAGGGTGCAAAGGCAAAACAGATGTTGATGCCTCTTTAATGCCATTCCCATTGATAAAGTCATATTAATTTGTGATTTTGAACCATTTGGCAATGCCAATAACTTTGATGGCCACAACTTTCTTTTCTACATCTTCAATAAATGTAGATATAACACTTGTAGGAGTAGTTGTCAGGACAGCATTTCTACAGGGGTTGTTTTCCAGGATGATGAGTGGGAAGAAAGACTTTTATTACAGAAAATGCTACCATTCTAAGGGTATGTAAAACCAAGCATCCCAAGTGCCTTCAGAAAAACTCACCCGTTAGCAACAAACTTGAATGCAGTGCTATTCCTACTTTCCAAACCACTGTGTCAGCTATGAAGAAGACTGAGGATAAGACTGTGCTGTTTAAATTGTCTAAACTATGTTTACGTAGCCTGTTCCACATAAAATAGATGAGCCTCCTATTTCATGAGAGTTACTGGATACACAAGGTATAGGAAGAGGAAAAAATGTGAGCTACACAGTGGCCATTGGCTCACCCCCTGGATTTTGTCTATCTTCCATTAACCACATAGGACACAAAGGAGTTGTTTGTTCACCTTTTTCCCATGTTGATTATCCTGATCCAGTCCTGATACTCTTTAGCTACTCACCTAATAAAGGCTCTTCTCTAAAGGAATTGTACTAAGGCTTCTCTGTTTAAATTGGTGTAGTTTCAAATCAGAGTCTGGGTAAGTTTTTCCTATCCATTTCTATGCTTACACATAGTAGCAAGTGTCTTCTCAAATGAGTGATTATATAGTAAACTAGCATTCATTATATAGAGAGGAAAGGGGAAAAGCACATATCCCACATGCCCAAAGGTGATTTATAAGATTATTCTGCATAATCCACTGGATGTGGGAGGGGGTGCTGAAGACCTTGAAATTGACATCCAAGTCAAGGAAATATACTGGTGTGACTGCATCTTTGAATTGGCTTCCCAGAATTCCCTTTTGTAGAGGAAAAATCTCATCTCTGACCTGGATCAGAGGTGTTCCCTCCCTTTCAACATATCCATGATGGAGACTGTGGGGGGAAGCAACATAATATACATGCAAAAACACACACACACTCACTCACACTCAAACATACACACAAATACACACAACTGATATTATCCTCTCTCCTAAAAAAACTGAGTTTTGTATTACTTAAAGGTATTTTCTTTTGTTCTATTTATATTTATTCAGTATATACTTTTCAGCCCCTTTAGAATGCAAGTTCTTTGGGAGGAGGGATTGTTTATTCTTTGTATTTGTTTCCACAGTGGTTAGTATAATGTCTGTATAAATAGTAAGTAAATGATCACTGATGGATTGATTTTTGCCCTTTGCTTCCAGATCTATGGTTCGAGATCTTGGAGCATAGTAATTGGTTGAGGAGGATAAGATTATGATCCTAGAATATTTACCAATATTTACCAGCTATGAGGATGTGGAGGATTATTTATGCATGATCCCAGGTTATATTGGTCTGTTGGGGTCCAGGTAAAATTTTATCTCTAAACTGATAATTAGAGGAAAAGGGATACCTTCTTTGATGGTTTTTGAGGATAAAAAGAAAACAAAGCAAAATGAAATTAAACCAAATCGGTATACAGGATTCTAACCAATTCTAAATTGCAAGGAGGATGGACTTGGTTTGGTCTCTCAAAGGATGATCAATAAACCTTTAGTAAGTACCTTTGACACCTCTGAGATTCTACAGAGGAGCGCTGACTCAGACCCTGTAAGAGGTAGGGTAAATTTCCAATACAATATGATATTAGTGAGAAAAATGTTATCAATAAAAAGTTGTCAATATATTGATTTATTAAATGTACATACATATATAAGTAGATATATATACATATATGCACACACATACATACATACATATGTATGTGTGTGTATCTGTGTGTGTATGTATTCTATCTTGCAATAGAAAGTTCAAACAGACAATTCGTGCCTGACTCATGGTAGAGCATTCCAAGCAAGTACTGGTCTGATCAGCCACAGTTGGACACACTGTAACTTGACTCTAGCATAGTGATATCACTTTAGTCCTTTTCAAGAATGAAAGAAAACAGCCACCACCATCCTGCAATATCTATTCATTAACATTCCCTAAATTTTGGAACTTCCAGTTACATAAATTCCAACAAGCAAACATCCTCTTGCACATAATCATGAAACATCTTTGAAGGTCCTCAACACATGCCTTGATTCCATCTTCCACGTCTGACTTTCAGAATCGATATTGCTAGCTCTCCCTGGAACTTGATCTCATAGCTTTGGAACACTCACCCTAAGATCTAGTCACCTTTCTTGCCATCTGTTCTGTCATTGGTCCCATCAGCACCACTACTCTCTTTCAATACTCTCTTCTATATTTTGCAATAGAAATGGTAATTTAAAAATGCTGCTGTTATGTATGGAAAGTGCATGGTGATTGATTAGTTCAATTCATATTACTCTTCCCTGGAGTCTAGTAAATGCTTAATAAATACTTTTAAAAATTTACTTATTAATTCATTCATTGATATTTAAAATATCATGCCAAAGGTTTGTTATTTAATCAATGTGGGTGATATTTTTACCTGTCCAATGTTAAGAATGGTGCCAAAACCACTCTGATTAGCACCACTACTAATTATTTAACTACAAAATCATCCATCCAAATATTGCTAGTAAGATTAATGCACCAAAAATTTGTAAAGGGCAAGTATTTTTTGTATCTAGAGACATTTGTTAACAGTAGCCAACAGAGCACCTCATACATTGAAACCTTAAATAAATATGAACAATCTACTTTAGAAGAAGGTATTTAATGGGGACCATGTAGCCCATGGACCACAAGGGAAATTCCCAGACCCAGAACAAATATAAAGTGGAGATAATAATGGCTCTTATCCCACCAGGTTGTAACCACCAAATAACATAATGAGTAAAACATTGCAAATCTTAAAGTATCTTTTAGCTACAGACAAAGTAGTGTAGATAGAGGGTTAGACTTATAACCAGGTAAATCATGGTTCTACTTCCATCTAAGATATTTTTGCAGCATCTCCTTCACCCAAACCTCACTCATACTAGCATCTAAAGGTTTGTAAGTTGGGTCCTCAGAAGGTGATTATCCTATTTCTAGAGTCACTCTGTCAATGTGCGCTCTTGAACCACAGATCAGCAACTTTCGCTGGCGAGTTCATGTTAAATAATGAGATCACAGACAGAAGTAGCTTAATATAAAGACATTTTACTGAAATAGCATAGTAAGAATAATAGGTACAGAGAAGCTGCCTCCATCGCTGGCACCGTAATTGTATGGTGTATTACTCTATAGAATATATATGTATATATTATGTATATATATGTATATATACATGTATATATATGTATGTGGGTATATATGTATATATGCGTATGTATATATACATATATGCATATATGTGTATTTATGTATATATACACATATATTCTACAGAGTAATACACCATATATATACACACACAAACATAGATGTGTGTATATGTGTATGTATATGTGTATATACGAATGTATATATGTGTGTATGTATATGTGTGTGGCTAATATAACTCATATTTCTTGTAAAATTATATTCTATAAATATATTTAAATTTTAAATTTTATTCTTTTTTATTTCATTATTTTCCAATCACATTTTAACAATTTAACATTAATTTTTAAATTTTCTGAGCTCCAAATATTTTTTCTCTTCTGCCCTTCCCCCACTATTGAAAAGGAAAGCAATATGATATAATTACACATTAGTTATGTTTTTAAAAAGTAAGAAAAATAAAGTAAAAAAAGTATGCCTCAATCTATACTCAGAGTTCATCATTTCTCTCTCTCTGGAGAGCATATCTCTGATAGCATTTTTCATCAAGGATCTTTTGAAACTGTCTTGGATCTTTGTCTTGATCAGAGTAGTTCAAGTCTTTCACAGTAATTCATACTTCTGGTACTATAGGATCACATCCTTTCTCTTCCCTATGTCTGCTTCTCTATAACTCAACTGCCAATGCTGGTCCTCTTTCAAATTCCCTACTGGCTTTTCTCTCTTTTGCCAGAGGCCATATTTCTTGAAGTCACTTATTGATAAAACTCTTTCTCTTTCTCTGTTCCCTGCAGGATATGGTATGTACTATTGTATTGACCTATCAGCCACAAGATGACCTGAATGATGAGAATGTTGCCTTCTGATAGAGGCACAAGCATCATGTTGCACAAAGTGACTCCCAATGTACTTCAGCTCTCTGGAGGACTGGCAAAATCTGGAGGACTTTTAGAAGTCTAGCAGCCATATGGCCAGTATTATGGGAACCAATAGCAAACTCCCCTTTTAGATAAATTTGTGAGACCCATTTACATACTCTGTAAAGGGATAACATGTTCCTGATCTTTTTGTTGGTCATGGTGGTGATGAAGTCTAAATATATTTTCATGTTTATATTAGAACAACAACATTTTGTCTCTTCTGTTTTCTGAGCCCTGGCTTTCTGTAATTATGTCAACTAGGCTCAAAAAAAAAGCAAACCAATCTCTTCCTCACCTCTTCCTTACACTAGTTGGGTAGTCTTGGGTAAGCCAATTAATTTATCTGAAGCAAGGTTTTCTCATCTATAAAATGGAAGAACAGTATCTATCCCCTAAAACTGTCCAGAGGATCAAATCTTATTATACCATATAAATGTGTTATAATTATCATTGTAATCCTAAATGTCTTTTGAATAAAAGTAATGCAATGAAAAAGATAGTTAAATCATTACAAATAAGAATGTACATGTCAAAAATTATCTTGAAAGGAAGATAGCAATAAAATGTTATCTATTTTGATGTGAACCTATGCAGTTTCCAGCAGAGAAAATAAAGGAAAATAATGCCATTCCTCCTTCTGCCTACGATAAAAGCAGCCATTTTTTCTGTCATTCAGCTACAGGAAGATCCACTAGCATTCATCTCCTCTGAGAAAGACTCCTCCTTCTGATTGCCCTCACTTTAGGGGACTTCAACATACCTATGCCCTGAAACTAACCTCCTAGGTCCTAAATTTACTAATTTCCCAAAAATTACTCTTCTAGCTGACCTCAGCTGCACACAAAGACGGTCACACCCTTCATCTCCCCGTCTGTTCTAGTTTCATGTTTGTGAACTCTTAAATTCTCAAGTCTGAACATAATTTGTAATTTCCCTCTACCTTGCAGCCTCAGACCCTGTACTTCATCCTTAACATGACCTCCAATCTCTATACCCTTCAGTTCTTCTATATCTTGCCACTGGACCCTGATGGCTATGGAGGAGGGAGTGAGGCAGGTGACTTTGCACAGCCCTCTCTCAGTTAAATACGATTCACTTGTATGGCAGCATGTTCCTGATGTCATGGTCCTGATTAAGAATGAAGGACAAATAACAATATCCATTAGTTCTTTCCCAGGGATAACTTACCACAGAGAATGATAAAGAAAAAAATATGTTACCTATGTCTTCATTGTACAAGAGATACAAGAAATAAGATGGTGATTTCAGAAAGTCTTTTGTCTTAAAGCCATTCTCATATCCATACTGATTAGATCACATACTACTAGCTGTTCCTTCTTGTTCATATATGAAACCAGTCATCTCTGCAGTCGAAGTTGAATATCTTCTGTATTTTTATTTGGGCTGTGACCTTCAACCTCTATACCCCTCAGTTCTTTCCCAGGCCATTACTCTTGCCCTAGTTAGCTGTTCTCTTTTCCCATCCTATATTGACCCCTTGATGAACCAATACAACTCTCCACGGTCCTTTTCTCACAATTCCATTGTTCCTTCAGCATACTGATGCTCTTACCCTGCCAATCCTTAGCCTTGTAATGCTTCCACCATCTGCTGCATTTGTTCTTCCTCACATGCTGCTAAATGAAGCTACAGAAAATGAGGAAACCTTAGCGACTGGTCAGAACCTTTAACAAATTTATGTTGAAACATCTAAACTCGGCCTTCACTGTGGCCAGGCAATATCTTTATCCTTCCACCAAGATCCTATTCTCCACAGCAGTTTGTCCAACCTTTCATATGTGTGTGTATATGTGTGCATGCATAAATGTACATATATATGCGCATACATACACATAAACATATGTACCTATATACATATATACATATATACATACATATATTCCTATGCATACCCATGTATACATATGCATATATGCGTGTGCATGTATGTGTATTTATATGTATATATATGTTTATATATCTTTGTATATTATATATGCATACATATATTATAATATTAATAGTATCACACATAATATATATAATTATATTATATATAATATAATATATATTTTCATATCACATCACATCATATCATGTAAATATATTATATCATATTATACTGTGTCATATTATACTATAGCATATTGTACTATAGCATATTGTACTATATCATATTGTATTATATTATATTGTATTATATTATACCACACTATACTATACTACACTATACTATACTATACTATACTATACTATACTATACTATACTATACTATACTATACTATACTATACTATACTATACTATACTATACTATACTATATTCTATTCTATTACTTTATATTATATTATATTTTTGTTTCCACAATCTGGCTAGCAGCTTCTGTGGGGGGTCCAGATCCACCCACAGCCAGCACCCAGAAAGCTGCCAGACAGCCAGAAAGCCCAGGTTCTTTTAATCTGCCTTAATAAGGAAAACAAGGTTAAGGGGTTGGCAAGCTTACTTTAATTCAGCACACAAATATCATTCACTTAGTTCAGGGGGAAAAGCTAGCACCCTGAACTTCAGAGCAAAATACAAGCAAATTACAAACTTCAACAGACAGATCTTGTCTGATTCAAATCCCAATACATAGTTACCAGAGTTCAACAAAGTCTCAGCATCTGGGTTTGCAAGCTGGAGGGCTCCTTAGCTACAGCTATCTGGAGTCTCTTCATCAATACCATCTCCAGAGCCCTTAAACAAATTACAAACAGACAGACCCAATACAATTCATAGTT
>CM053624.1:206345348-206363004 GCA_028646595.1 Phalanger gymnotis
CACGCGACCCAAAATCGCCACAAAGAGGCGGACTCAAACCCACATGGTCCAAGAGCCCCTGCTGTCCCAGACATGTCACTGAAACTCATGTCTAAACTAAGCCCTCCCCTGAGGCAAGGAGGTACCAAGGACACCCAAATCTTTGCCCTGGGGCTTAGCACTTAGCAAGATTCAATGAAATAGCTGAATCATTCAGGGTAAGGGGTGAAGGTCCCCTAGTGTGCCAGAAAGGCAAAATGGGCTCCTTATCACTTAGTTCAACAAGTGCCCTTGAAGAGTTTGGCTTTCGTTTGCATTGAGTGAATGAATGAATAAGTTATGAAATTATTATAATTATAACAGTTATGAAATAAGGTGAGGGTTGTTTTATTTGTCTATTAATAGTTGTAATGTGTATATATATATATATATATATATATATATATATATATATATCTTTCTCAATTGGTGGACGAGAGGGAAATAATCCAGAATTTAAAATAAAATAAAATTGATTAAAAATATAAATGAACAGGTTGGATTAGATGGCCATAAATGTCCCTTCTGAATCTGTGTCTGTGATCCTATGATTTTATTTTTCACCTACCTTTGCACGGGTTATTGAACTATGGCTATAATGTATTCTAGCCTCATCTCTGCTCCTTAGAATCCTGAGCTTCCTTTAAGACAATGATAGGGTACCACTCCTTTAAAGAGGATCTTTGCCATTCACTACTTATCCCAGATTGTTCATGGGATCATAGATACAGAAGTAACAAGTGCCTCAAATTAATATGAACTACTTCATATCTACATTGTATTTATTGTAACATGCTCTATCTCCTTGCTAACATAAGCTTTTTGAGAGGGTTGGATTATTTATATCCCCATTACTCTAAATATTTCTTTTTCCTTTTGGGCCACACCTGTGATTTGTTGGGGAAAATATCTCTACCAATGCTGATAAAAATTGGTGTATAACATATAGTTTTATAAACAACTGAGCCACTAATAGGTATGTCTTGCCTAAATTCTTAGAAGGAATTTAATAAGTTTATTTGGTTTAGAAAAAACAAGTATCATGAAGAGTTAACACTCAACTATCAGAAAAAGAGGGCAAAATTTAAACCATATTAGCTTTGGCCTAGGAACACAATGAAAACCTGTTGTCCTAATTCTGAAAAGGAAGAAATAATTACTTTTTTTTTAAAAATTCAAGACTTTCTTTCATTTTCTTTGTTTCGGCAACATTCCAGAGGTTATTTTATTTTATAATTTTCCAATATATCTAGAGTGTGTTACTTGACAAAATTTTCATCTAAGTACTTTTTCCCTGAATTATATTTCACTTTACAATTCATATACAGGGAGTTCCTAAAGTCTGGACACATAGGCAAAAATGCATATTTTCAAGAAATGAAATGAATGAAATTTTCAACATTTTATTTAATTGGAATATTAGCAAATGCCATCTTCAATATGATTTCCATCAGTGGTGATGCAAAGATTGATGCTCTTTGCAAGATTCATGTGAACTCAATGCAGTAACTCCACATTGCCATCAATTTTAGCACACTCGATCTTTATGCATTCAAGCAAGTGCGTTGCATCTGTGATTTTCATTTAGTATACCTTCTACTTTATCATACCCAGAAAAAGAAGTCAAAGGGGGTAAAGTCTCTTATTATTCCAAATATTTAAAATACGCATTTTTACCTATGTGTCCAGACTTTAGGGACAGCTTGTAGTACTAAAAGAGACTGAGATTTCTGGAAATCCTTAATGACTTGTTTGGCAGTCTATTTCTAAACAAAATTTATCTTCCTGACTCCTCAGGCACATCAGGTAAATAGCTAAAGAAAATGCATGAATTTGATTTCTTAGGAAGTACAATGCAGTTGTGTGTATAAGTCATCACAATCCTAATATTGAAAATAACCTTTAATTATCCTGAACATAATAGAACCCATTTCTTTTTATTATGGAAAATACATACAAATAATACATGGATTAAAAAGATGAAAACACTTTTATATTTTGTATTTTATTTTGTTTTATGCAAACTGATATCATAGCGTAGAACAAATGTTCCACCAATTGTCTTAAACCTTAAAATCCCAAAATTAATAAAGCCTTTATACTCTGACAAGATCATAGTACCATAAAGAATACCAATGAACTGTATAAATTCTTGACTCCATCTGGAATTCCTTGGTGGAATTTGCACAATATAAGTTATCCAGCGGGAAATTTTAAAAATTGTCAATTCTGATGAGTACAGCAATACTTAACAATTATCTTAAAGTGATTTTTATCCTCATTTTCAACAGGTGAAACTAAAATGAATGTCTTTTTTCCTTCAGGTTTAGTTCACTTCTGGGCAGTTAAGAAAAAATTATTGATTCAGCCAAATTTTCTCTTGCCTTGCTCCATGTATACTGTTTATAATTTGACTTATGTCTCCTACTGATTAACAGGCAGTATACAGATACCCAATTTGTTTTCCTGATTCAGATAAATCTCAACTTCTCCATAAAATAAGCAGTGATTTCTAAAGTCCAAAGTGATCTCTTCCTCCTTTGGATTCCATCCAACAATTATAATATTCAGTAAATGCTATGCTATGCTTTTGGCAATAGATCATGCATAGCCTACAACCTTTTGATTCATCCTTTATTCAGTTGTTGAATCACAGAATCATAGATACAGAACCAGAAGGACCCTCCAAGTCATCTACTCTATCATCCTTATTTTACAGATGTGAAACTGAGTCCCAAAATACAATTCAGTTGTTTAGATCACATAGGGAGAGCCAGTATTAAAACTCTGATTCCAATTTCAGTGATCTTTCCAGTTTTTTGCCTCCAGTTGTTTTGGTTTTTAATCTTTTACTGCTATCTAAGTTGTTGCATGGAAATAGTTTATCTCTCTCTCTAGCTTATTAGCTTTTTTTGGTAACTCTACAAAAGTATTTTTATGATTTTCTAAATGTAGTGGCATTCAATATATTTATTAATTTGGTTTGATTAGGATTCATGTCATATTTTTTAAAATTATTGAAGTCTTCAAGCTTTGTGTTATTTTTAAGTTGAAGAATTATTCGAAAGATATATGGAAGAGATGTAATGTTTATTGTTTTTATGGCATTAGGCATTATAAATTCTTAAGAGAGAAATGGGGTTTTCATTGATGCTGTCAATTGCTGGCTACATATACATATCTATCTATCTATATATAAATGTATACATTCATATGTGTGTATAGAGAGTAGATAGATAATATATTAGATAGGTAGATGATAGGTGGATAGGTAGATAGATAGATTGTTGGACCTAGCTGGAAATGGCTTTCAAGAGCTGATTGTTAAATTTTTAATAGGAGAAATTACATTTTAGAAATCAGCATCAGCATATGGTATAAATCATGGCTTAATCAAATACTTTCTTGATTGCTTAGGTTTATGAAAATGATGGAAAAATTTTAATAATGTAAATTAAGCTTAAAAGTTTGTCTTGTTTACATTTTCACTTCGGAGAAGTGGTTGTTAAACATTTTTCAGTACACACTTGTCTAAATCTACATATATATGTATATATCCATATTACATCATATTCACACACACACACACACACACACACACACACACACATACATATATACTGGTTGTTACCAGGGGTGCAGCCTGGGCCTGCCATATCAGCAGGGCTACACTTTGGCTGGGTTCCCTGAAGAACTCCTTGTTAATTCATTTGAATCCCACCACTGTATTCATATGTATGTGTGTGTATGTATGTCTGTATCCTACATGCATATATCTATATCTATCTATGGGGAGTTATAGTTAATAGTTCTTCAAGGTCATTGTCATGTGTAGAGGGTTTTAAACTGAAAATAGTGTAGGGTAAGGCTAATTACCTTATTAGAAATGCTCAGCCAACTTCCATAGAAAATGGTTGATGAACATTTAAAGGAAGAATGACTGAAGAGGTTGTCATTAGTTCAAAGGAGAAAATATTTGAGAAGAAGGGCAGCAAAATAACGTATAACTACGAATATTTATTCACCAATACATGGAAACTGGATGATAAAGAACGTGGACTATAATTCTTAATATGAGGGAATACATACGAGCTCCTAGGTATAAATAAGCCTGGGAAGCAATGTGCTTCATGTTTCCAATATGCCAATAGAAGATCATGCTCCATTCAAAAAATGATTGCATAAAAAGAATGATGGAATATCATTGTTTATTAAAAATACATATTTATCTAAATCCATGAACATGAGAGGAGACAATTAAAATGTGAGGTGAGGGTAAGGATCAAAAGAGAATGAATCAAAAGTACTATTATCATAGGCATTTGACTACCTGGCTAGAAGAGGGGAATTGATAATGAGATCCTGAAACATATTTCAAAGCTGACATATAGTTTGGATAGGAAAATTCAAGTACCTTTTCATCTGCCTGACATCTCTCTCTCTCTCTCTCTCTCTCTCTCTCTCTCTCTCTCTCTCTCTCTCTACCTGATTGAAGAATGGATAAGTAAACAAAGGGAAATAAAGTGAGGTAAGGCACTGCAATATGTTGTCCAAGATGCTAAAGAATAAGAGGAACTGTGGCTTGCCACAAATACAAATCGAAAAACATGGTGGGGGGGATCCTTGGAATGACAATAAATAGGCATGAAAGAGAAGACAGAACTACTTAACTCACACTCTGTTTCTATTTTCACCAATAAGGGAAATGGTGTGGTGTCCAGTTGGGGGAGATTAGAATATAAAAGGGAATTGAATCCTAGTGGAAATTAAATGTTAAGAGAAGAATCAGCTGTTCTCAATGAGTTTAAGTCACTTGGCACAAATGAGCTATATATCCCAGGGTACAGAAAGATCTTGTAAATGTGATTGCTAACCTATGGTTGATGAGCTCTGAAGAATCCTAAAGAAAAGGGGAAGTGCTACTGGATAAGAAATGGACAAATATTGGCCCCAATTGCTAAAATAGGGGAAAGAGGTCAATTGTTTAAATAATAATAATCTGTTGGACTTAAATAATGCAGATTCCTACCAAACTTCAAGAATATTATGTTAAAGGAGTAGCTTGTAAGCTTGGAGGCACAATAGTGATTAAGAAGTCACTGCAGGATATCCTTATTCTCTTTCTTAATGTGGTTACTATGTCTCCAGCTAAGAAAAATCCTGGAAACACAGTATACTTTAATCATAACAAGTCATTGATAAGACATTCATATTTCCATAACAAATATGGACTTAGGTAGATTTAAAAGTGGCTAAAGGACATGAAACCAATTAGTGATGATTACTGTATAGAACTTAAATAATTGGGGAGAGGTATCTGGTGAGTGTGTATACACACATATATGTGTGCATACATGTATACATACCTACACTTACTTTTATTAGCTTGAGGGCAATAAAAGTTCAAGAATTTTATGTATATCTATATCTATAGATATATACACACACACATCATACACACATCATATATATTTGTTTGTTTGTTTTGATTGAATTTATGTAGAGCCTCTTCTGTGCCAGGCATTGTGCTAATCTTTTTGCCAATAATATCTTATTCGAAACTCCCAAGTGCCATGGGAGATAGAAGCTATTATTGTCATGCCCATTTTACAGATCAGGAAACTGAAGCAAAGAGTGGTTAAATGACTTGCCCTTCACACAGTTAATAAAAGCTTGAGACCAGGTTTTTAGGGTTCTGGTCTTGACCTTGTTTGGTTTGATTTAAAAAAAACTCAATGACTCCATTTTTCTTTTTTTTAATTAATTTATTTTTAGTTTTCAACATTCATTTCCACAAGATTATGAGTTCCAAATTTTGTCCCCATCTCTCCCCTACCCCCTACCCCAAGATGGTATGCATTCTGATTACCATTTCCCTGAGTCTGCCCTCCCTTCTATTACCCCCATCCCTTTCCCCTTACTTTCTTGTAGGGCAAGATAGATTTCTATATACCATTTCCTGTATGTCTTATTTCTCACTTGCATGTAAAAACCAATTTGAATATTTGTTTAAAAAATGTTTATTTCCAGATTCTCTCCCTTCTTTTCTTTTCTCCCTACCTTGAGGAGGCAAGCAATTCAATATAGGTTATACATGTGTAGTCATGCAAAACATTTCCATAATAGTCATATTGTGAAAAACAAACTATATTTCCCTCCATACTATCCTGCCTGCCATTTATTCTACTTTCTCCTTTGACCCTGTCCCTTTTCAAAAGTGTTACCTTCTGACTTCACCTTCCCCCAGTCTCCCTTCTGTCATCTGCTCCTTTATCTTCTTCCTCCTTACTTTCCTGTAGGGTAAGATACCCAATTGAGTATGTAGGTTACTCCCTCCTTACAACAGGTCTGAAAAGAGTAAGGTTGACTCATTCCTTTTCACCTCCCCCCTCCTTCCTCTCCATTACAAGAGCTTTTTCTTGTCTGTTTTATGTGAAATGATTCACCCTATTCTATCTATTCCTTTCTGCTTTTCCCAATATATTCCCAATATCTCACCCCTTAATTGTGTTTTTTAGATGTCATCTCTTCATATTCAACTCATCCTGTGCCTTCTGTCTACACACACACACACACACATATATATATATATATATATGTATGTATGTATCTTTCCATGTAGTTATATAAGCAGTTCAACTTTAATAAGTCCCTTATGATTTCTCTTTCCTGCATACCTTTTCATGTTTCTCTTAAATCTTGTATTTGAAAGTCAAATTTTCTGTTCAGCTCTAGTTTTTTTAATCAAGAATGCTTGAAAGTCCTCTATTTCATTGAATGCCTATTTTTCCCCTGAAGTATTTAGCTCAGTTTTGCTGGGTAGATGACTCTTGGTTTTAATCCTAGCTTCTTTGACCTCCAGAATATCACATTCCAAGCCCTCTGATCCCTTGATGTAAAAGCTGCTAGATTTTGTGTTCTCTTGGTTGTGCTTCCACAATCCTTGAATTGTTTCTTTCCGACTGCTTGCAATATTTTCTCCTTGACCTGGAAACTCTGGAATTTGGTTACAGTAGTCCTATCTTTTGGGGCTCTTTTTCAAGAGGTGATTGGCAAATTCTTTCAATTTCTATTTTACCCTCTGGTTCTAGAATACCAGGGTAGTTTTCCTTGATAATTTCCAGAAAGATGATATCTAGGCTCTTTTCTGATCGTGGCTTTCAGGTAGACCCTTAATTTTTAAATCATCTCACTTGGATTTATTTTCCAGGTCAGTGGTTTTTCCAATGAGATATGTCACATTGTCTTCTGTTTTTTCAATCTTTTAGTTCTGTTTGATAATTTCTTAATTTCTCATAAAGTCATTAGCTTCCCTTTGCTCCATTCTAATTTTTAAGGAGTTATTTTCTTCAGTGCACTTTTGGATCTCTGTTTCCATTTGACCAATTCTGCTTTTTAAGGCATTCTTCTCCTCATTTTCTTTTTGGAATGCTTTTGTCATTTGAGTTAGTATATTTTTAAGTTGTTATTTTCTTTAATATTTTTTGAGTCTCTTTTAGAAGCTATTGACTTGCTTTTCATGATTTTCTTGAATCACTCTCATTTCTCTTCCCAATTTTTCCTCTCCTTCTCTTAATTTTTCAAATCTTTTTTGAGCTCTTCCATGGCCTGAGACGAATTCATATATTTCTTGTAGGCTTTTGATGTAGCAGCTTTGATTTTATTATTTTCTTCTGGCTGTGTTTTGATCCTCTTTGTCACCAAAAGAAGATTCTATAGTATGGGGTTTTTTTACACTCTCCGCTCATTTTCTCAGACAGTTATTTCACTTTTGAGCTCTTTGTCAAGGTAGGACTCTGCTTCCAGAGTGGAGAGTGCTCTGTCCCAAGTTGTAGGGTTTTTGCCCAGTTATTGTCAGAGATCCTTCTAGGCACCAGTAAATTTTTCTGTTATCCTAAGGTGGTCTGATCAAAGGAAAGGTGCTTACTCCTCTCCTGGCTTGTGTTCTGGTCTGTGAATGACCACAAGCACTCTTTTCTGCCTTGGAATTGTGAGAATGATTCCTTCTTCACAGCTGCCACAAACTCTGCCATGCCAGTGATCCTCCTCACCCCAGGACCGCCACCCAGGATTGTAACCCAGATCCAAGGAGGGCAAAGTAAGAGAATTCTGCCTCAGTGACAGAAAAGAGATAGATGCAATGCCCCTCTGATCCACTCCTTGATTCCTCCACCATCTGTGGGCTTGGAGTTCCAGAGGCAATTGCTCCTGCTGCTGTTGTGGTCAGGGCCACCACCACCTCCACTACACTGGGGCTGGGACAAAAACACACTCTTTTCTCATCCAGGTCTGACAGAGTTTCCCCACTGACCTTCTACTTTGTCTTTGGCATTTGTGGGTTGAGAAGTCTTGAAACTGCCACAGCTGCAAGTGATTCAGTCCCCTGAGGCCTGTTCCCACACAGTGTGCGTGCACAACCCATGCTGGACTGTGCTCATGTTGGCCCTCCAGGTCATCTTGGGCTGAAGATTTCCTTCACTCTGTTGCTTTGTGGGTTCTGTAGCTCTATAGTTTGTTTAGAGTCATTTTTACAGGTATTTGGAGGCATTTGGGGGAGAGCTCCAGCAAGTCTCTGCTCTCACTTGGCCATCATGGCTTCCTCCATTTTTTCTGATATAATCTATTCATTTTCAATAAGGTTTAGCTTTCCATATCTCTGTTCTAGTAATAAGTCATATTCTTCTTGTGTAACATCCCCATGGATATACCTGGCCAGATAAAAGGTCTCTTCCCCTTCTCCTCTCCCAACTTCTGAGCAGGCAAAGATATGCTTGGATTCCTGTCTGTCAAGACAGGAATTGTCTTTTAATTGGCTGCTGAGCTGGAACTACATGAATGTAGTAAAATGGTAAACACCACCTCATCCGCCTGCTCCTTCCATGGGATCATGAGTTGTAGGAAAATTTTCCCTGAGTTCTGGAGAATGCATAATGGGTTTGCCTTTACCATCCAATAGGAGGCAATGAGTTCATGGTCTTCTAGAGAAACTCGTGTCTAAGATGGGTTATCAATATATATTATCTTCTGTCCCTTGATATTGGGCCATGTGTGATCTCAAAATTCCCTGGCAGCATTCTCTTTTCCTAGGCATGCCTGAAGTGGCTATGCCATAAATAGCAGAAATAGTAGAACCAGTGGCAGGGGCAGACAGTCTGAAAAGGAAAGAATAACCCACACAGAGAAAAAAATATAGATTGGACTTTATTCAATGTAGGTGAACTGTAAAATGGCTAATGAGTATCTCTGAAAAGTTTCAAAGCAAATGAGGTATTAGCCTCTTAATTGATTCTAATCATTCTAAGATCCATCAATGCTTAGTGTTTCCTTTTCATGTGGGAATAAAACTGACTTATCCATCCATAATTTATGTTTGTGGACTAGAGACTTTTCTCTATTTCCTTTCCCTCCATATATTGTCACTGGGAAGATTCCTTAGACCATGAGTGCTGTGGTATAAATGTGCGTTTTTCCCCAAAATGTTGATTTTTACAAATAATTGATTTCCTTTTTTAGTCTGATGGTTTTTTAAATTTTATTTTGGGAATTTAGAAACATTATTCTGAGAAGGGTCCTATAGATTTCACCAGATAACAAAGGAATATAAGACAAACACACATACACACACAGAGTTAACTAATCTTGCCTTGGACTAAAGCTAATAATTACTTCTAGTTTCCTTTTGGCATTACCTTTGACCTTAAGATGAATAACAGGAAATACTTTAGTTGTCAACTTTTTTTTAAAATTTTATTGGGAATTACTTATCTTACATTATTATACTTTCAAAATATGGCATTCCTTTTTTTTTATTCTTCAGACAGAGAATCTCTGTAACAGAATAAAAGAATAAAGCAGAAGAGGGGAAAAGCAATTGATTAAAAGTGGCTATTGCAACAAAAAATCAGGAAGTATATACAATATCCCATAGCTATAAACTTCCACTTTTGCAAAGAAGAGAGAGACATGGGAGAAAATCTATTTAGTTACACCGGCTGAATGAAGAAGTAGTTGAAAATAAATTTGATATAAAAACAAAAAAATAACATTTTCACAAGATAAAAAATAAAATTTATAACCAACAAGTCATATATGGTAAATCAGTTGTGGCATAAAAGGAAATCTAAAAAGGGAATTGAGAAGAGAGCAATCATTAATTAATGGGAGATACTACAGAAAAGGGACAGTAATAAAATATATAGCCCTATGTGTCTACATAAAATTTGTGAATAATAAATAAGTTGAATTAGAGATATAACATATTGGATTACATTCAACAACATTGATATCACCCAAACATGGTGGAATGTAACACATGGTAGAATGTAACACATCACTAGAGCATGGATTGGTCAAAAGCTCAGTCATTTTAATTCCATAATATTTAGATTTTTTTCCTTCCATGTAACTTATTATAGTTATTGGTTATATTGTTAACTTGACTTTGTATCACTTTAGAACATTTCTTTGTATTCTTCATATTTTGGTTATTATGCTACATCATGTTAATATCATAATTTATTTAGTCATTCTCCATTTCTATATCTACTTTGTTTCTGATTTTTTAATCTAAAAAGTGCTGCTATGAATGTTGTGATGGTTATGGAAACTTTCACTTTATATTCAACCTCATTAGTGCATTAGCCTAACAGGGATATCTCTGTATCAAAGAATATGGACATTTTGATTATTTTGTTAGCATAACTGTAAATTGCTTTCCAGAATATTTGGACCAATTTATAGTTCCACCAGCATTGTATCAGTGTGCCTATTTTTCTATAACCACTTCACGTACTCTCAGATCTTCTAATAACAAACACGCCATGACAAGTAATACATACTCATTCCTTCTATTTCTATTAATCAACCTATAACAGATATACTGATATATCTAATATGATTATCCACCCCCCAACTTTGGCTTTTATCTTTCTGCCAAATGGAGAGAATGAATTCATTTGTGTCACAAAACATTTTCAGAGTCATCCAATAAAAAGCCAACAGAATCTCACTGCTACAATATTTTCCCTTCCTCTCTCCTTTGACCCGGATTACTATTTCTAGCTCAAGAATTTTTAGGCATAGCAAACTCAGCATGGGTTTTAGCGAAAGCAAGTAAAACATAGAATTTTGTCAAATGTAGCCCATATAGTGTGTTCTTTGATATTCTTCATAGAACAAACAAACCAAGAGAATATGGTGCATGGATAGTTTATAAGTAGCTTTTCTCTTTGCTACAAGGGTAAGCAATTCAACAACAAATATGTAATTAAAATACTTATAAGGCTCTGTTGTGAACAATGGTAATACAAAGGTAAAAAATAAATGTCTCTATCTTCAACAAGTTTAATTTCTGCTCTGCAATGCAATATATCCACAGCCAAGTTCATATAAGACAATTTGAGGATGGAGTGAGGGCTAACACTTGAGATGGGTGAGCAATTTGGGGACGAGGGCTATATATAGGCATCTGGAAAGATTTCATCGAGGAGCTGTGACATATACCAACCCTTGAAGAAATAGGAAGATTCTGGGAGAAAGACATAAAGAGAATATGCTGGAGAATATTGTTTTTTTATTCTAGAACAAAGATAATAACAAAAAGTTTAAACCTGTGCCTTAGGAAGTGTTTTTGTTATTATTTTAGAAATTATATGGCTATGGAAGACAGATTAAAGACTGGAAAAACCATAAGAAAAGAGATCAATTAGAAGGGCTATTTAAATTGTATACGTGAGGAGTAATGAGGGCCAAAAGTAGGGTGGGGGCGGGGATTTAAGTGGAGAGGAGATGAATGTCAGAAATTCCATTGAGGTAGAATCAATAAGACTAAACAACTGATTGGATATGGGGGGAGTAGGAAGACAGATGAGTCTAGTATGTGTCCAGAAATCCAAACTTGGGTGACTAGAAGAATATCAAGTGCTAAAATAGAAAATTTTTGAGGAAGGATAGATTTAGGAATGACAGTGATATCTTGAGTTTGTATATCTTTAATTTGATATTGCAACAGGAGAAATCCAAAATGCCATTGAAAATTTGGAACTCTAGTTCTGGAAAAATATTAGGACTGGATATAGAAAATTAGGAATCATCTGCGTTGAGATAATATTTGAACACATAGGAGTTAATGTAATCAGTAAAAGAGTGAAGAGAGAGAAGATTAGGGGTGTCAAGATAGAACTTCAATGGACATCTGCATTAATGGGTCTGGGAAAAGGAGAAACAACCAACTAAGGAGTCTAAAGTGGGAGTGTTAAGACAAGAGGCTAAACAGGAAGGAACAGTTTTCCAGAAGCCAAAGGATGAAAGAGTATGTAGGAGGAACATGTTAAAAATGTCAAAATCTGTAGAGAGATCAAGAAAGATGAGGACTGAAAAGGCCACTGGATCTAGAAATTCAGAGGTAATTTCTGAGAGGGGCTGGAGGTGAGGAAGAAAGGCAAGAAATATGCCAGGCACCATGTTAAGCACTTTACACATATTTATTTTATTTAACACTAAAAACAACCTTGGAAATAGAGAGTTTTATTATCTCATTTTACAGTTCAGGAAACTGAATCAAAAAAAAAAGTTGTGACTTTTCCAAGGTCACACAAGTAGTAACTGCCTGAGGCTAGATATGAATTCAGGATCAGGTCTACCATTTATCCTCTAAACCTTTTAGCTGTCTCCTAAGGGATGATAAGGTAAAGATCCTATAGTAAGCACTGAGAAAGACTGCCTAATAATAACCAATAATAAAATCCAGGAATGAATATATGGTAGAAAAATGTGTATATGTACACATACGTGTACGTGTATGTGTACACGTATATGTATATACATATGCATGTGGATGTGGATGTATGTATACATATGTGCATATGTGTGTATGTGTGATACATACATAATATATGAACACATAGATGCACATACATGTATGTATACACACATATCAACATATATGTGTGTGTGGTATAATTAAGGATGACTTACCATTGTCTATTAAAATAATGAAAATGGTTAAATGAAATTTATTTTTTAAACTGAATGTTTACATTTCTTGAAGGTATGACTAGAAAAAAATGATCAGTGGTTGTTCTCTTTATACACTCAGTGTAGAAAATTCCTTGTAATAATGGCGTTCTCTATTCATAATGTTTGCTCTCATAGCGAATTCCTGCATAGTTTTGGTGTAAAAGGAAAAAGGGTACCAACCTTCCCAGTACCCTCCTTCATTTATGTTTTAGTCTGGCTGGACATGTTTAAAAGGCAATAAAAGTTTGCATTCAATGGTTTTAGAGTGACTGATTGATTCTTTTTCTCAACTTTAAAGTCAAGAAATATGTTCATTCTCTCTCCCTCCCACCTCTGTGTCCCCACAGTGCACTCCCTGTGCCCACGTGGTCTCTTATTGAAACATCTTGGAATCAGTGTAATAAAGCCCAAAGAGTTGTCTCTTGACTTTCAACTCCATGATTAAAAGGGAAATAAAATTTTAGTCTAGGAGGGTGTCCAAGGTATGTGTGCATGGAAGAATTGATTCAGATGGGTCTAAAAGAAGCCTAGCAAGTTGGGGCTCTAGGGCAGGGACAAAGAAACGAATGTTAACATGCATGCTACTTTAATCCAGGGAGATATATGAAAACATTTATTTAATCTTTGTCTCAGAAATAGCATCGGGGAGTGGGGAACATTAGAAAACAGACATGTTAGAGTTTCTGGAAACCTTCCTATCCTCATAAATAATATGAGTCCTGGTTCAAAGCTTCCTAAACAACCCAGTAAGTAGCCAACATGAGCAAAGAACAAAACAGTAACATACCCAAAGGCTGTCTGGCATGTGGAATACTAATGAAGGGAAAGGAATGCTGGCGCCAATCTCTGTGCTCATTAAAAATCCCATCACATTACAGGGAGTCATAGGTATATGATTCCTAAGCTTTGAAACATAATTTTGCTTGAAAATCTTCAAAATCAGTTACCACCCTTTTACTGTAATAGTCATACACAAATGGATTTTGAAAGTTGCTTCATGAGTTTGGCAGATTGTGGGTACAAGGCATTTAACTGCCCATGTGTTTGGCATTATTATACCTGCTTATGTGATTACTGCAAACAAATGGATACTTACTTTTCTGTTTGCAGAAATAGTACATGTAATATTCTGTGGCTGAATGCAGAAAGCCCTTGTAAGAGAGCAGTTTGAGTTCATCTTATTTTCGTAGCCCTTGGGTCAAATGATGCCCCCTATTGTATACAGTGATATATCATGATGCTCTCTAACCGTAGCATGGAAAACCAGCAGCATGGACAGTAGTCTTATTTTTCAATGCCAGTCAAGGAGTTTTCTGCACTTTTAACCTCCTCTTATCACCAACTATTGAGGACAAAATAGTATGACAGAAAGAGAAATGGCCTGGGAATCCAGGACACCTGACTTCTATCTTTGATTTTGATACAACCTCACTGGATCGTTTGGGGGAATTCCTAAGTGTCTCAGTTTTCACACTTGTAATAGGGTTGGACTATATACATACATATATATATATATATATATATACATATATATATATATATATATATATATATATATATATATTTCTCTTTTGTTGGTGCCTGTTGGTGTGTTTCTTGAGCCCCTTAATGTAATATACAGAAATATAGATTAACTAGAAAAAGTCATGCATAACCAAATAGTAAATGATAATTGAAGCTTTTTAGACATTAATTGCTCTAAGCCTCTTCTAGTCTCCACAAGGTTCCCATACTACCCACCTCTATATTTTCAGCAGATGGCCTCCCTTATCTCCTGCTTTAGTTCAAAGACAGAAGACTTACTTTGTTTGTTCTATGCCTCATTTCTCTGTATCTTCATTTAAACTCTTTTTCTTTACTCATGTCTTGGAAGGTGTATCTTCTATTTGTCAATCTGAATGTAACCTCTCTACCAGTTAACTTTATTTCATTATCTCCCACCTCTTTTATTTTGCTTCATCAGTCTTTCCCTTGCTCCTTCTCTCTCTCTCTCTCTCTCTCTCTCTCTCTCTCTCTCTCTCTCTCTCTCAAGTGTAATCAGCAATTAGGATTTATTAAGCTCCTAGTATGTTTTAGGAATTGTGCTTTAGTTCTGGCAATGCAAATATTAGATATAAAATAAATTAATTGCATAACCAGAAATAAATCATTAGGTACAATATAAATCTAGTATAATTAGATATCAAGTAATTTTTTAAAAAAGTTAATTTTGGGTAAAAGGGATTAGCAGATGGGGACTAAGGGGAATATCTTCATGGACTGGACTGGATATAGGAAAACCTGGTGTTGATTCCCACTTCAGACCCATATTGACTTTGTGACTCTGGACAAGCCATTGACTTTTATTAGCCTCAGTTTCATCTGTAAAATGAGAGGGTTTTTCTTGATGATTTCTTAAATCCTTTCCAATTCTAAATCTAGGTAATGCAATGAACAGAACACTATAGTTGAAGTCTGTCTTGAAGGAAACCAAGGATTGCATGAAGCAGAGGTTAGGAAAACAAGCATTTCAGGCATGGGTGGCAGCCAATGCAAAGGCAAAGAAATTGGATGTGGAGTGTTCTGTGTGGAATGGCAAGAAGGTTACTCAGCAAGTAGGTTAGTGTAGTTGGACCTTAAGCTGAATATAGAGTGAAGTAATATTTAATCAGGCTCAAAATAAGGATGGGACCATATTTTGATGAGCTTTAAATGTGAAATAGAGTTTTTTTTAATGTTAAAGGTATCAGGGATATCACTGGAGTTATTTGAATAAAGGAATACATAGTCAGTCTGATCTCACCACACTGATTCTGCTCCCTCAAGGGATACCAGTGAATTCTTAATTGCCAAATGCAATGATTTTTCTTTAGTTTTTATTCACCTCTTGGGTTCACCTGAAATTCTTATGCATGAACTTTTACTTGAAATGTCTTCTCCCTTCTTTTCTCTGACATTTTACACCCTTGATTCCTCTGCTCCCTTTAGTACTGATGTTTCTCCATTTATTTCATTCATCCTCCTTCTTTTCTGGATTTATAATCCTGAGGCATTTCCCAAAATAATGTTCTTACACCTGTCTTTTTTTTCTTTAACATCTCTTCCTGGGTAATTTTATCCATAGGTCCTACTATCACTTCTATGCAAATTACTTGAAAATTAATTCCTCAAGAAAATGAGGGTTCCCCAAGAGCAAGGATCAATTACTTTTTGTCCCTAGAGACTTATTACACTTTCAGATACATAGTTGATAGTTAATAAATAAATAGAATTGAATTAACATCTGTATTTCCAGCTTTTATATCTCTCTTAAGTACCAGTTCCACATTTCCATCTATTCAGACCAAAATAAGAAGCTGCTATTCCTTAAACTCAGCATTGCATCTCCCTCTTCAACGCACATATCATTCCCCATATCTTTAATGTGCATCCTCTTCTAACCCTGAACACTGACACCACTATTTCTTTCTCTTTTAGCTTCCTTTAAATTTAATTTTCTGTGGAAACCTTTTCCTGTCCATCTATCTTTTATTTGTCTATCTGTTTATGTTTAATCTCCCAGTAGAATGTTAGCTTCTTGAGGGCAGGGCCTATTTTGCATTTTGGTCTTTGTATTCCTAGAAATTAACATAGTATCTTCCATAGCAGATTCTTATTGAATAGATAACTAGATTACTAAGAGACATAAACAGACAAAATATAACATAATATTTGAGCAATTTGTAGACAGTAATCTATAAACAAAAATATTTAACTTGTGACCAGAGTTGTTGATAGTTCTCTCCCTTTGTTATATGTAGTCTGATCAGAATCTCAAAAACTAGAGCGATGTACAGTTGAGTTCTGCCTTTTGGTAAATACCAGGATTAGTTAAGAAGTAGTCCAGCAATCAGTTCCATACCACATGAAAATCCAACTCCTCTCCAAAGTAAGAACTAGAAAGAAGTCTTTAACTTAATATTTTGTGGAAAATATAGGGTCAGTGAGAAGGGGGAAGGGCAATTCACTCATTTCTCCTCAGGAATGGTGAAATGGAAGGAAATTTTATGGACATAACTCTTTTTTTTTTTGCTGGTGAACCAGGAAGGACTTTTATTAATGTTCTTGCAAGAGCAGGTGTCCAACAAGTAGGCATACCCATAAGACAAATATATAGCTTTTTATTCCCTTTTCCCCATTCACATTTCCCTCTCGTTTCCCTATTGGCTGGGTATTGTGGGGTTTACTGCCTATCTGGATCACCTAAACTCCCCATGTTAGTCTCCATCCCTATTTATAGCTCCAGTTCCGGACATTTTGGAGCCCCCTTCCCCTTATTTTCTTTTTTTTAAATTTTTTTTAATTTTTTATTTTTTTAAAATTTATTTTTGACATGTTTGGTTTTCAGCATTGATTTTCACAGGCGTTTGAATTACAAATTTTCTCCCCATTTCCTCCCCCCCCCAACTCCAAGATGGCGTACATTCTGGTTGCCCTGTTCCCCAGTCTGCCCTCCCCTCCGTCGCCCCATTCTCCTCCCGTCCCCCTTTCCCTTCCTCTCTCCCCTCTTCCCTTCCCATCCACCCTCCCTAAGAAGTCAAGCAATTCAACATGGGCCCCATGCATATCATTATGTATAACCCTTCCACAATACTCATGTTGT
>CM053624.1:206363504-206387184 GCA_028646595.1 Phalanger gymnotis
TACTGTATGTTTTGGTCTTCTTTGTCACCAAAGAAGGAATCCAGAGTCTGAGACTGAATCTGGGTGTGTTTTCAATGCCTGGCCATATTCCCCTCCAACTTAATTAACCTTTGAATTTTTCAACAGGGCGTGGCTGCTTAAAGACTAAAGAGTTCTATGTTCCTTGCTGGGGTGGATGAGCTGCCTTATCAGCTACACTCCTCCTTCCCCAAAAGCCCCTACCGGGGACAGCTTAAATCTTCAGCAGGCTCTTCACTGCTGCTCTGATCAGCCACTTAATTCCTCCCACCCGGTGGGCCTGAGGCCAGAAGCAACTGCAGCCTAGTTCTAAAGCTGCCCCACCTCTGCTGCCCCAGGGGCAAATGGCGGAACCGCAAACTCAGTCACACAGCTTTTCCCACTAACCTTCTCTGCTGTCTTTGCTCTTTGTGGGTTGAGAGGTCTGGTACATGCCACAGCTCAGTATTTTGGGATGCCAGGGCACTTTCCACTCGTCTCCTGGTCTGGTAGGTCCGCGTCTGGTATGTTCGCGCCGTGCGCACTGGGCTCAGCTCCACTCCCCTCGGCTGGGGGCTGGGAGGTCCGTGTGGGACCAACCTTACCCAGAGACCATCCAGGCTGTCCTGGGGTGGGGCCCTGCTTCCCTCTGCCACTTTGTGGGTTCTGCAGCTCTAGAATTGGTTCAGAGCCATTGTTTTATATGTTTTTGGAGGAACTTGGTGGGGAGCTCACTCCAGTCACTGCTTCCCAGCCGCCATCTTGGCTCCGCCCCTCGGACATAACTCTTAAAAAACTTACATACTTTTTGATTAAATAATTTAAACTCAAACTTTCTTTATGACAAAATTGTGAAATAGGTATTAAAAATCTCATTATCTCCTGCCAGACAAATAAAGAAATTGAAACAAATATTAAATGACTTGCCATGTCCCATAGCTAGGCAGTGTAAAGACTAGAATTCAAACTCAGATGTCTTGATTTAAGCCCCTCCTCACCATAGGAATCTTCTTTTCTATCTTAACTGATATTATTTAAATTTTTCTGTTTGATGATAGTGTAGAGTGGAGAGAACACTGTATCTGCAATGAAATCTGGGTTCGCATAATTATTATTAATAATAATGATGATAATAATAATTAGCACTTATCTAGCACTTTAAGGTTTGCATTTTTCAAATATTTTCTCTTTTCATTCTCACAACAACCCTAAAAGGTGGGTGCTATTATGATTTTCATTTTATATATGAGGAAACCAAGGCAGAAAAGAACTTGAGTTCATACAGCTAGTAAATGTCCAAGGCTGTATTTCAACTCAGTTCCTAATGATTCCAGGTATGGTGTTCTGTTCACTGTATTACTTGGTTTTAGAGTTGGAAGGGATTTGGGAAATCATCAAGAATAACCCTTTCATTTTACACATGAAAGTGATGCTAAGAAAAGTTAAATGGCTTGTCTAGGGTCACACAGTCAATACAGGTCTAAAGTGGGATTCAAAATCAGGTCATCATACATCCAGTACAGAAGTCTGACTATATATTGCTTATTGCCCTAAACTTCTACTCAGTTACCTCATTGTAACTTTGTGTCATAAAGGAGAGTTTGAGTCTTTGAAGCTATGAGCTGTTTGATATACATATTATTTCATCTCTTACTTCCATTACTTTGCATAAGAACTGCTCCATGATCCACCTCCATCTCTTTCTTTTATTTCATAAAATCCTTTATTTCCTTGAAAACACAACTCAGATTCCACCTCCTACATAAGGACCTCCAAGATAACTCCAATTGCTTTGAAAATATCCAATATTACAAAATTATTCATCTATGACCAGCTATATCATTTCAGTATATTGTAAGCTTCTTGTGGACAACAAGAGTTTTATTTTTCTCTGTATGTCTGGAGCACAGTACAGTACCTGACACATAGCTGGCATTTAACAAACATTTGTTGAATTAAATTGATTAAACCTTTTCATGGAGGAAAAGAAGCATAAAATTAGCAAATTGCTATTGCACTCTATGGTTCCGTGTTTTCCCACATGGCTACACTCATTTAGATTTCTTCATCACATCACCACAAACTTTATCATACTGTAAGATCACATCAAATTTGACACTCATAACTTATTGCTACCTACTGCCTCTGGGACCTCTCTTATTGGAAGGCAGAGCAGGGAGCTCCTTACTAACCATTCATTTAAGGAGAGTGCCCAATCCAGTCAACTCTTCATTTGCTACCTGTATATATAGTATATGTATGCATATGTGCACACACACATGTGTGCACATACATGCATATATGTGTGTATGTGCGTGTATAATTGCACACTCCTATCCTAATGATGGCACAAGAGTTACAAACTAAATAATTCAAAATCACCTACTCCACTACTAAAATGCAATTGTGGAATGGAGCAAAAAGGTAATATATCTGTCCTTACCTGCGTTATCTACTTTTATTTTAGGTAAAGAATTAAAGGGTAGGAGTAAGTTTAAAAAAAGAAATGTTCAAGACCTTAATCTGTACCTGGAATTATTAAAGGGTTAATATCCTTCTGATGTAATTTGCAATTAGAGTTAAACTAAATGAAAACCACACATTTACATTAGGCCTCTACCTTAGAGAATAAAGGCCATGTGCTATGGCATATAATTGGCACAGACATTCTTCTCTCTGTGTTCAAAGACGAAAGAGCCTGGAGCACAGAAAGAACAGGTGGTAAAAAGGATTTCTATAAAAAAAGTTAAAAAAAACATTACTGAAAAACTAACAAGACAGACCCATCTAATGAATGAACTACTAGTTTAAAAATGTGGTGGCCTTAGTTTTATGGTTGTAATATCTACAGTAAAAATTGCACTAACCTCTAAAAGGGAACATAATGCTCTTTTTTTTAATCCACTGCACTGTCTTGGGTACCAGTGTATAAATTATGCTTTTAAACATCCCCTAATTCTTCTGTATTAATGAAATTTCCACAAGAAAAATGCTTGTCCTCTCTGTTTTAAGTAATACCTTGGTAGAGACAAAAGGATGTTAATCATTTTGTTTCTTAATCCCTTGTTCTTTCTCTTCCTATGTTATTAGGTTTGTGGAAAGGATGTTAGGCTAGTTTTCCAATAGGTACTGTGGAGGATTACAGGCTATGTGTCCATGACATGAAATGTTTAGTCAATTTCATGAAGAAACTCAGTTACAATTATTATAGTGTACAGTGGAGAAAAGGTAGTAAATTTTTCAATGATGATGAAGATGATAATAAATTGGATTGACATCATGCTTTTTTAAATTATTAGAGATGCAGTATGACATATAAGATAGAGATCACATCTTGAAACCGTGAGAACCTAGGGTGAATTCCCACCTTTGACAAATACTAGCTGAGTGACCCTGGGAACATCACACCTCTCGGTGATCAACTTTTTAAGGCTCTTTAAAGTGCAGCAAAAGTGCCATCTTTCATTGCTAGGGAAGGGGTGAGAGGTTTCTATGAATGGGAATTCCATATGCCAATTAAATTACGGGGCTAGTCCTTATCCCTTTCTAGGTGGAAAAAAAAAACCAATATTTTTTTCTAGTAAAATTACAATCCTAATGTCAATATTGTATAATGGCAAATTCCTAAACTTGAACATCTATTTGAATCCCGTCTCTTCCAAATACAGCTTTTGTGTCCATGAACATGATACTTAAGGTCTTAAAGCTTCAGTTTCCTTACTTGTAAAATAGTGATGGTTACAAATTTGGTGTACAATAACATAGGACTAGGTTGCACTGAGTATCTAACAAGGCATTCGAAGTGCTTTGGAAATCTTAAAAAGCACAAGTGTCATGACTTATTATGTTGTTGTTATTAATATTCTGAGCATTAATATTGTAGGGGAATGAGAAAAAAGGAATAAGGACAAAGGGCATCAATCAAGGAGTGTTATACAATCTAAAGAGATCTCATTGGCACTGAAGTCAAATCCTTCCCCTACCTATATTATAATAAGCAAGTGAATTAACCTTTCTGGGTCTGTTTCCTCATCTGTATAGGGGTGGACTAGAGATCATTTTTGAGATCCATTTTAGTCTGATAGTCTCCAGTTCTATTATTTCATCTGAGTCTCAAAAACATATAAAGTACTTAGTGAAAATTTTATCCCTATTTTACGTATGAGGAAACCAATACTCAAAATACATTTACTCAAGATTACATGGCTATTGGGGGGCAGAGCCAAGATGGCAACTAGAAATCAGGGATTTGCCTAAGCTCTCCCCCAAATCCCTCCAAACACCTGTAAAAATGGCTCTGAAGAAATTCTAGAGCCACAGAACCCATGAAACAACAGAGGGAAACAGGTCTCCAGCCTAGGACAGCCAGGATGGCCACTGGGTGCTGGGAGCAGAGTGTACTCCAGTGTGGACTGCACCAGGACCAACCAGACCAGGAGTTGGGCAGAGAAGGCTTGAGGGCCATAAATCACTGAGCTGTGGCAGTTACCAGACTTCTCAACCCACAACTGCCAAAGACCATGGAGTAGGTTAGTGGGAAAACTGCTAGATCTGGGAGAGAGAAGTGTGCAGTCAGACCCTGGCCCTGGGGGCAGTGAAGGTGAAGTGGGTGGCCACAGCAGCATCAGCAGGAAACCCCTGCAGCTGCCTCCAGAGCTCCAGAATCAGCTGCTGTGAGAGTCCCTGGCTGACACAGTGGGAGGGATCAAGTGGCAGATCAGAGCAGGAGTGCAAGGAGTGCTTTGCTGGCACAGACACAGTTTTTTTTGGTTTGTTTCTTTTGCCCTGCTTGGATCTGGATCATGGTCCTGGTTGGCAGTTCTTGGGGGAGGAGGAGGGCTGCTGTGGCAGAGCTTGTGGTGAGAGAGGAGTAGAAGTAGCTCTGAAAACAGCAGCAAAGCCCATAAAGCTTGGGACAAAGTACTCTCTACTCTAAAAGCAGTCATACCCTGCCAAAAAGCTCAAGGGTCAAGTAGTTGGCTGGGAACATGACCAGGTAGTGAAAAAGGACTCAGACTCAGATTCAGACTTTAGAATCTTTTTTTGGTGACAAAGAAGATCAAATCATATAGCCAGAAAAAGTCAACAAAGTCAAAGAACCTACATCAAATGCCTCCAATAAAAATATGAATTGGTCTCAGGCTATGGAAGAGCTCAAAAAAGATTTGGAAAAGCAAATAAGAGAAGTACAGGAAAAATTGGATGAGAAATGAGAGTGATGCAAGAAAACCATGAAAAATAAGTCAAGGACTTGCTAAAGGAGACCCAAAAAAATACCGAAGAAAACAACACCTTAAAAATAGACTAACCCAAATGGCAAAAAGCTCCAAAAAGCCAATGAGGAGAAGAATGCCTTGAAAGGCAGAATTAGACAAATGGAAAAAGAGGTCCAAAAGACCACTGAAGAAAATACCACATCAAAAATTAGATTGGAGCAAGTGGAAGCTAGTGACTTTATGAGAAATCAAGATATTATAAAACAGAACTAAAGGAATGAAAAAATGAAAGACAATGTAAAATATCTCATTGGAAAAACCACTGACCTGGAGAATAGCTCCAGGATGGATAATTTAAAAATTATTGAAATACCTGAAAGCCATGATCAAAAAAAGAGCCTAGACATCGTCTTTCAAGAAACTATCAAGGAAAACTGTCCTGATATTTTAGAACCAGAGGGTAAAAGAGAAATGGAAAGAATCCCCTGATCACTTAGTGGAAAAGGTCCCAAAAAGAAAACTCCTAGGTATATTGTTGCCAAATTCCAGAGTTTCCAGGTCAAGGATAAAATATTGCAAGCAGCCAGAAAGAAACAATTTGAGTATTGTGGAAATACAATCAGAATAGCCCAGGATCTAGCAGCTTCTACGCTAAGAGACTGAAGGGCTTGGAATTCGATATTCCGGAGGTCAATGGAGCTAGGATTAAAACCAAGAATAACCTACCCAGCAAAACTGAGTATCATGTTCCAAGGCAAAATATGGATTTTCAACAAAATAGAGAACTTTCAAGCTTTCCTGAGGAAAAGATCAGAGCAGAATAGAAAATTTGACTTTCAAACACAAGAATCAAGAAAAGCATGAAAAGGTAAACAAGAAAGAGAAATCATAAGAGACTTACTGAAGTTGAACTGTTTTGTTTACATTCCTACATGGAAAGATCATGTGTGTAATTCATGAAACCTTTCTCAGTATTCGGGTAGTTGAAGTGAATATACATACATACATACATACATATATATATACACATACACATACATATATACACACATACACACACATACACACACACACAGAGGGCACTGGGTGAGTTGAATATGAAGGAATGATGTCTAGAAAATAAAATACAATTAAGGGGTGAGAGGAATATATTCAGAGAGGGAGAAAGGGGAGAGATAGAATGGGGTAAATTATCTCACATAAAAGTCACAAAAAAGCAGTTCTGTTGGAAGGGAAGAAGGGGCAGGTGAGGGAAAATGAGTGAATCTTGCTTTCATCAGATTTGACTTGAGGAGAGAATAGCATAGACACTCAGTTGGGTATCTTACCCCACAGGAAAGTAGGGGGAAAGGGATAAAAAGGGGGGATGATAGAAGGGAGGCCATATAGGGGGAAGTGGTAATCAAAAATAAATACCTTTGAAAAGGGACAGGGTCAAGGAAGAAAATTGAATTAAGGGGGACAGGATAGTATGGAGAGAAATATAGTTAGTTTTTCACAAAATGATTATTGTGGAAGTGTTTTGCATAATGATACATGTGTGGACTATTTTGAATTACTTGCCTTCTTAGGGAGGGTGTGTGGGAAGGAAAGAGGGGAGAGAATTTGGAACTCAAAGTTTTAAAAGTAGATGCTCAAAAAAGTTGTTTTTTCATGCAACTGGGAAATAAGATATATAGAGAATGGAGCATAGAAATCTATCCTGCCATATGAGAAAGTAAGAGGAAAGGGGATGAGGGAGGAGTGGGGTGACAGAAGGGAGGGCCGACTGGGGAATGGGACTTTCAGAATATATGCCATCTTGGAGTAGGGGGAAGGGTAGAAATGGGGAGAAAATTCATAACTCAAAATCTTGTGCAAATCAATGTTGAAAACTAAAGTATTAAATAATAAAATATGAGAATGTTAAAAAAAAAGATTACATGGCTATTAATTAGAAGAACCTTGACTCATTGTTAAATACCCAAATCTTAGGGAGGGTATGAATATATCTTAGAGATTAAGTGACAATTAACAGAGCCTAAGAGAAAGACTCCTCCTGAGGAAAGAAGGAGATTATCCAAGCTATGCTACGAGAAAGTGAATTGAAAGCCATACTGATTCAAGCCAGAGGCCCATGAGTAATCAAAGATGAGGTCAAGACAGAAGGCAAGAAATGTAGTTTTTAGATTCAGTGCGAAGTTATGGTGACTATGGTTCAAAAAAGAGTGTTAGACTTTAGGGAGAAAATGGATTATCTCATGAAAGTTAGCCAAAGACAGCTTTCTGTTATAGTAGAGACATGTTAGCTATGTCTTCTCCTTGATGGCTGGCATCAAGGGCAGGTCTTATATATTGATATCCTATATTTTTTTCTACTATATCATTCAAATTTTGAACATTTGTGTCACCATAATGTAGATAGAACAGAAAAAGAAATACATAGTGTCCTTATGTTTGTATTTTAAGAATTGTTGAAGACATCTGTAAGTAGGATTCATAGAATCAAAATGAAGAAACTACAATTTTTGCCTTGAAATTTTGATTTTGAATGTAACCGCAACATTGATATTGCCAAAGATCATTAATATCTTCAAGTAGTGACATGTATGAAATTTTCTGATCATCTCAGTCATAGTCTTCAAGCAAAAAACCCAAGAGCACTGAGTTCTCAATGGAGTGATTGGGATCATCTGAATTTCATTTCATGGCCAAAGGGTTCAATCCAGGGGGAAACTGATAAAGTTTCTTCTGCATTACAATTTTAGAAAGTGGAAAGATTTACTCTCCAGGGTTTTCTTCCACATAGGGTTTTTTTTTATTTTATCTTCATAAAGAAGTAAAATGTGTGTAAAAATGTTTCTTTGGTACACACCTGTGTAAATAGGTGAAATTTCTGTGAAGTCAAGCATTCTCCATGGTTCTGCTCCAAGGAAAAAGAAATATGCTTAAGCAAATGTTGCCCCAGTGCATAAGGAATCCTTTTTTATGAATAGGTTCTTTATTATTTGAATTAATCACCATTTCTGAAATCTTCCAGCTTGAAGAGGTAAAACTGGAAGGTGTTGAAGTGGCTTCAGTGTGGAGTGTTGCTTTTGGATAAAAATCATTCTCTCCTTAATTTGTGCTGTCAAGTATAAGTAGGCAATGAGATTAAGGAAGGAGCTAGATGATCAAAGATGGAGGAGGGTAGAGATGAGGGTGAGAGTTTGAAATAGGATTCAGAGGTTAAGTTTCTCAGATCATTAAACCTTTTAATTTTTTTCTTTCTTTTTAATTGGAAATTCTGTCATTCAGTCTCTGGCCCTTAGGAATTGTAGGTTCACATATAAGGTATTTCGTTTTTTTATGGAAAGACTGTAATCCGTAAGGTCAAATATACAATAAGAAGGAGATTTTTTTAAAAGGAGCTTGACTTAAAATTAGTATCATTAATCTTGCTTTAAAGGTGAATATTTTCTGGGCATTTGTTATCCATCACTTTTTTCCAATCTCTGTTTTGCTTTTTTGCCCAATCAGTAAAGAAGAGAAGGTTGTTAGGAAAACAAAATGCTTGTATATTTATTAGCATGAGGAAAAGCTATTTGTGTGTGAAATGATCACACTAATCAGACTGACTTACACCATCAAAATGTGGCAGCTAGAGCCACTTCGGGTCATAGATGTCACACCACTAAATATTTTTCTATGGGTTCTCTTAATTCAAAGCCTGTGATCCTTGGAAATGATCCTGTTTTACCATGGCCATGGTTGGACTTCCTAGAGTGCACTGACTAGCAACAGGACTCTTTGCCAACTTCACTCATACTCTAATAACAAACTGGTTCTAATGAGTGAATGTTACAATGTCTGTCAATGGGACCTGGCCTTTCTCATTCACAGTCAGTTTATTTAGGGAAGAGCCAGGGAAGACCATAGAAATTAAAATGAAATATTAACCCACCCTACCACTGACCATAAACCTAAGACCTTGAGATGATAGTGATAGATTTGATATTTTTAGTATATATCTATATATGTGTATATACATACATACATACATGCATATCTAAATGTGTGTGTATATATGTATGTGTGTGTGTATATATATGTATATATATACGTATATATATGTATATATATATATATACATATATATACGTATATATATGTATATATATATATATACATATATATATATGGTAAATGAAGAGTCATCCTAATCACTGGATTTAATCTTGCTATAGCTTTGAAACAATTAGAACTGACTGGAGAGGGAGGAGGAGGAGAATGGTATAACTTATAAAGCTTTTAATTTGTTTTGGGAACCTGTAAAATATTTGATTCAAGTTTTTTTTTTCATTTTTTTAATGGGTGGAGGGGATGGGAGGGAAAGAAAATAAATACCTGTTAATTTTGGAAAGAGAGTATGCAATTAAATAATGCCATCAATAACCATCTTCAAATAACCAACTTCGGGAAATTGGCAAGGGCAACATTTTACAGCCAGTAAGGTAGAGGTATGAGTTATTAAATTCTCTGTTGCAGATGGCTTGGCCTGGAGCATGTAAGCACCAGAAAGTGGATCAGAAGCTTTACTATGACAAGCCACTGAAGTAAAGGTGCTCTCACATTACCAATCATTCTTCCTCAACAAACATGTAGATACCACACTGAACTGGGACTACTTCCAGAAAGGTTCATGAACCTTAAATCATCTTTGTCAACGCACAGATGGATTGTGTTGCCAAGATTCAAGGTCTGTACACTCACAGAAATCCATATATTTAACCTGATGATCATTTTTATCTCTGAGTCACCACTGAAGTACTGTTTTTCATTCTTTATATTTATATGTGTATGTACATACATGTGTACATATACACAATCACACATGTATAACATAGATACAGACACACACGTGTATACATATATGGATATATATGTATGTGTATAGATATATAGTTATACATGGAATGAAATATGGAGAGAGACAGAGATAGAAAGATAAACAGAGACAGAGAGACAGAGAGACAGAGAGAGAGATTCAGGTGATGCCAAAGGATCCTAGCAAAAGGATTGCTTTGTGAAAGTTACTCGGTGTAGGTTCAAGTGGATATAGGACAATTCCTTTTACACCCAGTCCAATTATCTTGCAAATATTTAAATTTATAATAATTTATGATATTACAATATAATAAATTCACACGTAAGTATATACATATACATGTTTGCATATATATACATATTTGTATATATGAATGATCTATTAACTGGCATTTAAATGTTCAATAGTACAGTTTATAGTCACAATAATGATTCTAAGGAACCACATGTATTCTGCTGAAAAAATGAACTTTATTCAATATTATTTTAGAGGAGAAACCTTACATGGCAAAAACAAGTAATAACAATCCAATATGTATTCAACCTTGCACTAAGGTCTTGTTGCAATTTCTTATCATACTGTAGAAGTGATCAGTTGATTCAATAAGATTATCTATTGAAAATAACTGACTTTTCCTACCAAGCTATAAATGCCTCAAATATTGAATATGATACTGAGCTTGAGTAGCTATACATCATCTGAAGACCAGCCTACTAAGTTCAGATGGGTATATTACTGGGTAAATGTAGTTTGTCACAGAAGTTCTTTAAGAATGATTATCAAGTTATAGCGAATCCCTAAATTGTCATTAAAAATTATATCTATCTATCATCTATCTGTATTTATGATGTGGATCCTTAAAGTATATACTTACTAAATATACATTTGCTTTCTCTACCTGCATAGTCCTCTGAACTTAATTGCTGCTTGACAAATATTTAATCAATTTATAGGATCATTTTCAGTAACTGTAAATAAAGAACTTAAAATCCATGCCAATTTGAAGCCATCTAAATGGTTGGAAATTGAAATCATGAGAGCTTGTTGAACTGAACAAAAATAAAATGCACATTGGATCACAGAAGTCTCCTGCTTCTATGGCTAACCCAGCCTTAATCATTAGTATTATGGTGGCAAGCTTATAGAAATACTTCTGTTTGACTAGAAATGCTAGAAAGGGAATTAGAAGAGATTGATGACTATGGAAGTGAAAAGGCAGATACTTCTTTTCTAATATTCTAATCATTAAAAATATAGAATATGCTATATTCTTACTTTTAATAATTCTAAGGTATTCGCTGGCTAGGGGAAGACTCAATTTTTTTAATCTTTTTTCTCCCAGTGATGTATGTTTGTAAATCTTGGAACACTAACACCTCCAAAGAATGAAATTAGAGTTACCAAAAGGGCAATGGAGAAACATAGTATAGTTCCTATGATGACCCAGATACCTGAAGGAGCATAAGCAGCTTAACTGTGAAAATTCATGATTGGAAAAGGAAATGAATTGATCATAGCTTGAGAGCACACCCAACTGTTCCCCAGGAAATTAAAAAAAAATTAGGTTTCAAGTATGTGACCTACATTGTACATAAAATATCCATAGGAGCATATAGGTAAAACCTGCACACAATAAGACATGTATTTGGTATCTATACCAATGGATGGTAGCCTTGCTTGCATGCAATCACAGATCTATTCAATTATTAACATCATAAGTATTATTTTAAAGATCCTCGGATAGCCAATTTTGTTTCTAACCATCCTCTTGCCGAGGAAGCCCAGAAACTGATTACAATATAATTTCAAACTAACTGAAAAATGCAACTCATGTAAGCATCCCTTAATGGAGTTTAAACATATTTCATAGCTGAATTAGAAAGGTAGCCTAGTTCACAACCCTAGTTTTGAAGTGTGAACAAGTTCCTTGATGGAGGTGAAGAGAAAGAGCCTGGCATTTGGCCAAGAAATCATTACTCATTTTCCTGGATAGCCTTAGAAAAATAGCAATTCAAGAGGTGGTAAGTTCAAGTCAACAAGTGGGTAGCTTTGTGGATGTGATTCTAGTCCTCTACTCAAGAGCAACACGGGGAGGAAGGAATATCACATTTTTTTTTTCTCAACCCTCATTGTCCTTTATATTGCATAGTGTGGCCACTCATTTTGTAGTAGGTACCCCATTCAGAAGCAAATAGCTGATCAGGTTAAGAGAATATGAAGTTCAGTTGAGGGAGCAAAAACACATTCTCCAAAAAGATTGAAATTCATAGAGATAGTTGCTCGTGTCCCGAAGCAATTTCAAGGAGCATGATCTTTAACAGCAGAGAAGAGAGACCATTGATTCAAGTGAGAATTATTTATAACATATAGAAACTGTTCTCTCAAGAGGAATAAATCTCAGAAATCCAATGAACAATCCACCCAAAAGAGATGTGGCTCCTAGGAAAAGGAGTGTAACAACTCCACAATTGAGGAAATTGGCATCGAAGACCTCTGGTATCGGAAATATGTACATGCAATCCCTAAGTACGTGCCTAACTCCCTAACTCCTTCAAGTTTTTGCCTACTCTTCTTTTGTTGTGGAAATGTGTGCCATAGGTTTAGAGAGGAAATATTTTGTAGCTATTGTTCTTAGTATATCATTTTAGCAAATGTCTTTCCTTTCAGTTACTTGTGTCTACTAGCTGAGTGTTAATTGGAAGCATATTGGTGAGGGCCTATGAGCTATAGCAATAAATGTACAGACCCTTTGGGGCACTCAACCTGAGAAATCTAAGTTTTAAGGTGGGGAAATAATCCAGAGAGGGTGTTCCAATTGTTGGCTTCTCTATATATTTAAATAAAGTGAAGACATCATAACAAAATCTTTCATGGTATGATACATACAATCCTTTAGGCAGCGAACAATGAAAAATCTTGATATATCTTCAATATCCATGCCTAACCATTGATACAGTGACTAAAGCAACTGAGAAAATTTTAAAGAGGATATTTAAGTTATCTTTGTTTTTCCAAAAGAAGAAAGAAAATAATTTAAATGTAATATTTTAATGACAAATCATATAGATGCCTATGTGTAAATATGTTACATATATATCTATATATCATATGTATGTGCATATAAAATATGTGTTGTGTATGTGTATATGCATATATACGTATGTATTTATGTGTATGTGTATATATGTGTAGATCAGCAGGTGATCTGAAAGATAAGATTTTTTTTCCTTTCCTGAGATTCCCAAATAATTTACATGAAATTTTCTTGAAAATTTCTTGGGATGGGTGTTAGTTACTAAGAACTCAAGAAAAAAACACATAGTAGAAGCATATGCTTATAGACACTTCCCTAACTGATGTCAGTGTGTCAATGCAGCAGTGGTTGGCTCTTTAACTTCATGGGGGAAAGTATCTTTTAGTTCAAAGTGTGAAAAGGAAACTTACCCTTTTAGTCAAGCAAACAGTGAGGTAGCTTTTTCCTAGAGGCAGAAAAGTTTGGCAGGGGGAATAGCAGGGATTTGATTCAATCTACTTTTCTTATCCCTATTTCTCACTGCTTGGGATTGAAAACAGTTTCTGGAATACTCCTTCTACCCAACACACATACAAACACACACACACACACTCATACAGAAACACACACACACACTATTAAAGTGCTCTAGGGGACTAAAACACAAACATAAGATGCTGGATAAAAGAGAAAACAGATGGAAAGGGAAGAGGAGGGAGGCAGGAGAAGATGGAAAGGAGTAGGCTAACACCTGTTTTCTGCCACAATGATCATTAACATTATCACATGCTATGCCTTAAAGCTTTATTTTAAACACCCTTGTCTGCTACCTTCTGGGTTAAATGGATAGCTTTGAATATGCATTTCATTCTAATTAATTTGTACCAGAGTCAATGGCTGCAATTAGAGTTGCTGAGCAAAGTTGAATCCTACTTCCAAGTGAAAAGATTTGGCAGGTGGGTCTGGGGAGCTTAGACATGGGAGGGACAAGAATAAAGAAAGACCTCAGTCATTGGCTTCCTTTAAATACATCAATAGGAACTTTGAATTTGCGTGAATAAAATTGGACTCAATGGCACCTGGTTATAATATGATTTTTTGAAGCTATATATGACTACCTAAATAGAAGAATTATCAACGAGGGAAATAATTTTTTGGTGGGGGTTTCAAGGAAATAGGAAATGAGTTAATGAAAAACACACAAAAGTGTTTTTTAATAAATAGAAGTTGTTCTTTTTTATTTTTTTAACCTGGTATCACAGGGACTCTAAGGGATGTGGTGTGGTACAATGTCAAGAATCTTAGTTTTGAAGTCAGAGATTTGGCTTCAAATCCTACCTCAGATGCTTAGTATCTGTTTGACTTTAGATAAATTATTCAGTCACCACCCTGGGGCTCAGTTTCTTTACCTGCTGGGGGGGTGGGGTAGAGAGGTGGTATTGGACACTTCTATAGTTTCTTCTTGTCTTTTACCCATGATCCTAAATATAGACATAGATATATCATATACATATATAGTATATATATATATGTATACATATTGCACACATATGTGTATGTGTATATATATGTATGTATAGTGATATATGTATATACATATATATACACATACACACATATGTGTGCAATATATATATTGCAATGTATATATATGTGTGCAACATATATATATTATACATATGTGTGCAATATATATATATATATATATATATATATAATTTTGTTCCAGAGTCCTAAAATCTCTACATGGTTTACAAAGATTTGCTAAGGCCTCTGGCCACAAACAATAAGGAAATTTTATATTGTGCCTATCCTGACACTTCTGTAACCAATCTAAAATTCCTCTTCATTAACTAATGGCTTCTGTCTTTATAAGAGAATATTAGTACAATATAAGGATGTTTCTATAAACCAATTTACTCAAAGAATATGAATACAACAATTTCAAATAAAATACTAGAGAGGAGATTGCAGCAATATGTCACAGGTATGTTTTGTATAAGAAATGCACACACACATATATTAAATGATTCTTACATAAATGTATGTGTATAAATTATCAGTAAAATTTATCATATCAATAACAGAACAACAAATAGAATATATTTATCTCAATTAATGCAGAAAAAATACCTTTGACAAAATATAATACCATTCCAATTAAAGTCACCAGAAACCATAAGAATCAATGTAGGATTTCTTAAAATGATAAGTAGTATCTACCTAAAACTAAGAGCAACCATTATTTCTAATTAGATGCATTTGAATCATTCTCAATAAAACTGTGGTATCAATTATCACCAATATTATTCAACATTTTATTTATTAGAAATTCAATAAGACAAGAAACTGAAGCAACAAAAATAGGCAACGAGGAAACAACGCTATCACTCTTTGCTGATGATATGATGGTATACTTAGAGTACCCTAGAGAATCAACTAAAGAATTAGTTGAAAAAATTAGCAACTCTAACAAAGTTGCAAGACATGAAATAAAACCATAGATATTATCAACAATGTTATATAGAGTACTACCAACAAAACCCAGCAGCAAGACATAGAAAGAACAATTTCATTTAAAATAACTAGAGACAATGTGAAATGTTTGGGACCCAACTGAGAAAGACAAACCCACATAACACTTTTTCACTCGAATAAAGACAGATCTAAATAATTGGAGAAATATTAATTTCTCAAGGGTAGGTTGAGCAAAAACAATAAAAATAACAATCCTACCCAAGTTTATTTATTAAGTGCCATACCAAACTATCCAATAATTATTTGATAGAACTAGAAAAAATAGTAACAAAAGATCAAAAAAATCAAAGAAACGATTTTAAAAATGTGAAGGAAGGTGACCTAGCAGTACTAGTTCCCAAATTGTATTACAAAGCAGTAAGCACCAAAAGAATCTGATACTGGCAAATAAATAGGGAGCTGTTGAACAGATTAAGATATGATACACAGTAGTAAATGACCATAGTAATCTCTGTTGGATAAACCCAAAGATTCAAGCTTTGGGGGTAAGAACTCACCATTTGACAAAAATTCCTGGGAAAACTGGAAAGTGGTTTGGTAGGAACTAGGCATAGAATGACATCTCACACTGTATATCAAGATAAGATCAAAATGGATAAATTATTTAGATATAAAGACTGCTATCATAAGTAAATAAGGGGATTATGGAACAAATGTATCTGTCAGATCTATGGATAAGGGAAGAGATTATGACCAAACAAGAGATAAAGAGGATCAGAGGAAGTAAATCAATAATTTTGATTATATGAAATTAAAAAAAAAACTTGTACAACTATGAATAATGCTGCCAAAATTAGAAGGAAAACAGAAAACAGTAAAGTTTAGAGCAAGTTTTCCTCACAGAAGTCTCAGTTCTCAAATATATAGAAAACTGAACCAAATTTCTAAAAACAAGTGCTATTCCAAGATAATAAATGGTCAAAAATATTAACAGGCTGTTTTCAGAAGAAAAAATCAAAGTTATCAATAGTCACCTAAAAATTCTGTAAATCACAACCTATTGGGGAAATCAAAATTAAAACAACTCTGAGATACTGCTTCACACCAATCAGATTAGCTAACATCATATAAAAGGAAAATGAGAAATGCTGGAGGAGATTTGGAAAAATTCCAACATTAATGCACTATTGGTGGAGTTGTAAACTAGTCAAACATTTTGTAGAATAAATTGCAACTATGCCAGTAAGGTTATAAAAATGTGCCTGGCCTTTGACCCAGTTATACTACTATTACATCTGTACATCAAAAAATTCCAAGAAAAGGGAAGATGATTTCTTTATACAAAAATCTTTACAGCAGATCTTTTGTGGTGGCAAAGAATTGAAAACCAAGGGTGTGCCCATCATTTGGGAAATGGCTGAATAAGTTGTGAAATATGATTGTGATAGAATACTATTGTCCTATACAAAATGCCAAGCAGAATGGTTTAAAAAAACACTAAAAAACAAAACACTGGAAGACATATATGAATTCATATAAAGTGAAGTGAGCATGACAAAAAGAACATTATACATAATAACAGGATGACCAAATGTGACAGATTTAGCTACTCTGATCAAGACAATGATGCAAGACAATTCCAAAGGATCCATGATAGAAAATGCAATTCTCCAGAAAGAGAACTGATGAACTCTGAATGAGGATTGAAGTATACATTTTTTTTTACTTTTCTTATTTATTTAATTAATTTTTGATCTATTTTTTTCTTTTGCAACAACTAATATAGAAATGTTTTGCATGACTTCCAATGGAATTAGCAGAATATGTCATAGCTCGAATTCCATCATAATGTTGTTTTAATAACCAGGGTCAATTCCATGCCACAGTATTGCCTCAGAGTAGGACTTCACATAATCAGAGATTTTAGAGTTGGAAGGAAAATTAATGGCCATCTAAATAAAACATACCTGAAAAAATATTTAATACATACAACATACTTGATCAGTGATCATTCAGTGCCTGGATTAAAATCCAGTCTATCTACTCCAAGGAACATAATGTGAATTTAGGTCATAGATACATAAACATGGTCTTTCTGGCACTACCGATTACATCTTGTATGGGTAATCATAAGTAAGCCATGTAAAGCCTCTCAACTTCAGTTTCCAAATTCATAAAATACCTCAGAGAGCTATTGTGAGCATCGAAGAAGTTTATGTAGGTAAAGTTTGCAAACCTTAAAGCTTAAATGTAGATATTTATCATCGTCATCACCATCATCATTAAAAGTATTCACTAATAATGCTATAGACTTCTTAGTATTTGGAGATTTGTTTTATCAGTTTTGATATTGCATACATTGATGAAATTCACAACCACTTAGGGGGATGGTCCAAGAGAGTATCCACGGCCAAAAATATCGTCACCTGGTGGTCAAACTGTGAGCCTCATAGATCATAGCTAGGCTGGTCCTTTGTTAATGGACACATCATCTATCACTAAGTCTGCTATTAAAATCTTTCCAGCTTGACTTGAATTGCTAGTTTGCATTAGCTGAAATGTTCTTTGGGCATGCCCCTCTATGCTATAATGAGGAATCAGAGGACTTCATGGAGGTTTATAAGCTCCTATAGCAGAAGGAAAACCACCACAACAACAATATATTTTTGGTTTAATTTGTGATTTCATTCTCAAGTAAAATTTACATTTGCCGATAAAGCCTTGATCTTTTCAATCATATTGCAGAAGAAAAACTATATTATTATGAAGGATGGTATGTATATATCATATGATATTCAGTGACCATTGGAGGAACATTTTTACCAGTAACTTGTCTGTTTTCATTAGTGCCTGTTACTGAGGTCAATGGACAGCTGTTGAAAGGTAATTGTGTTTAGTCAGTCTAACCAGCATGAAGTAAATGAATGCCTTCAAGATGAAAGGTTATAAGCCAATATTGCATCCAGGGACTTGTAGTTCCCTGATCTATTATAATAGATGCAAAGCCATGAATGGCTATTGATAAATGGAAGATACTGAAAGTGTGGTTGGTTTTTTTTGTCTTTCTTTTTACAACAGACCACATACCTGATGTCACTTAGGAGAAAGTAAATCAGTTTTTAATGAATAACTACCAAAAAAATTACCATTTTATACTGATTTTTATGACTCGCAAGGGAAACAGAACAGGTATGTCCATAATGCATAAAAAACATAGGTACTCTCATATTCTTCAAGCTATTTGACACCTGACAAAAGGGACACTAAATCTGAGGAGCTGTGGAAGTGGATTCTGGAACTGTTGGCAAGAGAACAAAATATTAAAATGATGAATTTCTTTTATGGGATTTTGTATGGTAAACATCAATGGTGATATAAATATTTTCATTTAAGTAAGTTTGAGTTTACACTATATAAATGCTGAACCCTTCCTCTACGATTCAAAAAAAAAAGTATTCACTCTCTAAGAATTTCTCATATCTAGGAATGAGAAGATGGGAATGATACAATTGGTATAACCTATCCCAGAAAGTCGTTTTGCAGGATATCCAATTACAAAGAACAATATGAGAATTATTAAAGAAGTTTTGTGAGTCCCCAAGGATCTAGAAAGCTAGAAATGTTCCAGATCATTTATCAAATCAGAAACAGTTTGATATCTTCTAGAGACCATCAAAAATAGATTTAACTTTTAGTCTTTAAGCATATCAAGGTACAAGACACTGTGTAAAAGGGACACAACTCCCATGAAATTTAGGCTAATTTTACTTTAAAAGTTATTGAGACCGATTTTAATACTTGATTTGCTTGGGGATCTAAAGACTTGGCTCTTAACATAGCTTCCTGGTCACCTAAGTACAAAAAAAAAAGGTCAAACATGAAGGTCTTGGAAATGCCCTTAGGCTTCAGGCTACATGGGCAAGACTGGGAAACATTCAGTGTTTTGAACATCATTTCCTACTGTGACTAAGCAAACTTGCTTGTGTTACCTGGTTTCTAACATGCAAAAAGGATATCAAGGAATTAATACACAAGAGAGGGGCCCAAATACTTGATCTCTTAGATTTTTTCAAAGTTTAGTATTCCCTTATTCTATATGACGTCAGTTATTCAATATGTGTTTATTAAGCACCTATGTGTGCCAAGCACTGTGCTAAGCCCTGGAGATAAAAAACAAAGGCAAAAGAGCTCCCTACTTTTGAAGAGCTCAAAGTCTAATGTGGAAAACAATATGCAAACAACTACGTACAAACAAGGTACACGCAGGATACATGGGAAATGATCAAAAGAGGGAAGGTACTAAAAGTGAGAGGGGAAGGGACAGACTTCTGTAAACTTCTGGGGTTTAACTTGAGACTTCCCTCAGCTTGCCATTCAAAGCTTTTAATAACACAGCACCCTCTTACCTTTCCAGACTTCTTGCACTTTGTTCCCTGCTACATCTTCTTTGATCCAGTGACACAGGAACAAAACATTCCACCCTTCAGCTCCAGCATTTTCTCTGACTGTCCTCCTTACCTGGAATAATCTACCTCTTCATCTTCACCTAATGGTTTATCTGGATTCCATTAAGGTCCATCTAAAATTTCGTCTTCTATAGGAAGGTTTTGCCAACTCTTGTTCTTGTGCCTTCCTTTAGTTAACCATTTCCTATTTATCCTGTATATAGCTTGTTTGTATGTATTTCTCGTCTCCTCAGAATTTGAGCTCCTTGAGAACAGGGATTGTCTTTTACCCCTTTTTTGTATCCCTAGCACTTAGCACAGTGTTGGGTATATAATAGAATATAAGTATTTATCGTTTGAGGGAAGAAAGCAAGAGTATCCAGGAAGCTGGCATGTGGAGAGAAAGCATTCCAGTCTGGAGGGACACTGGAGAAAATCCATGGTGCTAAGACATGGATTGTCTTGTTCTAAGAATTGATATATTTGGTAGGCAGTGAGAAACCTTTAAAGTCCTTCAGTGCCATTTGTAGATTTTGAAATTTATGCTGAAAATTGTAAGGAGTTAGTGAACATTTTAGAAAAGGGAGCTAACACAAAGGAAACAATGATTTATGAAAATATTAATGGTAACAGAAATGGCAGAGACTGGAAATAGGAAATCTATTTGAAAGGCTATGCAAGTAGTCCACATATAGTGTTACAAGATCCTGGTCTAGAACATAGCGAGTGTAATAATGATATAGAATATATGTATGTTTTAAAAAGATCAATATTTAAGAAACCTCAGAAGACAAATTTCATGTGAGTTGATGTTCCTGGTCATTCTAGTGCAAAATATCTGAGTGATTCCATGGTGCATTTTTAATTCTTCTGAATTTTCTCCAAATATTTGGCTTCAAATAGACAAAGCCTAACTCTAAAGCTTAGCTATATTAATAGTCTTTCTTTATATAAAATGACATCAGTAGGTACTGCAGACTCTAAGCTAAATCTCCAGGAAAGTTTGAGGGTACATAAGAACGTATTACTTTTCTAGCTACTATTTGGCCAACTTATTCTGCATCTGCATGATACCAAGCATGTTAACTGTTCTATGGATTACTAAATTCTCATTTTGTTCCAATTTCAGCCCTAAATAACCAAGACAATGACCTTAGTTAGGTCCAGTCATCATATTGTTTCTTACACAACTGTCTGCAATATTCTAAGCCTCTATTTTCCTGTTTTAATTAAATTTGTAAATTTTTGTAGCTTTACTCATCCCTGGTCTCCAGGTTTTACTGCATTGGAAAAATGGTTATAAATCTTTCAGCTGTGCATGAGAACACAGCTATATAGCAGACCTAATTTTTTTTTATTTTTCCTATGTTTTATGAATTTTTAAAATTCAGTCCAAAATCAAATAAATTATGACTCTGCACTTGTTTTATCCTTTCCTTTCCTTAGAAGCAAGTCATTTGATATATGTCCTAATTTTTACATGTCTCACTTCGTTAAGGGAAATCTCTCTTTTTTTCCGTTCCATCTCTCCAGAAACTTATGATGGAGAAGACAATATGTAGTTAACACAGCACATACATGTAAATAACATAGCACATAACACAGCCCGTAAAATAGATAGAAGACACTTTGAAAGGGAGTAACACTAACTGTCCTTTAGACATATGCTTCTTCCAATGGGGGGGTCAACTTTGTGCCAACAGTCATCACGACACCTGACTGGGTTCACATATGACTCACAGAATATTGGAGTTGGAAGGGATTTCCAAGACTATCCACCCATTGTGTCTTCCCTTTTACATATCCAGGAAGTGATCATCTAGCCTCTGCATGAAGATGTCCAAGAATGGGGAACAAGGCCACTCTTTCTTATGAGTCTCCCACCTTGTTTCAGTTAATAATCATGATTGTTTCTTCTTTTGGACTTCCTCAAAAATCCCTTCCTAAATGATTCTCCATTCAATGTAATGAAGACTTATTTGTGCAATGTTTTCAAAGCTGAAATACGACCCCTGAAAAATACTGTACAAAGTACCCAAAATTTACCATAATTTTATTTGTTCCTGTTGCTGATACACTAATTCTGAAAGATCCTAAATCTCTGAGCTTGTCATTATTACAACAAGCCATACTTCTATAACAATGAATGTAATGGCTCCTCTTAGGAGGGGAGTACAATTAGATAAGGTCCTTGTATTTGGAATGGGGTAAATTTTATTATTGGGGTTGACATGGCAATTTGCATATTTACCTACCATTTACTGTACCATGTTTTCTCTTAAAAGAGCCATGACCTAAAGAGGTGTCATTTCCTCCCTGTGGCACTATTGAATAAAATGACAGGCATACTGAGAGAGTCCTGCAATTACTGTTTCAGTCTTATCACAATGAATATATAAATTTAAAGATAGGGTGGAGAATGAGGAAACTGCAGGAATCTGTGCAGGACAATTTTCCCCTTCAATATATCAGTGACTGTAATAACATTGATACAATCTCTGAGCTGCTTATCTACCATGACTTACAAATTTGAAACTTAAACTAACTTCTTTTCTTAAATATATCTCCTATTTCCAAGAGCAGTAGACTAGTAAACAGAGACACAATATACTCTGAAATGGGTAGACAGGTCATTCTCACAAACATCTCAAAAGATAGGCACATAGCTAGCTAAACTCATGGCTTTATTATTACAAAAAGTAATTGAAAATTAAAAATACAATGCATTTTACATCATGGTATGCCTAGAATGAGAAAATCACTTTATGTAGACTTTGATTAATGAGACACTCTAGAGGTTAATTGAACTCAATTTTGACCTAGCTTTTCCTCTAAAGGCTAATTTAAAAGTTGATATAACTCCATCTATAGGCTTGTAAAATTATTATTTTAGTTCTCTGTTTCTCATTTTATTTAGGAGATTTTGGTCTAGTATTCACCTGTTAGGAGCATCATATAAAGCATCACTTTTTAAAAAGAAAAAGATAAAAGTGCCTCTTTATAAAATCACATCAACTACGCAAAATGGAAGATGGCGGCTGGGAAGCAATGACGGGAGTGAGCTCCCCACCAAGTTCCTCCAAAAACCTATAAAACAATGGCTCTGAACCAATTCTAGAGCTGCAGAACCCACAAAGTGGCAGAGGGAAGCAGGGCCCCAACCCAGGACAGCCTGGATGGTCTCTGGGTAAGGTCTGTCCTACACGGACCTCCCAGCTCCCAGGCGAGGGGAGCAGAGCTGAGCCCAGCAAGCACGGCGCAAACAGACCAGACGCCGACCTACCAGACCTGGACACGAGCGGAAAGTGCCCTGGCATCCTGAAATACTGAGCTGTGGCATGTACCAGACCTCTCAACCCACAAAGAGCAAAGACATTAGAGAAGGTTAGTGGGAAAAGCTGTGTGACTGAGTTTGCGGTTCAGCCACTTGCCCCTGGGGCAGCGGAGGTGGGGCAGCTTTAGAACTAGGCTGCAGTTGCTTCTGGCCTCAGGCCCACCGGGTGGGAGGAATTAAGTGGCTGATCAGAGCAGCAGTGAAGAGCCTGCTGAAGATTTAAGCCGTCCCCGGTAGGGGCTTTTGGGGAAGGAGGAGTGCTGATAAGGCAGCTCATCCACCCAAGCAAGGAACATAGAACTCTTTAGTCTTTAAGCAGCCACGCCCCGTTGAAAAATTCAAAGGTTAATT